>CM053172.1:25577894-25598515 GCA_012977825.3 Pteromalus puparum
GAGAGAGAGAGAGAGAGAGAGAGAGAGAGAGAGAGAGAGAGAGAGAGAGAGAGAGAGAGAGGGACGAGAGTGTCGGTGTGTGGTGCGGGCGCACACCACGACGTCATCTGCGCGAGGCGTCGAGCCAGTGCTCGCGAGTGTGTGTGTGTGAGAGAGAGCGAAGACGCGAAGAAAGCGCGGGAACGCTGTGCGTGTGTAGCAGCAGGACGGGCTTGTCGTCAACGTCGGGCATAGCCTGCGCGCGGAGTAGCGAAGAACCAGAGAGATTTAGATTTTTAGAGTTTTAGATTTAAATAATTTTTATTATTGTACATTATGTTGTACATTTACATAATAATAGTTATATGTGACTAGATTAAGAAAAAGTAATAGTTGTGTAAGGGTGTATGTGAGAAAGTGAATGATGAGATGTAGTGAGATGAGGTGAAAGTGTGTGTATGAGATGAGAAGTTTGCGTCATGTTTGAGTGTTTTCTAATTTAAAGAAATGAGTTTTAGCCGCCTGTTTGAAGTGTGAAATGGATGATATGTTACGCAGATCAGATGGAAGGCTATTCCAGAGATAGGACGCGCTAATGAAAAATGAGTTCTTCAGCGCCTCCGTCTTGAAGGGCGGAATGTCCAGGGGGGTCACATCCCCCCTCACAGGCCTGAGCGCGACGTGGAAATCAAAATAGGCTAACAAGTAAGATGGTATTGAGGTGTTGAAAAGCTTTCTAAGGAAACATGCCATAAAGTACCTCCTACGTCCGGCGGTGGTAAGCCATTGCAACTCACGCCTATAAGGGGAGATGCGCTCGTCCCTCCTTACACCGTAGACGTAACGGATCCCCGTGTTGACAAGCCTCTGGAGCTTCAGGTCGAGCTCTTGCGTCAGGTCACAGTAAGCCAGTGCACAGTAGTCAATGATTGGAAACAGGAGTGCCTGCACCAAATGTTGGCGCAATCTGAGATTAGTGCTCTTCCGGAAAAAGTAGAGCCGATACATTAAAGAGTGAGCACGTTTACAAATTTGTGTAACGTGCTCTTTCCACGAGAGTTTGGAATCGAGCACCAACCCCAGATCGCGCACAGATGATTCGTAAGTCGACCCGGGCTCCCCCTATAGTTATTAGTGGTTCAGTAGATGGGAAGAGCATTGATATAGTAAGGGGAGCCCAGGACGATCGCCTTTGTCTTACCGACATTCAGCTTAAGACTATTTAGTGCTGCCAGCCCGTATCCTCTCGGCGTTAGCGCTCATCCTGACAGAACATGAATCGAGCTCTCGAGGGGCATTGACAGTAGATTTGCAGATCATCCCTTAGCTTCTCAGCACAGATTCCTTTATAGTTTCTGTAAGTGTATGTAGTAGGTACGTGCGTGGGAATCTGTACGTCGAGTGTGGCCGTGATCAGGTCATGTCCGTTAATGAAAGGGTGTCAGTCTTCCAGTATGATAGCAGGCGATCCTGCTCATCAATCAAACATAGGTCGAGGCAAGTGTCAGAGTCCTGTCTGTGAGTGAGTTGCACCGTATGGTACAGAAGCAAGGGAGTTTTCATGGATGAGGGCCCTGATGAAATTTGCCGTTCCCTCAGATGAGGAAAGCTGATCAGCATTGAAATCACCCATGATGACCTTCGTGGAGTAGTTGTGCATATGCGTCGTTAGTTGTTCGATAAAGTTAGATCCCTGGATAAAGGGTGAGTGAGGAGGGCGATACACAACCCCCACGAAGATGGGTGATATTCCCTTGGATGAGACTTCACAGAACAGATACTCCGGCTTACCCGGCTTGCCCGACCATTCGCCGTCGGATGACGAGATAACGCTAGCAGTCAGTGAATGATGAATGTAGAGGGCCACACCTCCACCGTTCCTGTTTCTGTCCCGTCTGTGTAGAGTGTAATCATCCAGTGAAGGGATGGATGATATCTTGTCACTTAACCAGGTCTCAGTCACAGCTATTACGTCAAAGTGGGGACGAGTGGACGAGAATAGTCTGATCATCTCAATGTGACCCGTTAGGGAGTTCGCATAGAAGTGACAGACCCTTAGACCCTTTGACAGAGACGCTTTAGAGACAGCTGTGAATGAGTTGGATGATTTAGATGGTGGTTTTGGTGGGATGATTGGTGTGTGTCTTAGCGCGTGATGTCCGTGCTGGTTGTTTTCGACGTTCGGGCTAAAAAAGCCTCAAGATCCGCATCAGTTGAAATGATAGTGGCCCGTTCGTTGTCCTCGCCAGTACGGATGTATATTCTGCCATCTCTCACGTAAGAACGGCAGCCCCTCCTCTTCTTCGCCTCAAGCCTGGTCTTGATACACAGCTTATGAACATCTGGAGGAAGCAGCTCGTTAATGTTGACGAGTCCCTGGTGATCTGGGTAGAGAGCTTTCGCTTCCTCCAGTAATGAACTATCGAGTTCGTTGGTGTGAAGCTTGCGCCTCCTGGCTTTGGCTACTATGATGGAGCGGGCCAGCGCACTGGAGGAGAGAGTGACAGCTAGTGGTGGAAGTCTGCTGTCTCCTTGCGCGTTGATGTTGTTTGCTTCAGGTCTCCCCATGGTTCTGACGGTTGCAATATCCCGCCTCAGGACCGTGGGGTCCAGTGCAGCCAGGACGGCGTAAGCCAGGAGATGTAGCGACGTCTCCTGGGTGTAGGCTAGGCCGGAGATTACCACCACATTGTTCGCAGAGCGCTCCTGCCTCCTCTTAACCTCGGCCAGTTCACTGCGTAGGTTCTTGATCTCATCAGAGGCAGGAGCAGTGCTGATGTTGTGCTGCTCTGCTGGGCTCCTTGACGACAGCTCTTGAAATTGTGTCTGAAGCTCAGAGATGGTTGACTCAGCTTTGCTCAGCCGAGTCTTGAGCTCAGGCAGGTCGTCTAGGGCTTTGAGGCTTTTTTCAAGCGGGCCAAGTCGCTTCTCGATCCGTGAGACCCGTTCAGACACGGTGTTTTGTGCCTGAAGGGCCTCATTTTGGATCCGCTTGATATCAGCCAATGCCGCGAAGATGTCCTTGAGGGACGACTCGATCGTTGTCGCCTGAGTTCGCACTGGCGACTGCGTTCTGGAGCCGGCAAGAGATGGAGGCGCAGACTTATTTTTCTTGGGCACTGTTGATGATGGAGTGCCCTTAGCGGATGTGCTTGCCGTTGCTGCTGTCGCTGCCGCTGTTTTCGCCCTCGTCTGCGCAGTCTTGGGCGTGCCGACATCGTAACCCGCCGCACAGGTTGCACAGGCGAGTGTTGCAACACTTCCCACCATTATAGACCGTAGAGCGACGCACATGGTGTGGAAGTGATCTTTGCACAACTCGCATGTCTTCATCTTCCCCCTGGTAACCTTGTTGCATTGTGCACACGTAACAGGCGTTTCGGCACTTTTTCCGCCAATTCCGCTCATTCTTGACGATATTAGGTCACTGTCGATAACTTACTGTGTTTGATGGTAGCGAGGTTGAAGATGGTGATCCGTCCGTGCAACAGGTGGCTCCACGTGTATGACTTAGAAGGAAAGAGAGACGCCGTGCAGCGAGAAGAGAAGCCGTGCGTGTTTGCAGGTTATGTGTCAGGGGCAGATGTTGAAGCAGGAAAAAAGCGTTGTAGGAAGTTGCAGCCTCCAGTGAATATTATGTCACAGTGAAGGTTGCAGAAAAGCGCATGCAACAAACTACAAAAAAAAGGCCCGAGGGCAGCGTGCGGCAGTAAGAGTGCAGAAAAAAAAAAGAGCAAAGCAGAGTAAGACTTGTTGTACTCACGTGAAGTTAGCAGAGCGAGAGAGAGAGAGAGAGAGAGAGAGAGGGAACGAGACGAGGGAGAGCCGGCCGTGCGGCTGGCGCGTGTGTGTGTGCGAGAGAGAGAGACGGAGAGTTGCGTGACTTTACCGGCTACGGCTTGGGGACTAGCGCGTGTACGTGTGTGTGTGTGAGAGAGAGAGAGAGAGAGAGAGAGAGAGAAAGAGAGAGAGGGAGAGAGAGGGTCAGCTGTGTTCAGAGGTGAGAGCCTCAGGACTATAGCGTGGCAGAGTGTGTGTGTGCGGAGTTTGCGAGTATCTGCGGGGCCTGCGTGGCTACCTTGCGTGGGCGGCTAAGGCCACCACGTTGTAGGGAAGGGCTGGGCGAAATACATGTGCAGAAAAGTGAATAAAGTGTTGTTTGTGTTTGATTTCTTTCCTGTTTTCCCACCTCTCCCCAGCGTACTCCCATACGTCGGCGATCGCGTGTAAAATCCCGCGAAATAAAGAAATCCTAGTGCACACGGAGGCTCTAGGTGTTGCGCACCTGTGTTGGGAGGCACAGCGTCGCACTTTCTAATTATTATATATTTTTTGCAATAAGAAAATTGCTTCTACAGCAAAAAAATTAAACTTGGAAATATTTAAAATAGCATTCATATACTGTATTTTGAAACAATATTTTATTTATTGGAACAATAAATTTCGTTAAAGGAAGCTACGTGCTAATCCCGGTAATGTATTGGCAGCGGTTTTTTTCTTTCTGGAAAGAGGTTGAAAGGACAAAAATCTTAGAAAGACCATGACATGCTCCTGCTGGTGAGGTCATCAAAAGAGCCTCACCACCAGTAGCACCGTGTACTGGATTTGCACCAACTAAAAATCCTTTCACGTTAGGATCAGATTAATCACCAGACCGTAACGCGAATCGATGCACGGACATCGAGTCCATTACGCACGGATTTTAGCCACCAAAGAAATAAATACAGAAAATTTATAGAATTATATATGAAGTAAAAATAATTCTGATATTAAGCAATACATAATGTTGAAGGAAGCTACGTGCTAAAGAATTGGCAGCGGTTATTTTTTGTTTAATGGATAAAATTTGCCACAGAAACACATGCGTACCTTAAAATCTTGTTTTTCAGAAATTGGTAAAAGAAAAAACAGAAAAAACGAGCCCTGATGGTTCAAGGTACTTTGGCGAAAGACCCCCACCTTACCCTCTTTTTATTTAAAGTGCCTCGGAGTTTCCAAGGCACTTTGGAGAGCGACGGAGTGACTTGTAGAAGTGTCGGTTCTCCGACGGTTGACTCACGACTGGGGTACGGTGTGAGGAGGGCACTTTCGTTACTACTACCCCTTCTCCGCACATACTCAGAATATTACCCTTTCCATTNCCCCCCCCCCCCCCCCCACCTCACTCACCCAAAATTAAAAGTAGCTTTTTCAACTAGAATGAATATAAAGGATTTCTGGATAGGTGGTGTTGGATAGAGTAACACAGTAAGTGAGTACAAGTATTATATATATTTAACAATTATATTTATTCATAAAAATCTTAAACTAAATACAATTATGATCATTTATCCTTATAGGCGGTAGTATTTAAGTACGCAACTAGATTATATAAATGTAGATTAATAAATTCGTAAATAATAATATAAATATCTTCTATAGCTCAATGTATATTTGTATCTTTTAACAATTCATCTATCTTATCTACAAGCAATTGATCAACATTTTTCATTGCACATTCAACATTAAATTAGACCGGTGATGGCTCCGTGGTAAACCACCTGCCTCCCGGTCAAGGGGTCATGGGTTCGAGCCCCCATCAGTGCGATCAGTTTTTTCGATCCGATGGAAATCTTACTCACGGCACCGGGTTTGAGAATGGCGTAGGTGTGATAAGCCTACCCTAGAAACTTTCGAACGCTTAAATTCATCTAGAAACACAACACGATACGTTGTGAGGCCATGAACTTTCGAGTTCGAAAAAGCCACCCATTTATTTATTTTTTTATTTTTTACACTCAACATTAAATGAGGTGAAATATGTGTACTGAGAATTCCCGCTATTTTCCAAGTTTTCTTTGCTATAGTCGCCTATCTCACAATAATCTCTATAGCTTTTTCAACCTTTAATAAATACTTGATCTATTATTTTAGTCAATGTCTTTAACCTGTCGGAGGTCACTCTTTTGTTTCGTTGTCGTTTTGGTTTAGGCTCCTTACTGTCCTCCGCCTCCTCCATCACCAATTGAAACGCTCGATCTAAGTAGCTGATCATGAATCTTATGGTAAACCCAGTAATAGTGATTCGTTGATTCAGCATTTCTTCCTCACTGTACGCCTGGAAGAATCGGTTAATCTCGTCAAACTGCTCCCGGAACTGTATCCAGGTGGCGAGCGGCAAGGACAGACCGTAAAACTCCTGATTACTTAGTCGGACTACAGGGTTAAAATTGCCAGAGCCGACGGAAGTATTTTCCAGACCTACGTAAATAATTTTCCCGTAGGAGTTGTTCAAGCCAAACACCATTGGCAGAATTTGATGGCAGCGATACTTGCTGACCTGAATTTCCTGGGCCTGACTATCAGCGTGCAGTCTCTTCTGTTCAGCCATCTTTTGCTTCTTCTTTCTCTGAGATCAAACTTTCTTACTAGTTTTTTATGGGTGAGAGAGAACTGTGGTCTCTGTGCTGCAACGTCTCCAGCTTATATTCAAAATCAGTGGTTTTTGTGGGGTTAGTAAGACCAATCAGAACCAACCGCTCTGGTGGTGGGATACCAATAGAATCACTGATTGTGTAGTTGGGAATCAATAGAATTCTACTGTGGTGACATTTTTTGAAAGTCAATGCAAGCTTAAATATATTGTTACGCCGTCGCTTCACATAAAATTTTTACAATATTGCATTATAACTTGTCAGCAAATTTTTCAGCTATCTGATAATTTTTTTTCAAGTTTGATGATACATTTTTGAGGAATTGTTGCATACCCAAGCCATTAATCATATAATACAGAAACATGATGCAATATGCGCCACAAGTATCGGAAAAACTGCTTTGTAATCAAATATTATTCCACCTTATACTCTTACAATTTCTCTGTATTTAGCTTACGTGATCGGGAATATATGGCGATTTGCAAAAATTATAAAAATACTATCCAACACCACTCTTGGATACATATATTGCCACCTTATGTGAACCACGTCTCATGTGACTCTCTATATAAAACCCAAAGCCACATGGTTTTACCCACGTATCGGAATTCGATCTGCCGGATACGCTCCAACCGCATGAAATCTCATTTTTCGTCACTTCTGGAGAATATCCAGTGAATTAATTTTTACAGAGGTAGTAGGGCAGTGAGAAGGGACGTTCTACTGATGTAATAAGGGCATTTCTACTACAACGTGTATTTAACCAGAGTTTTAACTTATAGGCAGTGTCGAGTGCACAGGTATACTTGAGTGAGCAGTGTTTAATAGAGTGCTGTCGTAGTCGAGTAATAGATGAAGTCGGATACTCCTGCTTGTGCTCCGAATTGATGATTTCTTGTGTACTGATCTTATTTAGCAGTTTTGCCTTCTCCTCCCCTCGCACGTAAATTTTATTCGCTCTTTTGCAAACATCATGTAAACTTTTGTAAAATTTTTTCAGCGATTCATCCCCATCATACCAAGCCAGACCATGATGATGCAGCGACAGCCAATTATTCTCTCTTAAAATATCTTTCTTTCAGAATTAGAAAAAATATATGCATGTCAAATTTTATTACGAACCGTCGCATGGTTCCAAAATTATGGCGGTATACGTACATACACACACACACACACACACACACACACACACACACACACACACACACACACACACACACACACACACACAGCCATCCGCTGGGACATTTTCTAAAAACGTATGATTCGTACTCCAAACACCTCCAAATGCGTTTCCACGAAGTATTAGCAAAACTGAAAATTTTACTATTACAAAGCTTCCTCTTGAGGAGGAAGCAAAATGCTTTCTAAAACCACAGCAAAACACCCCTTCACTTGTGGACGGTGTACATGTCCCCTCAAAACCACTACAGCCCGACTTCAAAAAAACAAAGATGTATGTGGATGCGTATCACACACTCTTCTCGGGTACAGGTGTGTATTTTTCAAATGCCGATAATCCGATATCACGCGATGCATACCCAAATGGTGACTGTCTTTTTGCATTTGATTTGACTCCAGACTTATCGGCCAACAATGACACCCTTTGGAATTTAATTAGCAGAGATAGTGTGAGGATTGATGTGAGATTTAATGACGCATTAGCATTGTAAATTGCATAATTTATGCTGAGGATTTGTTGGAAATCGACTCGTCTCGACAAGTTTTGGTCGTCTACAGTGGTTGAGGTTAAATGGCGCTCCTTGAAAAACCAAATGAAACCACTCACCAACGGGGGCTCGCGTCACTCGATACGTGTGTCTTGAGCTGTGCAGACAAGAAAATGGATCTAGTTATTGATTTGCAGTTTTTCAAGGATAATAAAGGCCATGTTGTGCCAAAAGAAGTGGGCTTCGTAGTGTTAGATAAAGATGTTGCAGCACATTGGATTACCGCACCTACTTGTAATAAAAGAATATAAATTTGTCTACTTTTTCCCGCAAGATTTTCTAGATTGACTGATCTGTTCATTTTCTATGATATAAAAGGTAATTTTTCGATAAACATATATAACTCAAAAAATAAATAGTTAAATGTTTTGAAAAAATTCATGACAATAAAAAACAACGATATCTACTAGTTGTAAAAATTTTAAGCAATTTTGGCGACTAGTTTTTAAGATAAAAATCAAAAACTAAAAAAAATGGGTTTTTTTATGTCGTACGATTACGGGAGTAAAAAGGTTTAAATTGAGTTGAAATTTTAGGAAAAGATTGATCTTTTGATCACTTCGGCTAGGTTCTTTTTGTAGCTTATGAAACCTTTTAGTTTAAAAGATATTAAGATTCAAATTCTTCAACTCTCACCCTGTATACTCTGTGTGACTGAACATTATTATTTTTGTTAAACCATATAATTTGATAATTAAAGCTTAGTATATTTTGAGAGTTTTCATGGTTTTATAAAATGTCCGTGCAGATGGTTTTGTCTGTGTGTGTGTGTGTGTGTGTGCGTGCGTGCGTGCATGCGTGCGTACGTATACTGTTATAATTCTGGAACTACGTGATCGATCGTAATAAGATTGGACGTGCATATATGTTTTCTGATTCTGAATTCGAGTAAATTTTCTTTTAAGATTTAGACTATTTTATGACCATTTCATGGCCATTTTTCGATTTTTGAAAAAATATTTTTGCTTTTTATTATGATATGATTTATACAATATATTCAACAATAGTGTACCTAAAAGACTTGCTACCCACAAGGTTGAAATATTTTCCCCTTTTTCCGACGCCCGCGCTCTCTCGTCTTAAGAGAGCTCGGGGCTTCAGTCCCGAGGGGATCTCCGGTGAGACCTCGCGACTGTAGGAGTACTGAAATGAGCTTTTAAATTTTAATAGGCGATTATGGGAATATAGAAAACAACGTCAAGGGTCTGAAAGGCGGCTGTGGGTATGTAGAAATCTATTGCAAAGGTCAAAAAGGCGACTGTGGGAATACAGAAAACGATTACGATGGTCTAAAATGCGACTGGTGGGAGTGCCTGAAAATGAGCCTTTCAAATGTTTAAAAGCGATTTTATGGGAGTTAGAAAACAACGTCAGGGTCTGAAAGGTGGCTGTGGTATGTAGAAATCGTGGAAAAATAATTTTTTTTGAAAAACAGTTATTTTTCACCCAAAAATGAAGCCACCCAAATTTTGTAACCTTGCAGTTGTTGAATCGGTCTTATTATCGTTCGCGCAATTACTGGTATGTTTTTTTATTACGGTATATGTAAGTTATTTTAGGGAGTTTCACGGAGCTTCTATCATTTTGATATCCACCTTAACCCCCCACCCGCCTGATAGATTAGCCCCTCGCCCTTACAAGTGTCTTCCTAACCTATCCTTTTAGTATCGAATAGTAGCGAATATTTAAATCAAAGAATGAGTTGATTGTCCCATGTAATTATCTTCCACTAGCAGAATAGGAGGAAGCTAAGTGCCAATGACTTGGCAGCGGTTTTTCATGAGCCAACGAAATGCTCGGATTAACTTTTACGCGACGAACAAACTGTGTCGCCTCGGTTATGTGTACTGTATATGCAGAATTGGGGTCTATAAGACAAAAGCTGTCACGAGAGCGCATAAGATGTACATGTACCTCAACATCACCAAGTAGCAGTCTATCCATATTTAGCATGTCTACGTCTAAAAAACCAAAGAAATCAATTTAATTGTCAGTCATAACTGCTTGTCGTCTAACGAAACCTGCATTACGGGCATTAGTGTTATCCATTTTATCGGCTGTCTCGTCATAATACAAGATACTACTCAAGTGTGAATTTTTTACCACTGGTCCGTAATTTAATAACGTCTCAATGTACGATCTGTATGCGTAATCGTTATTTGGTGGTGATAAAGGTTTCTCATTAAATATATATCCACTTGATTAAACGGTGAATGCATAAAATTATTTACGGGTCCGACGGGTGATGGTGTGCGACGTTGCAAACGTCGCAGCCGCGTAAAACGTGTGTTGTTGTTTTGCGCGGCAAACTCTCCCTAACGCGGAAGGCCGAGAAAAAGACAGTCGGCATGTGCGAAACCCGCGTTTCTCGGACGTGAGCTCTGGGAAGAAGTCCGCCGGTCCGAGCTGGCGCGAGACAAGCAGCCAATCAGCGCGTCTCGCGCCTCGCTTGGCCAATCGGACGACGTTATCGGCCGGGCCCTAAGAGCCAAGAGAGTGTCGCCGAGCGCGCGAACGCAGCGTGACTCGGCAGTTCTCGTTTGCATCTCGTCGCGACACGTGCTCGACAGCAGCAGGTTGTCAAGACTATANCGTTATATCGACGCTCCTATGGAAGAGTAGCTCGATCCGGCTAACTGCGAAGAAGAGTATGTCCCACGTTTTGCGTCGAAGAGTAACACGAATATTGAGTTTGCCGCGATAAATAGCACGCTACGTGCCATGTGCGCCGAAAAATAGCAGGACGAGCGAGCCCGCAACGAAGAGTAGTTCTCTCTGCGTCCCATGTGTCGAAAAGTAATCCGCTGAGCGGACTTGCGGCGAAGAGTAGCGTGCCCTTTCATCTTAGCGACGAAGAGTAGCACGTAAACCAAGGTGCGCCGAATACTAGCACTATAATCGAGTTAAGCCAAAGACTACATGCTAAAATAGATATTTTGGAACATATTTTAAGTATTTATCTATTATCGCAATAAAAATGTTATTTACTGCACCTGATCATAATTATAGATATGATATTTTCGGAACTAAATAAACTAAAATTCAATTTTTACGGTACTTTTATATTATTAAAAAATTAAATTATTAGGCTGTAAGAAAAAGTTTTTTTAGAATATTTTCTGTGTACGGCATTTTTAATATTTTGTTATAAATTTACATTTATAGTATTTATAATCAGATATTCGTGTGTAAAGTGCGATATTCATAATAAAATTTGAATGGCGAAAATTGGAGCAAATCAACTATTTTAATTCTATTTAACAGTAGTAGTACCCCGGCACCATGGAGAGTAAACAAAACTGACCTTGACCCCCCACTCTCGCTGTCTATCCAAAGTGCCTCTGATGGTTCAAGGCACTTTGGAGAGACTCCCCCACCTTACCCTGTTTTTATCCAAAGTGTCTCGGAGTTATCAAGACACTTTGGAGAGCGTCGGAGTGACTTCTTGAGGTGTTGCTTCCCCGACGGTTGACTGACGACTGGTGTACGATGCGGGAGAGGTGGTTTCCGTTACTACTATGCCTCCTTCGCACATACTCAGCATATTACCCTTTCCATTTCGGGTAGAGCCCTCCCTTCCCTTCTCCACTCCTTAACGCACTTGTGTGTGTGTGTGTGTGTGTGTGTGTGTGTGTGTGTGTGTGTGTGTGTGTGTGTGTGTCATATGTGTGTGCATGTGTGTTTTAAAACTAGAATGAATATGAAGGATTACTGGATAGGTGGTGTTGGTTAGAGTAACACGGTAAGTGAGTACAAGTATTATATATTTAACAATTATATTTATTCATGAAAACTTAAACTAAATACAATTATGATCATTTATCCTTATATACGGTTGTATTTAAGTACGCAACTAGATTATATAAATGTAGATTAATAAATTCATAAATAATAATATAAATATCTTCTATAGCTAAGTGTATATTTTTATCTTTTAACAATTTATCTATCTTATCTACAAGCGATTGATCAAAATTTCTCATTGCACACTCAACATTATATGCGGTGAAGTATGTGTACTGAGAATTTTCGCTATTCATCAATTTTTCTTTGCTATAGTCACCCACCTCTCTCACAATAATCTCTATAGCTTCTTTAACCTTCAATAAATACTTAATTCTATGATCTATTATTTTAGACAATGCCTTCAATCTGTCAAAGGTCACTCTTTTAAATACAAGCGAAGGCTTACGTTGTCGTTTTGCTTTAGGCTCCTTACTGTCCTCGGCCTCCTCCATCACCAATTCAAACGCCCGATCCGAGTAGCTGATCATGAATCTTATGGTAAACCCAGTAATGGTGATTCGTTGATCCAGCATTTCTTCCTCACTGTATGCCTGGAAGTATCGGTCAATCTCGTCAAACTGCTCCCGGAACTGTATCCAGGTGGCGAGCGGCAAGGATAGACCGTAAAACTCCTGATTACTCAGTCGGACAACAGGGTTAAAGTCGCCAGAGCCGACGGAGGTATTTTCAAGTCCTACGTGAATAATTTTCCCGTAGGAGTTGTTCAAGCCAAACACCATTGGTAGGATTTGATGGCAGCGATACTTGCTGACCTGAGTCTCCTGGGCCTGACTATCAGCGTGCTGTCTCTTCTGTCCAGCCATCTTCTTCCTCTGAGAGCAAACTTCCTTACTAGTTTCTTACGGGCGAGAGAGAACTGTGGTCTCTGTGCTGCAACGCATTCAGCTTATATTCAAAATTGGTGGTTTTGGTGGGGTTAGTGAGACCAATTAAAACCAGCCTATCTGGTGGTGGGGGACCAATAGAATCACTGATTCTGTAGTGGGGAGCCAATAGAAATCTGCTGTGGTGACATTTTTGAAAACCAATGCTAACTAAAATATCTTGTTACACCGTCGTTTCACATAACATTTTCACAATATTACATTACAACCTGTCAGCAAATTTTTCAGCTATCTGATCATTTTTTCTCAAGTTTGATGAGAAATTTTGGAGGAATCGTTGCATACCCAAGCCATTAATCATATAATACAGAAACATGATGCAATATTTACCACAAGTATCAGAAAAACTGCTTTGTAATCGAATATTATTCCACCGTATACTCTTACAATTTCTCTGGATTCGACTTATGTGATCGGGAATGTATGGCGATCTGCCAAAACTATCAAAATACCATCCAACGCCACTCTCCGACACATATATTGCCACCCAATGCGAACCACGCCTCCTGTGACTCTCCGTATTAAACACAAAGCCACTTGGTTTTACCCACGTTATCGGAATTCGATCTGCCGGATACACTCCAACCGCATGAAAGCTCATTTTTCGCAACTTCTGAAGAATATCCAGCGAATTCATTTTTACAGAGGTAGAAGGGTGGTGAGAAGGGGCGTTCTGCTGATGTAACAATATCACTTCCACTACCACGGGTGTTTAACCAAAGTTTTAACTTATAGGCGTTGTTGAGTGCACAGGTATACTTGAGTGAGCAGTGTTTAATAGAGTGCTGCATACAATACCTCTCACTGTAAGGTAATCTATGAAAAGTCGGACACTCGTGCTCACGCTCCAAATTGATGATTTCTCGTGTGGTGATCTTATTCAGCAGTTCTGCCTTCTCCTCTCCTCGCACGTAAATTTTATTCGCTCTCTTGCAAATATCGTGTAAACTTTTATAAAATTTTTTCAGCGATACATCCCCATCATACCAATCCAGACCATGATGATGCAGAGTCAGCCAATTATTCTCTCTTAAAATATCTTTCTTTAAGAATCTCGTATTACAAGTAGGTGCGATAATCCAATGTGCTGTAATATCTTTATCTAACACTACCAAGCCCGCTTCTTTCGGTACAACACGGCCTTTGTTGTCCTTGAAAAACTGCAAATCAATAACTAGATCCATTTTCACTTGTCTGCACAGCTCAAGAAACAAGTATCGACTGACACGAGCCCCGTGTTGGTGAGCGGTTTTATTTGGTTTTTCAAGGAGCGCCATCTAACCTCAACCACTGTAGTCGACCAAAACTTGTCGAGACGAGTCAATTTCCAACAGATTGTCGTACTCAGCATAAATTATGCAATTCACAACACTGTCTAATGCGTCATCAAATCTCACATCAATCCTCACACTACCTCTTCTAATTAAATTCCAATGGGTATCGTTGTTGGCTGATAAGTCAGGCGTCAAATCGAATGCAAAAAGGCAGTACCCATTTGGGTATGCATCGCGTGATATCGAATTGCCGGCATTTGAAAAATGTACACCCGTACCCGAGAAGAGTGTGTGATACGCATCCACATACATCTTTGTTTTTTTGAAGTCAGGCTGTAGTGGTTTCGAGGGGACTTGTACACCGTCCACAAACAAACACAAAAAATTAATATTGAAATTTTTAAAATTGAACGGATTGAGTTTTGTATCGCCGTTGTAAGCCTTATTCTCAATAAATCCAATGATTATTCTTTTCGGTAATTGACCTAGTATGACATTATCTATCGACTGGCCATGCACACCGCTGTTTAGGGTTACATTTTTCACCTCTACACGCGTGAGCGGATATTTTGCTGTGGTTTTAGAAAGCATTTTTTCATGAGCCAATGCAATGCCTGGGTTAACCTTTACGCGACGAACAAACAGTGTCGCCTCGGATATGTGCACTGTATATGCAGAATTGGGATCCATTAGACAAAAGCTGTCACGAGAGCGCACAAGACGTACACGTACCTCAACACCACCAAGTAGCAATCTATCCATATTTAACACGTCTACGTGTAAGTAACCCAATAAATCAATTTTATTGTCAGTCATAACTGCTTGCCGTCTAACGAAACCAGCATTACCGGCATCAGCGTTATCCATTTTACCGGCTGTGTCGTCATACCACAAGACACTGCTCAAGTGTGAATTTTTTGCCGCTGGTCCGTAATTTAATAACGTCTCAATGTACGATCTGTATGCGTAGGCATTATTTGGTGGTGATACAGGTTTCTGATTAAAAAATACATCCACTTGATTGAACAGTGAATGCATAAAATTATTTACAGGGCCGACGGGTGGTGCTGTCGCATCCTTCTCTAGTGGTGCCATTGGCGTTATATTTACACGTAGACTCAGCATTGTATGCGCTAAATCTAGATATTCACAGTTGCCAGGGATCGTAAATTCTATTGGCGCTTGATCAGTGAGTGACGAGATTGGTTTATACTGCACCCAATGAGAGCCCTCAATGACCGTCTGTGTTGGTGGTAATTCAAAGAGTGACAACTCCGACTTCAACGAGTCACAAGAGTCAGTGTGTAAAAAAGCCATGTTTTTGCCTGGTATAGAGTAAGTAGGTATATTGTTTGAAGAGAGAGACTTTTTAGCTGACAAAGATATCCTTAGCTACTGCTGACGATGCTGTTTTAGTTGTAGATTTCTTCCTCTTTTTCTTCTTTTTCTGAGTAGTTGGCACGCTCCTACCAGCTCCACGACTAAAACCTGACTGCGTTTTTTGCGTCATCTGCGCCTTCTTATATTTAGCTTTCTTCTTTCCACCACTACCACCACCCCCCACCTCTGCCTCCTGCTCATCTGGTGCCATCATTTTATTCAGTACTTGTTCAGCTTTGCGCTTGAGATTACCCCCACTCTCGCGCATGCGGCTACTTAAAACCTCTCTGAAAGGTCTATTCTCGTTAACCACATCATCCATGATCTTTGCACTAGCACGAGCAGCTTCCTTACCGACAGACTTAACGCCACGTCTTACAAGAGGTAAAGCACCGCGAAATAAGCCTTTCAAATAGCTACCAATACCCGCACCAGTCTGATAACGTCTACGACCAATTGCAACGTAATTATCCCCACCACCACCACCACCACCACCACCGCCACAGCCAATTTGGTGAGTGAAAAAAATACTATAGTCAGGCATTTTTTAATTTGTGCGTTTAAAATGAAGTGTCACCGTCAACGTTCCGTAATCAAATGGGACAGAATGACCATGCTCGCCCCTTATATCTACCTCGATGGACTGAAAAGACGATGATAGCAGAGGTAAATACATTGGAGGGGCAAAGTTCTGAATTTGTGTTCGACCGTAAGTATAGTCATATAACTGAAGAGGCACAGCACGTAGTAATCGTGAGCAAACATCGCCTGTCACGTAAGGTTGGCAAATACTACTATAAACCATCAGAACACTCGGTAAACCATTTACAAGATTTGCTGGTCTATTACCGATAATGAAGTAGTCTTTTTTACCATCACAAGTTAATAATTCGCCGCTTTTAAAACCCAATATTTCACACAACTTTTTGGACAAAGAGAATGAGTGAGTATAGTTGGCGCACTCATCCTCAGTGCAAATGCATCTGACTTGAATATAGCCACCACACTGAATCTCAAATTTAAGATGATCTTTCACATTGTCGAGGCTATTAATCTCCTCCAAAAGAGTAAGAAGGTCGTCATAAACGCCACATTTTATTTGACTAAAAGTCTCCTCATAATTATCACCATCATCATCAACACTATCGCGTAACCTATTGCTGATGTAAGCGGCGCGCGTAGATTTTTTTCTCACACAAACAACCCCCTCTCCTTTCTCCTTCATTGATATGTGCTGAAAGGTGAGAGGTATCTGAATTTCAGTGAGACCGACACACCAATTGCCGTGTAGACAAAAATTTTGGGGGAGTTGTGTGGTAAAGTGATTTGTAGTGTTCTCGGGGAAAACATATCTACTACTACTACTGGACAGAACCATGTAAAATTCATCCGTCATCATCATCATCATTGTTTTGTAGATTCACGAGATCTTTAGCAGACACCCAAGAATTA
Source organism: Pteromalus puparum (assembly GCA_012977825.3). Taxonomy (NCBI): domain Eukaryota; kingdom Metazoa; phylum Arthropoda; class Insecta; order Hymenoptera; family Pteromalidae; genus Pteromalus; species Pteromalus puparum. Next base: position 25,594,814 of record CM053172.1, read on the forward strand.
AATTTTTCAGGGTAACCCTTCCAACTCACAAAATACTCCTTCCTCTTTCCTTTACCCCTACTGCGTAATACCTGGTCAATATGAAAAACGTCACCAGACAAATCTTTGCGCACTCTACTCAACTGCTGTTCGTAAAAATAGCCGTCAATTTTTTCTCCCTCCAGATCCTCGAGCGTGTAGACGGGCGGCTGTCTCGTCGTATCGACCTTTGTAATCCTAAATAATTCTAGAGTCCAGCCACCCTCGTATGCTTTTCGAAAGGCTGTCCGAGCACGACTAACTCGAACCAAGTCTTGAACATTGTATTTATGGGTACAGCGTGACTGTCGTTTGGCACAGTAGCGCCGCGCTAAATTTTCACGAGCTTTAGCTGCATTATACATATTCACACTAGATGGCGTCATTCTTATTGCACTATGCCACGAATTATTGTACGACTGTACAATACCGTCCAGCACGTCAATGTAGCGTCTTGTGTTGAGATGTGTGAAGTAGCGCCATATTCGTTCTTTAAGAGTTCTGATAAAACGCTCGGCGACTGCTGCCTTAACGTCGGGGTCTCGCACAGCACGATAAATAATGTTTCTTTTTTTCAGCAAATTCTGCACTTCGCGTCCAATGAATTCCTTGCCCTTGTCCGTTTGAAAGTATATAGGCTGTCTACCATCGTTTCGCTGTAAAATCTGCTCCAGACCACTGACCACACTTTTAGTCGTTTTATCACGAAGTGGCTCAACCCACGCATACTTTGAAAGCACATCAATGACCACCAGTAAGTAACTGTATTGATCATTATACGTTTTTAGAGAGCGAAAGTCTGCTAAATCAGCCTCCCACAATTCGTACGGGCTGAAAACCCGGTAAGAGCGACGAGGAAAACGATATCGCACCATTTTATGCATTGTGTGCGCATCTTGCCTCTCGAGCCACTCCCGCACCTCGTTCGAGCGAAATTTTTTGCGCATGGCTCGTACAAGTCTGTCTCCACCAGCGTATGCTGATGGAGCTGGCAAGCCATAGTACAGTTTTTCAAGCTTGCTCTCCATTCGTTGACTGTCTCCCACCGACTAATCTCGATCTCTTTCTCCTTGTACGTTTTATAGCCTGTCTGAATCGTCGATAAACTCTATCAAAAGTGATTTTACCGACCATACACAAAACAGTTAATAAAGCAACGCTTTTCTCCTCACTATCCGACGACTCAGATAGCATACGTGAAAAAGCACGCTCAGCCAGTCGGCGATCGGCTTGAGTATGTCCCCCACCACCACCACCACCACCATTATTGCGCGAATATGCGATATCGTGCTCGAGACAGGCTCTATCTAGAGGATTTCTGCCGGTCTCACCGCGTGCCAGTCTCTCCTCAAGATGAGTGCCCGGCCCGAGAAACTGGTATCCCGGTACATGCATCTCGAAAGGCACTCGATTGATTAGTGCGTCCAGCACACTAAATGACTCCGCGTTTACTCTTTGTGGTGCTGCCATTTTATATGCCCGAGCTTAGGCTCTTTTAGTACTACTTGTTTTTTAGCAGGTGGCGCTACAGATCTTATTGAAGTATCTACCGTGGTGTCGACTGCTGCACGACTACTACCACCTCGTTTTCTCTTCTTATTACCTTTGCGATAATTCAAAAATGTCAAATTATTTGGATCTAGTGTTTTCTCTCCGTCGTAGTCCGTCTGCTCCTCCTCCTCCTCCTCCTCCTCCTCCTCGTCACTACCGCTTCCACTGGATACGAGTTGTTGTTGTCGTTCCGGTACAGATAATAATGACGTGTCGTAAGCAGTTAGCAGAGAGTTGTTATTACCACTACTGTTAGATTCTTCTGCTGCAGCAGCCGCTACAGCAATATGAAGCTGGTTATTCCCTATAAATTCTAGAGGTACGTGAGCCTTACGGAGCGGGGGAGAACCACGAACGCGCGGCGCGGGGCCCCCTCCTCGCGCGCATGCGCGAGTGGTTGTCGAGCTTGCCGAAGGCAAGTCATCAGGCTCCCCTCCAGGGAGCTCATTTGTGCGCGCGCGGTGCGAGACTCCGAAGGTTAGCCGTATGGCTCGCCCCTCCGGGAGGCTTGTAACGCGCACGCGCGCGCTCCGCGCGAGCGGTTTTAAAGGCTATTTCAGTCAGAACATACACACACACACACACACACACACACACACACACACACACATACACTAGGTTATTCATAGTAGAGGGGAGGGGGGAAGATGAAGGGGTGGGGAGTGAAAAAAGGATGACAAGGGTTAGCATCTGTACGCGCAAGACAGTTTTGTATGGGTAGTCGTCGCGACAGGATGTATGCGAGAGAGAGAGAGAGAGAGAGAGAGAGAGAGTTGGGTAAGTTATTATTAAATATAGAAAGAGTGTATTAAGTTTAGACTTTTTTATTAGTCATTTTAGAGTTACATAGCCGTACGGATAACTTTTATCGTTGGCAACAAAGCGACGTTTAGAGTAGACAGGTTCACAGACTTTAAATTCCGAGCGTGTGACCACGTCATGCAACGCTGTACGTCTAATAGCGTCAAAGCAAACAAATGTCGGTGGTATTTCACCACTCACAAGTTTACGCACACATTCAAAATTAATCTTTTCGGATGCTGATGCATTCAATCGGATGCCTTTGATCTTACATACACACGATTCACAGCCTTCAGGTGTTAGATACTTATAAGCATAAAATTTTGGTCCACCGGAGACAAAGGATGTTATGTATGTGCCTAGCCCATAACCCGCCAACTCATCAGTGAGTTGCCCTAAAAATGGCCCCGTCGACGGCTCATACTCGCATCCGTTCTCTCGGCTCACATACACTATGGAATCTGTGTCATAGTACAGCACGCGTTCTCCCAGTGGCTCAAGCTCGGAGAAAAGTTTGAGTCGCGCCAGAGCAGTAGTGTAAGCAGCGATAACCACGTTGCACAGTGGTGACGGTTCAATTTCGGCATCCTCGTCATTATTTGCCCAACTAACGTAGAGGACTTCATCGCCGGCCGGTAGTATAGAATTTACAACTTTATCGGGGCTCGTTAGTAGCTCGAACAATCTCTGTGGGTCTCTTACTATCTCGGTTTTTGTCATGTTTTCGCGTTGCCCAAACTTGCCCCACAACGAGTTAAGACATAGCTTTGCCACAGAGCGTAGACCAGCATTGAATTTTATCCGACTTTTGTCAAGTTTTATGCCCTCCTCTTGCTCAAAGTTCTGAATATACCGATCTATTGCTTGCTCATCATCATTTCTACACTCTGGTGGGTATCCCGATGCATAGGTCTTTTCCGCGAAGAATTTATCGATGTACTCGTGAAAGAGACCACCTTTACGCGACCGTTTGTCGAATTGTGTAATTTTATACGACCATATTTCAAATACCTTAGTAATCACGTAACCAAATTCCACGGCTTTTTTAAGTTCGTCGGCCACCCAGGTACCGACAAAAACACGCACGTTCACGTCTTCGTGTTTACAGTCTTCCTGACACATGGACTCGGCGCACGATCTACACAGCGGAAATAGCAGCTTATTATGCATTTTTACGGGTAGAATAGGGTGGTAAATATTTCTCGGTGGTAACACCTCGCACATTACCAGACCGTCAATCTGGCTGATGTCGTTGTTGGGGCCAACTACACGCGCACACTCAACCTCGCCCACATAAAGTTTCGGATGGCCGACGGGGTAGCGGCCGTATTT
>CM053172.1:25604665-25675593 GCA_012977825.3 Pteromalus puparum
CTGACTTTACTTCACTTTGCGTAAAAAATACACCCGAGAGTCGTGGCTGTGGATGAAAAATACCATTCCCACGTAAACTCGAGATGGTTTTTAGCCATCTGATTATTCTACAGACCAAGTTTCCATGCGTTTAACACTTTTTAATAAATCTGAGATGCACAGAAGCCGAAATATTAGATATGAAGACGATAACTGACGACTTTCGTCTCGCAGTTTTATCAAAAAGTGTCTATGCAAGGGCTTTGCGAAGTAAAAAGTGGTGGAAAAAGTGTGTGGCGAGAGGCGAAAATTCGCGCAGCTTCTTCAGTCCTTCGCCAACTTTCGCAGACTAAAGATATATATACTAATTTTAAAAATGCGTATTTTAAGTGTTGCGGAGATTAACGCGCGCGCAGTATACCGCTACCGCGTTACACCGTCACCACCACCACCATTTTCGGCGCCGCGCGACCCTATGCTGCCGCAATTTTTGGATGATGCGGTACTCGACCAGGAGGTTGCCGCTATAATGGCGAGCAGCCCTGTGAATGTGGCACCGCTTATCGCATATTCGGAATTACATTCACCACAGCCACTACTCCTATATCCGGAATTGGGCGCTGCCGAGAACAATAGCGACGACGAGATGGATCGAGTATGGTCGATCCAGGAGGCAAATGAGAATGCTGCGAGAATTTTTGTCAGACAGGCCGAGGCTCGGGCTGCGGACGAGGAAAAGGAAGCTGCAAGAATTATGTTACTACACGATGATGAAGAAGATGATGATGATGATGAGGAGGAGCAAATGGAGGAAGAAGACAGGGTTGTAGAGCAGGAAGAGGTGGAGGAGGAGGAGGATGATCAAATAGATGACTCTGGCGTAGAGTCGATTGACAGTGATACTGGGGATAACCAGGATATTTCCGCCAGTGACAGTGATAGTGACAGTACCAGTAGTGATAGTGATAGTGACAATAATAATAATAATGACATATACGACCCCACAAGGGATCCTGAGCGAGAAGCTCGCTTACATCGGCTTCTTGGTATGCGAAAGCACCTGTGGCGGGTGAGAGCCAATCTGCTCCGGCTGAAACGTCGACGAGACGTCAGGCGGATGCAGGCAAAAATACGCCGTGTGCGAGATCGTCGAGTGTTATTTATGCAAAATTTGAGTCGCGCTGAACGACAAGCCCTTCCCGTACCGCAACGAGAACTACCGCGTAGAAATCGGGACTTTTGTTACGGGTGTGGTAAATTTTATTTGATGCAACGTGTGCGGTGGTGGTGGAGGTGCGAAGAATGCGGATTCTGGCTGTGTCCGGACTGCAACACAGACCCGCTACACTGCCAAAGAAATCCGATAATATAAACTTATATATATATATATATATATATATATATATAAAAAAAAACAGTGCTTAGTATTAGTGATAAGTGTGTAAGTTTTAGTATAAAATAGGTTAAGTGAAGCAGTGTATTAACTAACAATATCATCAACAAAAAAAAAAAAAAACTCAACACATCATCATCATAAAAAAGGTAAGGGTATACAAAAATAATAATTTTGTGTGTGTGTGTGTGTGTGTGTGTGTGTGTATACGTGTGTATATAAAGGCTGCACTGACAGGGATATCCAAGTCAGTCGTCAGCCAACCGTCGGATCGCCAACACCACAGGATGCCGCTCCGACGCTCTCTCCGAAGTGCCTTGAAAAACGCCGAGGCACTTTGGATAGAAAGAGGGTAAGGTGGAGGGGGTTTTCTCCAAAGTGTCTCTAAAAATCAGAGACACTTTGGATAGAGAGGAGGGGAGGGGACTCGTTTCTCTCCAAAGTGTCTCGAAAATTCGGAGACACTTTGGATAGAAAGGAGAGAGGCGGGGCGCTCTCTCCAAAGTGCCTCTAAAAACCAGAGGCACTTTGGATAGAGAGGAAAGGAGTGGGAGGGCTCTCTCCAAAGTGCAAATGGCACCATGGAGAGTAAACAAACTCGACCTTGACCTCTAGTGACCCCGAGTGATGTCACTGGGGGTCAAGGTCAGTTTTGTTTACTCTCCATGGTGCCGGGGTACTACTAACAGTTGAAAATTATTGTTCGAGATACAGTGGATTATCTCCAATTTCTGCTATTCAAATTTGATAGTGATTCAATCTCCCGTAGGGTTTACTGGTGCGTAGGAAAAACGCCAGGATTTGCTGGCTATGGTCGATCGGAACCTTGTTCCAAACGAATTCAAAGAATTTTATAGAAATATAGTTTTAATTTAAGTTTTAAAAATTTAACTTAACATTCCAAAGAGAAAAACTATTATGTTATTATGATCAAGTGCAATGAGATATATTTATGTTTAAGAAATAAATTAAAAAATGTACTGAATTATTTTATAAACGACTCATATACTTAAAATATGTTCCAAAATATCTACTTTAGCATGTAGTCTTTGGCGGAATTCGATTATAGTGCTAGTATTCGGCGCACCTCGGTTTACGTACTCTTCGTCGCTAAGATGAAAGAGCGCGCTACTCTTCGCCACAAGCCCGCTCAGCGGGTTCCTTTTCGCCACATGGGACGCAGAGAACTACTCTTCGTCGCGGGCTTGCTCGTCCTGCTAGTTTTCGGCGCACATGGCGCGTGGCGTGCTGGTCATCGCGGCAAACTCAGTTTCCGTACTACTATTCGTTACAAGCCCAAGTTTCGTGCTTGTTTTCGTCGCATGATAGCTTTTCGTGCTGGTCTTCGAAAAAGTCCCGAAATGCGTGCTACTCTTCCATAGGAGCATCGATAAGTAACTTGCAGCTGCACCTCGTCGATCAAGACGTACATTAAGTTAATTTTCGCAGTGTAGTTATAACAATTAAACTACGCATTTTATCAGTCTGAGAATCATGGGCATAGTGTACAATACTAATATAGGTAAAGGCTATAATAGTAACTTACCATGCTGTCGAGCAGTCAGTCATCGACGACTGTTCAAAGCGCTAACATGTCAAAACATACAGTTTTTAAGAAACCTAGGTTTAGAAGTAGTTCTTGGAAAAAAATAAGCTGCCTAATGTTTTGCCGCTTTTAGCGAAATGGAAGAGGTATTAAGCATACAGTCACCTGTCGTATTTAACGAATTTGTTGCGCATTACGAGATTCATGCGCATCAGCCCTATACTTTGTCTAATTTCAACAACAGCGATGAAATTCGTATAGATATACAACATTAAGATCTATGTGTGCTGCCTTTGCTCCATATATGCGGAAAATTGCAAAAACTAGATGGCACTGCCGTCCAGGGAACAAAATTTGTAAGCAATTCTATATGTCAATTATTTGAAGAAATTCGTTACGAGCTCAGCGTCATAGAGATGCAAGATGTAGGCTTAACAAGTCTCATGAAAGGATTTGTCTCATTCAGCCCTAATCAGAGTTCAGCGATTGAAAATGCTGGCTGACTCGACATAACAGACTCAAAAGCTAGACGATAGTAGCGATAATAGCTACTTTGACGTAGCAATTCCACTTACAAGGAGAGCTATCAGACTCCGGGAAAGGGATTCCGCTAAGACTTTGAGAAATGTTTTCTGGTAATTAAAAATAAGAGAAACCAGTTGTAGTTTGTTTGATCTCATAGTCCTTTATTCGGGAGTTATAGCCAATTTTAACCATATTATTAAATTTATTATTTTTATTATTATTATTTTATTATTTATTATTATTATTATTATTTTATTATTTTATTATTTTCAATTATTATTTTTTTATTTTTTTTCAAATTCAACCAAAAAACCTAGTTTATTCAAACGAGTATAACTTCTAAGGCATAATTCCTAGAGCATTCTGTATAAAATTTACTTCAAGTACGGAAAATTTTTTATAAAATGAGGTGATTACAAAGGCCAAAAGATCACTTTCTTTAAATGATACAGCTAATTGAAAATTTTATCGCATTGCTGACTTGGAAAATAGTGTACAGAATAATCGTGAGAAATTAAGTAAAATCTTTTATTGGTTATATTTTTTGAAGAAAAAAAATATATTTTGGTTTTAAAAACCGCCAAAATCGATAGGAAATTTTCCGTACTTAAAGTAAATTTTATGCAGGATGCTCTAGGAATTGTGCCTTAGAAGTCATACTCGTTTGACTAAACTAGATTTTTTGGTTGAATTTGACTAAAATGGGCTATAACTCCCGAAGAAGGGCCTATGAGATTAATCTACAACTGGTTTCTCTCATTTTTAATAACCAGAAAACATTTTTGGAAGTCTTAGCGGAATCCCTTCCCGGAGCCTGATAGCTCTCCTTGTTAGTATGATCATAGGCTATGCTGAAGATTATCGCAAATTCGTTGTTAATGCCAAACATGAGCTCATTCTCACAAGATCAAATTCTGATCTGAATTCTGTTATGCAGACGCAAGTAGTCGTGGCTGGTGCAAATGTTTACGAAGATTACCAAGTTGAAATCACCAAAATTGAATGGCTAATGCCGCATGTGATGCTTTCGGATAAACATAAAATTAAATTGCTCAATCATCTAGAAAAGAATAGACCTGTCACCATGAGTTTTCGTAGCTGGGAACTCTACGAGTATCCGTTACTACCCAGTAGATCGAAACACGTATGGACTGTTCAGACTACTAATCAGTTGGAGAAGCCTCGCTTCGTTATTCTCAGCTTCCAGATAAATCAAAGGAAGCTTAGCGGATAAGCAAAGGATGAACAGCCAATGCTAATCGCTTTGATCATTGTGTCATTAGTAACGTTACTCTTTTTCTTAAGCCTCGACACTATCCGTATGGAAACCTTAATCTCAATATTACTAACAATCAGTATGCTCTACTGTATAATATGTATGCCAACTTTCAAAATGCCTACTACAACAAAGAGATAGAACCAATGCTGAAGAAAGCTGACTATCTGTCATATGCTTCTCTCATTGTGATTGATTGTCCAAAAAAAAATGAGTCACTGAAGTAAGCATCAGTTGAAGTACATCTCGAATTTGAGACCAAAGCAAATTTTCCAGTTGTCACCTCTGCATACTGTCTCATCCTACACGATCGTATAGTCCGTCTAATGGTCTATCTAATACAATCCTATGAGTGGGGATGTGAAAAAAATTGTTTAAAGGATGGAAAAGATGTTATAAATATAAGCGGCAGCTTATGGTAGGCAGTCAGCCACAATGGAATACGTGTTCGATGTGCAAGGATTCAGAAAGCCTACAAACGAATTTGTCGTGAAGGAACTCGCTATAGTTCCACTCAACTCTAATCTGAAGACATTGGTGTTTTACTTGAAACCGCCTACACCATGGTATAGACTTCCAGCAAAGTACAGGTGTGAAAATATCTGGTTGGAGAGCAATTATCACGGATTATCCTGGAGTTCGGGAGATCTGGCCTACGAGGAGCTTGAAAATGTGCTGAAAACTGTTCTACATGACGCAAGTGTTGTGTACGTAACAGGAACTGATGATGTTTTGGAGCCCCTTTGTCCACACCACAAATTAGCATTCAAGGCAAACTTTGCACACAGAAACGTATTGTTATTGAAAAAATTTTATTACGACAACACATCATCTCTTGAGAGGTCTCTTAGTCAATTTTATCGTTTAAGTCATTTATGTCCCCCAGGGATATTGTATTTTTACCGAGAGAATTTCTCATAACGTTTGCTGCTAATAATATCGAGCAAGCTTGGGATAAACTGCCAGAACACTTAAAGCTGGACTCGGAGATTTTCGAGTGTCTACGCTGCCGAGAGCACAATTCCATTGAGAATAGAACCATATCTTCACAAAGAGAATGTGTACAGTGTAAATTAAATGCTCAAAATAAATAGCAACATAGAGGGGCGGGTGCATTTTCAAGAAAAGCCAACAGTTTATCTAATGTGTACATGGACTTGTGCACATAAACATGCACGCCGTGGAAAGTGGGAGCAAGCAGTCCGAGATCGAGAGCGTTTTAGATTAAGGATTGAGAATAGGAAAAATTGACGTACCTGTAATTGAGAGAAAACTAAACGAGTTATCTATATGAAACAGTATCAAATAAATGTATTCATTTTAATTGTCAATATTTAAATTATTTAACCTCTTACCTAATCCCTATGCATGCTATCACATATCTCTTAATATACCATACTCAATAAATGTATGCTGCTATTGAGTAATTTGCTTCTGAAAAATGTAGTAAATGTAGCTAAAACTGCGTAGAGTGTTCTTCAGAACATTCGTTGCGGTAGTAATGAAGAATGAGTCTATAAAAACACTGAGCCCTAAGGTAAGAGAATCAGTTTTTCGAGATGGAATACGCAGTGGATATGCAAGGCTACGAGCAGTCTGGTAACGAATTCATCCTAAAAGAGTTGGCCATAGTGCCACTCAATAGAGACATCGAACCTCTAGTGTTACTATTCAAGGAACCCTTTCCTTGGCGACGTCTCACCGATAGCTACAAGCGAGAAAATACCTGGTTGAATCACTATTATTATGGAATACCCTGGAGCTCTGGTGAACACTCGTATTCTGTAAGTATATTTTAAGGATATGGAAGAGCGGGGGTCACATAGAACAAAATCAATGGTGGATTCGTGTTCAGCGGGCAAAAATACATAAGAATAATTTTTTTTTTTAAATATTTTTTCTCCAAAGATAAGAGGGCAACCCTTAATGGAAAATTAATTCCATATCAAAACAACACATTAGCTGGCAACGTTTCGTCCCTGGTGTGGACCTCATCAGGCCTTTATTAACAAAAATAATATAAATACAATAATATTTTTTGCAACATATGTATGCGACACTACAGTTTTTTTTTTTTTGTTCATACCAACAATAAATAATAATATAAATGTAAGAGATAATATGTCTCTCAAACGTCGTCAGCCTTCTCTCAATTTTTTTTTTATTTTTCTATCTATCTATCTCGCAATTTTTTTTTTATTTTTCTGCCCAATGTTTTCCTATTTTTTCTAAGTTTTAACCGCATAATACTGCCTTTTGAAGTATTTTTTGAAGTTATGGAACAACAGGGGTAACATATGCGAGAAACAATGGTAAATGCGTGTTCAGCGGGTAAAAATACATCAAAATAATCTTTTTTCTAATTTTTTTTACCAAATGTTATTCCCTGCTGAAAATCCGCACGTGCTAAAGCACGTGATAAAGTACATGTTTAATCATAAGCTTACTCACTCGCTAAATTGTACGATGGATCATAATCTAAAGCACATGCTATAAGGGGGTGTCACACCCATTCCTGCGATTTAATCGGCCTAGCGCCGGTAATGCAGATAGTGCTTATGATCAGCTCTGGCGCCATCTGGCGACGATCGCAAGGTGTAAAAAATTGCTGTCAAGTCTAAAAATAATTATTATAAACAAATAATGCGCGTTTTCATATACACGCATTTTTTATATTACAAAAGAAAATGTGCATTTCGTATATACACGCGTGTTTCGACTACACGCTACTTTTTGTTACAAATAGTTATGTGTATTTCGCAAATACACACGTGTTTCGACTACACGCTACTTTTTGTTACAAATAGTTATGTGTATTTCGCAAATACACACGTGTTTCGACTACACGCCATTCGTGTTACAAAAAATAATTTATTGCAATGCACCACTTTTTAAAAAATAAAAAAAAAAATTTTATGTAAATAGGTGGTGTATTATACAAATTTAAAATTTGATATGCAAGCTCTTATCATGTATTTCAACATATTTATGTTGTTTAGTGACTTTAAGGGGGTCTCAAACCCAATTTTTACCGACCGAGACGATAGAACGAGTACTCGGTAGAAAATTGCTTGAAATTAAATAAATATGGTAAATTATCAAAAACCAAGACATAGTTGCCCTTCGTCTCGGAATCATCTACCACAATGCAAAGTTTCAAGTCAATATTTAAATGCGTTAACAAATGGCATTTGAACAAAAACCAGTAGCTGCAGCGTGTGCATGTTGAAAATTTCGTTCAAATGCCATTTTTATATGCGTTGACAGATCGACTTGAAACTTTGCATATAGATATAAAATGATGAGAGAAAGGGCAACTATGTCTTGGTTTTCCATAATTTAAACAAAAAAAAAAAAGTTTTATTATCATCCAAGCGACGCCGAACAACTGTTCGTTGCTCTGTCCGCGGCTCTGGCGAAGTGAGTACGACGACTGCGCATACATTGTGCGCATCGATCTGGGGACCTACTGGCGTCTGCGGTGACACGTTCACGCAGCCGCCTGCCGTGTCTTGTGTTTTGACGTTTTGAAGCTGCATCCTGGCCTTCGCTCGTTCGGTTTAACTTCAAGTTATTCATAGGTATAAATTGTATAAGTGCAGCATGTCGACGTGATACAGCAGTGTTAGTGTGCTAATCAAAAGCGCATATGTTTTCAAGCAGCCTGCGCTCAGCGCGATCTCGCTCGCGGATCTGCTGCTCACGGCGAGACTCGCCAGTGCTTCGTTTACTTCTAATGCAGTGCGAGAAGTATATAAGAGTGATGCTCCGGAATATCAGCTACGTGATGGCTGGCGTTGCTGAAGGCTTCAATCAGCTGAGGAGGACCTTGGAACCATGTTCAAACTCACTAGTGGTACTGGCTGGCGTTGCTGGAGGCTTTGAACATCTGAGGACGACCATGGACCCAAGTTCACGCACTCTGGTGCTACTGGGTGGGGTTGCTGGAGGCTTCAGTCATCTGAGGATGACCTTGGAACCAGATTCGCTGTTTGTTGGATAGGTTAGCGTTGCAGGCCCATTTCAATCATCAGAAGACAACCCTGGAGCTGAAATCACGCTGTTTGCTGGCCTGGTTAGCTTTGCGGACCTGTTTCAATCATCTGTAGACGACCCTGAAGTTGGAAGTTGCTGGTATATATTCTACAGCTGTACATCAAGGATCTACAGTAGGTCCTCGACCAGGGTCTGCTGTTACTAGTACGGATTCCAGTGCTATTGGAGTTACTGGTTCACAGTGTACTCCAGCTGCATATTCAGGGGCCACTGCTGCGACTGCTGTGTGTGCAGCTTTTGCTGCTTATATTCATACAACTTTTGCTGCTGCTGCTACTCGAGCTTGGTCAACTGCTGCTGCTGCTATACAAGCAACTCCTGCAACAGCTGTATGTTCAGGATTCCCTACTGGTCCTTGGCTAAGCTCAACTTGCTGCTTATACTAGTACATCTCCATTTATACGGCGAATTAAGTAGCTTCTGACGCTTCTTGTTCCTTCCAAAGCTTTTTGCAGGCCAAAATTTTGTCGCAAGTCTATATGATGATATAGCACATCTATATAAATTTAAGTTTTTAAGATTTGTGTGGTTAAAAATTGTATATCTCAAACCTCATGTAACATATACACTTGAAACTTGATATGCAAGCCTGTGTTACGTATTTCAACATATTTATACAGTTTAGTGACTTAAGTGTAACTAAAAGATCTATTTTGTTCGAAAATACTTGCGCCAAAAGCGTATAATTAGAACGAACTAGATCTTCTGGTTACACTTAAGTCACTAAACTGTATAAATATGTTGAAATATATAACAGGGGCTTGTATACCAAGTTTCAAGTTTAAACATTGCATCACTTGTATATAAACTCAATTTTTTTTTTAATTTATTTGACTAAAATTGCATATCTCAAAAGTGGTGCATTGTATACACTTGAAACTTGATATACTAAGCCCTCATAATGTATTTCACTATATTTCAGCAGTTTGATGCACTTATTACAATCAGATGATCTACTTTGTTCAAAAACACTTGCGCTAAAAGAGACAATTTAGAACAAACTAGAACTTCTGGTTACGCTTAAGTCACTAAACTGTATCAATTTGTTGAAAGATATAACAAGGGCTTTTATACCAAGTTTCAACTTTATACAATGCATCATTTATAAATAAACACATTTTTTTCAAATTTCTGGGAAAAAAAATTGCACATCTCAAAAGTAGTTTTTTGTCATAAGAAAAGCGTGTATTCGAAACACGTGTGTATATGCGAAACACACGTAATTATTTATTAATTTTTAGAATATAAAAAGTGTGTATTCGAAACACGCGTGTATATGCGAAATGTACAGTTATTTTATTGTAAAAAATGCGTGTAGTCGAAACACGTATGATATATATATATATATATATATATATATATATATATATATACGAAATACAGATCATTATGTATAGGCATTTTTCGCTATATCAAATCTGCGTGTACGGCAACACGCAGTGTGAGTTTCGATATTGCAAATTTTTGTAGTGGTTGACGCCAGATGGTGCCAGAGGTTATTATAAGCACTACCTGCACTACCGGCCGCAAGGTCGGTAAAATCGCAGAAATGGGTTTGACTGTATAAATATGTTGAAATACAGAAGACAGGCTTGCATATCAAGTTTCAAATGTATATGATACATGAGGTTTGAGATAAATCTTGAAAAGTTAAGTTTATATAGATGTGATATATCATCGTATAGACTTGCGACAAAATTTTGGCCTGCAAAAAGCTTTAGAAGTAACAAGTAGGGTCAGAAGCTACTTAATTAGCCATATAACAGAAGATATACCAGTAGAAGCAACGAGTTGACCTTTGTTGAGGAGCAGTAGTAGATCCTGAACATACAGCTGTTGTAGAAGCTGCATGTATAGCAGACGCAGCAGTTAACCAAGCTCAAAGTAGCAGCAACAGCAAAAGTTGTATGAGTATGAGCAGCAAAAGCTGCACACACAGCAGTCGCAGCAGTGGCTCCTGAATGTGTAGCTAGGTACACCCTGGACCAGTAACTCTAGTAGCAATGGACTCTGTACTAGTAACAGCAGCAGTAGTTCACCCTGGTTGAGGACCTGCAGTAGATCCTTAATGTGCAGCTGTAGAACGTATACCAGCAACTTCCAACTCCATGGTCATGTACAGATGATTGAAAGAAGCCAGCAACGCTAACCAGCCCATCGGACAACATGATTACAGTTCCTGGGTCAGCTTCAGTTGATTGAAAGAGGCCAGCAAAGCTAACCATCCCAGCAAACAGCGTGATTCTACCTCCAGGGTCGATTTCAGATGAATGAAATGGACCAGTAATGCTAACCGGCCTAACAGTCAGCGTGAATCTAGTTTCAAGGTCGTCCCTCGACCTTTAGCAACGCCAGCCAGCACCATCAGAGAGCGTGAAACTGGAAGCAGGGTTATCTCCAAGTAACTGAAGACTCCAGAAACGCCAATCAGCATCAGTAGCACCATACGCAGATGACTGAAGCTTTCAGGAACGCCAGACAGCACCACCAGAGAGCGTGAAACTGGATTCAGGGTCGTCTCCCTGGTAACTGAAGCCTTCAGAAATGCCAAGCAGCATCAGTAGCACCAGACAGTGTCGATCCAGCTCCAGTCGTCTTGTTTGTAGCCATCAATGCCAACCTATAATGCACAGACAGTGTATAAGTCAGCTATAGGGTCATCTTTACATCGTTGGAGCAGCACAAACAGTGATAGTCAATCATCATCTTGACTGTATCTTGAAATTTGAATGTATAAGTACAGCAGTGAAGGCAGCAAGAGCAGCAGCAGCAACAGGACACCAAAAGAAAGGATAACTTCCATGCTAATTTTCTTACTGGAGTTATGTATTTTCCCCTACTGCAGTACTCCTTGGTGGATTGCCACTCACACGTCGCATTTCGGGATTCGAACTTGGTCCTCCAGATCCAGAGTCCTTTACTCGATCTAGTGAGCCAACGACTCTGTTGTTATTCTACTGTTACTCAATGGCCTTATAAATTTAGAACTATTTTGCAATGATTGTATGATTTTTACGTTAACTATACATGAACATGTAATGAATATTAATTATTTATTGTATAACTTTGCAGCTACACTATACGTAAATATAAAAAAAGTACATTAACGGCATCAATGAGAATAAATTTCTTTGATTTTATGATTATTTACAAAACTAAAAATTAATATTAATAACAAAATCAAACTATTTAAAATATCAGCTTTCAATTAAAAAATTTATGAATATTACATTTTATAAATAATTGTTAAAACTGTAGCACCAAATTTTATGACACAGTATTTGTGCTACTATATAATTACGCATATACAATAATACCAAAGTAATAAAGAATTAATATTTTATTTAATCAATATAAAATAAATATAATAAAAAAATAAAAAAAACCTCAAAAAATTTCTAAGTTCATAAGGCCATTGAGTAACATTAGAAAACAAGAGAGTCGTTGGCTCACTAGGTAAAGTAAAGGACTCTGGATCTGGAGGAGTTGACCGCCAGCGCTCGGCGCGAGCGGACGTGTTTGCTCGCGCTCCTGCACCGCCCACTCTTTCTCGCAGCTATTGCGGCTGTCAGGGCAAATAGGCTTTCGTGCTAATTATAGTGTCGTAATTAGTGTATGTGCCGTCACAGTGGCATATTTTATTTTGCTACTCGCGAGTGCACTCAACCACACACACCCAAGTGACAGTTAAATTCATTGGCACCGCTCTCGCACCGTGCCCTCCCGGGGCCTCTCCGCGCTACATGCGCCTCTCTTCTCTAAGATGGGTCTCAGTAACCATCAAAGCACCAGCGATCTAAAGAACATTCTTGCTATGACCATCGATCCAATGGATGTTCAAACACCTCCTATCAACCAGCCCAGACCGCTTCACTCGTTGAAGACAGCCGAAACAAAGGGCCTTAACACCGACACGGACATCAGATCCACACCACTATACCAACGCATATCGAAGAACATTCCTAATTCCACGTCTCTCGAAAAATTATACAAGGCTGCCATCAATGAATTTTCTAACGGCCGGTGTGCATCTAGTTCAAACCTCAATAGGCCTCACCCACAATCGCCCCCCTGCAACAGACAATTCAGTTAACAAGACGAAGCCGTCACCTTCTACCGAATGGTTATTTCCCAGAAGAGCCGCCAAACAGCGTAAAAATACCGCTAATACTTCAATTCCCGCCACACCAAACCGTTACGGAATCTTAGAAGAGAACTCTCAATACCATCTACCTCAAAACGAAGATGTATATCAGGCAAATCAACCGCAGCGTACCATCGCCGCCGCTGCCGCCGCCGAGCACCAAAATAACGTCACCCCAACAGGAACATCAAGCGCGCCGAACGCGACTCCACCGCACGCAGCTTTATCAAGGGAAGAGCCGCTGCTCACCGCCGCCTCTGTCAACAAGCCTCCCAGTGCCCGGAATACACCGCCAATACAGACTAAGAACTCTGACTTACGAAAACTCATTTCTATTTTAAAAGCAGGTATAGGTAATAATAATAACTTCACAATCAAACAATTAGACCGCGATATTCACTCAATCTTCACCGCCGACTTAGATACTTTTCTTAAAGCCAAATCTCTTCTGTCTGCTAGTAAGGTCGAATTTTACACTTATACACCGAAATCCCTAAAAAAAAACCTAATTCTAAAAGACATTCAAGGCGATTTCACGCCAGATGAAGTTAAAACGGAAATCGCTAGTCTTAACATCCCAAATATCACAGTCGAAAAAGTAAGCAAAATTGCATTCAATAAAAAAAATCCTGATAATACCCATTTTTTAATTCAACTAAGCAGCGATAGTCCTACTAGTGACCTATTTAAAATCAAAAGCTTAGCATACCAAAAAGTTAAATGGGAGCCTCTTCGGAAAAAACAAATCTATCAATGTCGAAAATGTCAGCGGCTTGGCCATACCAGCGCCAATTGAAATCGCGCGAATGCGACCCGCTAATTCAAATTTTAAACGACTTTAAACAACAAATCATTTCCTCAATTGACAACAGACTATACGCTATACAATCCCAAATCAAAGAAAACTTCGACAGAATTAATATTCTTTTCGACTCAATTGATTTTAGTTATGAATAATACAACTAACAGAATAACACAAACCGACTATAGTGAAAAATTAGCAATTTTCTCATTAAAAATTAGTGCTATTAATGTCAACTCTATAGTTTCACTTAGTAAACGCCTTGACCTTCTCCATTTCACGCAAGATAACGATCTCGATCTTGTTCTCTTAGGCGAAACTAAACTCAACGCCAGACACAGAATTCAATTTTCTAACTATAACATTATACGTAATGATAGATCAGCGACATCAAAAGGCGGTGGCACGGCTATCCTTATTAAAAACACTATCCCATTTAACGTAGTATACTCTCCCTCCTCCAAAACCAATACCATTCTCGAATATACCATCATCTCGATCCAGCTCGACTCTAAAACTCTATACATATAGCAGCCTACGCAAATAACAAAAATCAGAAAAAATTTATTCACGAACTCAACTATCTGTGCACTAAATTGAAACTTTCCGATCCCAACAACTACTTCATCCTAGCAGGAGATCTCAACGCCCGTAACTCCCACTGGGGAAACAGCACCTTCAACACTAAAGGCCGCCTCCTACACAACTGGCTAGAGAACCAAAGTATCACCTACCGCGCAACCATCTTAGCACCGGATCCACCCACTTTCCCCAGCTCAAACTCGTTCATTGACTTGTGCGTCTTAGACAGTAGATTATCTATCATTGATCTTAACCTTGACAAAATCTCCACCCTTGACTACAATAGTGACCACCGCGCTCTACTACTTACCCTTAACCTTTCTAATGTAACACACATTACTCCTGTTGACCCTATATTATCTTACAGATACATCTAAAAAAAACCAAATGGAAAAAATTTCAGGATAATCTATCTAGGAATTCATCAATCGATATTCCAGCCGACAGAAACCTAACGATCCCCGAAATTGATAATTTCCTCGAACTTATCAATACTGATATACTGGACGCAATAAGCGCGACGGTTCCCAAATATAAACCCACCGATAACGTCCTCAACTATACTACATCCAAAATAAACAAACTACACAAATACAAATCCTTTCTTATTACCACCCTAAACAAACGTTACCGCAACCATCACCACGCCTCCCGCTTTGATACCCAATTTCTCAAACAATTAATCAATAAAATCAACGCACTCCTTAAGGAGGTTCTATACTAAACACTAATAACGCCAAAAAAATTATGAAACTTTGTATACAGGTTAGTTTTTATCCCAAAAACACCCATGCGAAATTTTGGAAAGCTAGGGTACCTAGAAGCTGAGAAATAAATGTTTTAATTTTTTACTTTTTAACATGGGCTCTTATGGGAAAATGCATTTTCAACGCACTCAAATATGTATTACAAAGCTATTGACGCCAAGATTCGCTCGTGAATTTTATATATGATAGAAAAATATCTGAGGAACATATATTGATTCATAAAATAATCCGGGGGTACTTGCAACATTAACAATAAATTAAGAAATGTTCCGAAAATACGTTTTTTCGGCTGCTATTGACACGACGTACGAGATCTGGCAACGCTGTACGAGAGGTTAGAATACGCGCGCGTTTTGAATACTTGTAGTGCTGTGATCTTCCTAATAATGATTGATTTGTGCGAATATAATATAAATATGAAAGGTGTAATAAATAGTATCGAATGTTTGTTATTTTTTATTTAATGAATCATTAACAAATAAATGCAAATCCTATGCCGTCTTCAAAATATATCTTTGGATAAATTTTCAATTCTTAGCAAACTAATAAAATATCTTTCGCTTTACAAACTCACGCTGAATACAAATATGCATGTGTAAAATAAATATATATACTTCGCATTAGTTTTCTTCGGAAGTGGAAGATAACTTTTTTTCTAAAAATTCGTTAATTTTGTCTAGGACTTTTTTATTTACTGTAACTTTGGCTTTGCCCGTTTCATCCTTACCAAATAATTGTTTTAATCCCATTAATTTGTTTTTTTCATAAGTTTCTACAATCGTTGCATAACTTATCCCAGCGGCAACAATTTTTTTCTCATTGATAGCGACGTACAATCGTTTAACGCACTTAATTCTTGTAATGCACTAGGTAATTCTTTGGCAAACAATTCTTTCCTCTCAATCTCCTTTAAATTTACAACATTTTGAATGATAGTATCATGGGTAATGTTAAAGTTTTCTAAGACTTTGTGTAATATCACAACGTCATCAAGAGCATTATGCGCTTGACTTGTATCTATACCCATATTTTGTGCAACGGTTTCTAATTTGTTTTCGCCCCTACCTTTCTTGTTATTACATTTTTTTATCAAAGGTAATGTATCCGCAAATCCTAAAATAACTGATTGGTAATATTTATCCATAAGTGTAGTTTTGATCGCTTTTAATAGCCTTGGATAATCAAAATTACAATTGTGAGCCGTTAGCACACATTTCTTTTGAAACAAGTACAAAAACTCATAAAACGCAATCATCGCGTCCGATAATGGAACGGTTTCAAGTACATTTCCGTGTAACGTTAGATTTCCATCATCATATCGCAAACCGGTAACTAAACTAGCTTCTTCGTTAATTTTTTGACTTGGTTTAATATACACGGAAAATGTGAAGTCTTGATATTTCGCTGCAATTTGCAAAATATCTGCAGTCTTGCTAAAGCCACCAGTTTCCAAATCGAACAGTATAACAATAGGCTCATCATCATTTATTTCTGCAACGGAAATAATTACATCTAAATCAAGGAGACCTATATCGGATTCATAGGTTGGTCCTTCTGAAAGCTCTTTTTTCTGTCTCAACTCTGTCTTACGTTTTCTTAAAAATAAACGTCGCCTTTTAAAAGTACGCGTCAACGAATTTATATATTTTTTCTTAGAATATAAGTCTTTTTGAGCAGTATACTTTTTGGTATATTTTCCTGGCGATAACGACAACTTTTCAGCTAAGCGTACTGAGTACTGCTCGCCATCGTTCTTTATGTTTACAGCGCATGCTACTCTAACATCACCAGACGAAGACATGCCGTACATTTTACTTTTTGGCGCTTTACTCGCAATCACAGAATTCAAGCTTTCATTAGCATTGCTTGAAGCACCTGCTGAAAATGAGCTTGTTTTATTAGCTAGAGTTTCAAAAATATTTTTTAAACTTTGCAACAATTGAGGATTTTTAAAACCCTCTTTAATAACCGAATGGGTATATGTGTCCGGATTATTTTTATAATCGCACCATGTACCACAATTTTCATGACTATTAAAACAATGGTCTGGAATATTTTTAATAGCAGCAGCCATGTTAGTACTATTGCCAATGTTCTGCGAAATACAAAAATTAAAACACCTTTGCAGGTACTTTATCGCTGGTCCAGTAAGTTCTTTGAAAGTTTTTTGAATTTTGTATAACGCGTTTGCAACTCCTTTGCTTGTATGGTTTTTATCAGATTGCTTGACTACCTCATGGGAACAAGCATTGCGAACGGAAAGAATGGAACTACTGTCATTGTCTGCTATTAGGATTCCAACTTGAATATTACATTCTTTTAAAATTGAGTTCTCATTGACTAGTTTAACCGCGGCACGAGGCTCCATAGCTTTAGCCGACCCTTGAAAATTCAACCGACAGTCGTGATCACTAGGTGATCTGCCAAGGTCACACTTTTTACACTTTCTATTTAGTGTGACATAAGAAATAACTTTCTTAGAAAAGTGACCGATTAAAGCAGCAGTGCCTGAGAGGCTGTCATAACTTCGACCGGTACCTCTCGTTGTCCAGCCCATATCGAATGACGAAGCTATGCGTACTGTATTTTCTTTTGGATACTGACCATTTTCAAACTTATCAGGAAGAATAAAATTCTGATCTAAATGACTAGGCCTGAAAAGTAACCAAAAGGGGAGAAAATAATGGCTGAAATTCATTTAGGATTGTTTTATTTATGATTATAAATACTTTTTTTAATTCAGAATAAAAATATTCTTTTTATTATTGTATATATAGCGTCTCACTTGTAAATTATAAAAATCAATAAATTCACGTTCAATAAATCATTAATACTAATAAGTGTAAAATATTCAGCATGATTAAAAAAAAGTAAATAAAACTTAACAGCAATCAAAAAAATCAAAAGTAAATATTGATAGAAATGGATCAAATATAAAATAAAAAAGTAGAAAAAGAATCAGTAGTAAAAAAATAATCATGATTTACAATCGAAGGCTTACAATAACTTGACAATATCTTCTTGACTTTCTATTGTCTTCATTCTTTCTTCATTAGCTGCACGAACACAACTCTCGTAAGCCATACTCTCAATGGCACTGCCGACTTCGTTCTCATGACCTTTATATGTCTTCCAATTCAGCTCTGGAATATTGAGATCAGACAATAATTTGTTGAACTGCGTATTTTCAATGCCCCCATTGAGTATACCTATATAAGTGAGACAATTAATATCAACGCTATTTCTATTTCACACATAACTATACAAGTTAATGTATACAAACCCATAACACCCTTTGTATTCGTATCAAAATGTTGACATAGACTGGATTTATCACGGTTTTGTTTAGAACAATTTTTTTCATCGGTACAAACTGTATGTTTCTTGTCCGTTTCAACTTTATTTATTAGCTTGCACTTGCGACATCTGACTTGAAATACAGAGGCTAAACCATATCGCTTCTCACTTTCAATTTCCTGTACTGAGAGCACAGATTTGCACTTCGTGCAAAGCATTTTATCTCCAAAAGTCTTGAGATGTATTATTCGACGTCCTTCGATTCCATCAACCACTTGACAATTTCCATCGTTTTGGAGGTTATCCTTCTTCATGTTATATGTACCTCTTTTCGTACCGTAAATATTTCTCAAATTTTTGCCTAACTTTTGATCCAAACACCTTCTTTTATATACTTTTTCTGTTACTCGTTTGCCTTTCCAAAGGAATTTTGTTTGTTTTTTTTTTCATTTTTTTCCATCTTCTCACACTCCTCAGACATGTTGCACGTTATGCGTCTGTATACAACAGACCGTTTTTTACTTCACGAGAAAGTATACCTATATATCTACATAAAACGCGGCGTTGCCAGATCAACTACTACTCGAGTCAAGCGACCACTGCAACTCCCTACTGACTTGCAGCGTAAGGTTAGAACCTCCTTAAAAACAGCTATAATACAGCCTACACCTCCAACTGGAACACGCAAATAAAAAATATTAACCATAGAAACCCAAACAACTTTTTTCCCAAAATCAATAGATTTTTCCGGCCCAAAGACAAACTCAACATTGACTCTCTCTCAATAGACAAAGCGAGCGACCTCATCTTATCTAGCGGAATTGACACCACCGACATCCCCCTGCTTGACGATAAATTCAAACTTGAAAACCTCGACGATATTCTCAACGTAATCGGCGCTTTTTACGAAAAAGTTAACTCCCTTAAATTATACAACCTAAACAGACCTCTAAAAAGCATAGTAGACCGTAAAGCCTCTCAGCTGAAAAAATCTTTCGCCGATACGCAAAAAACTATAACAACTTTCTCGCCCACCAACTTGATTTTGCCCCAAATTCCATCTTCTTCTCTAATGTTCACGATACTCTCCAACTGTACAACAGTTTACCCAATAAATCGTCGTCGGGCTTGGATAACATCCCCCCAATCGTCCTCAAGCACTTACCACCTAAACTCATGGCATCGTACACAAGAATTTTTAACAACTGCATCAACCACCGATACAACCCCGCCAAATGGTAAAGCGCCAAAATCCTGCCAATATTAAAAAAGGGCAAACCACCAAACGACGCCGCCAGCTACCGGCCTATCAGCTTAACCCCCGCCATAAGCAAAGTCTATTAAATGATTATAAATCGCTCTCTCCTTTTTTACACTACAAACAATCACGTCATTGCTGATAGTTAATTCGGTTTCAGACACCAGCACTCCACCACCCACGCAGTTCACAAAGTTCTGGATGAGATCGTTTCCCACCTAAATAAAGGCGAAGTAGTCGGCGCCTGTTTAGTCGATCTTCACTTTCGATTCCGTCTGGATAAACGGCCTACTATTCATTCTAGACAAACTTAACTACCCTAAAGACATCACTCATATCATCTGGCAGGCGACCACGGAACGTACTTTCGTAACTTGGAACGGCACGCACCAGTCAAATAAAACATTCCAAATCATTGAAGGCCTAATGCAAGGCACTGTTAACTCACCCTTTCTCTTTAATATATTTACTTACCAAATCCCCAAATTATTTAATTTCAACCGCAACGGTTTCTCTTACGCCACTGCCTTTGCAGGCGATCTTATAATACTTGTCGCCGACAAAAAACCTGCCACCGTATAGCATAAACTCGAAGACCTTGTCAATAAAATAAGTACAACTTACCTCAACTGGAATCTCAAAATAAACCCCGTAAAAATGCGAAACCATACTTTTTAGAAAACCCCTCAACACTATGGGCAACAACAAACGCGACGAAATAAAAAATTTCCGTATCCACATTAGGATAAATAACGAGTCATTTGCTGTCGAACACAAAAACTCAGTTAGATACCTAGGCGTCATCTTAGACAACCTCCTCCGCCTAAACACTTACGTACACACTCAGCTCTCTAAAGCCAAAAAAGCCTTTAAAAAATACGCACGTCTCTTCTACAGCAAAGCGCTCAACACACGCTGTAAAGTCATCTGCTACCTCCTTTTGATTCGCCCTATCATTACGTATGCCGCCCCCATATGGTGGAATATTAGCGCTTCTCTCATGGAGAAAATCCGCAAGTTTGAGCGATACTGCCTCCGCGCAGCTCTTAATGTATACCAGGAAAGCAAATCTAAGCTCTTAATAAAAACAAAAGATATCTACGACAGAGCAAATATACCTCAAATTGATAACCACATTATTAAACTAACGAGGGATTACTATGCGAATCTGCCTAAAATTAAAAACATGTACCTCCAATCTTACGCTAACACCAAAGAACATACATTTTTAGAAAACAGATATTCCGATTACTTAACTCCCCACCTATTCACCTTTTTTGACTCTCGCGGCCTAATCCAAGATAAAAATTACATTCCTATCATTTGTCATGCCTCCCGCCATCAATCCCGGAAAGCTATTGCGTACGACTTGCATAGTAATCCCCCGTTATTCAAATACTTGCGGGCTATACCACTATGCGACTACAGCGACACTTATTTCTTCAACGATAAGTACTGGTGGCTACCCAAGGACAAAACAAAAACGCAAAAGAAGAGATAAGGAAGAGGAGCAGACGAAAAACCGCTAACGCCATTCCTATTACCTAAAAATTGTTAAAATATAATTCTGTCATACTCAATACGCACACTTATTGTCATCCTACCGCCTTGCGTCGTTCGATACTGTAACATGACGAAGCTTACTACTCCCTAGTATCTATACTCATTTCCTCCCTCTCTTATATTGTAAATTGGGTTTTTATCGCTTCTATTTTTCCCACTTACTCACGAACCATACTCCGCTAGACATTGATTGCGACAAATTAGTCAATTCTCACATCCTCCGAAATTCGCCCCGTCACCCCCCATATCTAGTTTATATGTGCGTACGCGCCATGTACATATGTATTCTCTTACTTTTAAGGTTTTTTTTAGTGCTGTTATTTTGTACCTGCCACATCCAAATATGTATTTCTTTCCACAAATAAACATCTTTAAAAAAATAAAGGACTCTGGATCTGGAGGACCAAGTTCAAATCCCGGTCGGGGAAGTTTTTTTTTTAAATTTTCATTCTTAATTCGTAAATATTTAATGCAAAGCACGTGCTTTAACACGTGCAATCAACAATGTTAAAGTGGGTCCTAAAAGTCATATACTTCAACACTTTATTATATACGTAATTTCGCAAGTGTTAAAGCACGTGCTTTAGCTTATGATTTATCGTACAATTTAGCGAGTGAGTTAGCACATGCTATAGTACATGATTAAACATGTACTATAGCACGTGCTTTAGCACTTGCGGATTTTCAGCAGGGATTCCCATTTTTCTAAGTTTTGACCGCGTAATACTGCTTTTTGGAGTATTTTTTGCGGTTATGGAAGGACGGAGACTACATAGGCCAAAAACAATGGTGCATTCGGGTTCTGCGGGCAAAAATACATAAAAATAAGCTTTTTTTCTCATTTTTTTGATTTGCTCCAGCGAATTTTAAGGACAAATACTCCTATCCCGTAGTGATATTTGTGTACTATTAGAGTTGTACTTGTCCGCCATTCAATATTTTTGAATAAGGCCACACGACAATATAAAACCGCTGCCAATTCTTTGGCACGTAGCTTCCTTCAACCTTATGTATCGCTTTAATATCTAAATTGTTTTTACTTCATATATAATTCTATAAAGTTTTTATGATTTTCGTTTGATGGATAACATTATTTCGAAATAATTATATTACATAATCAATGCGTAACTGAAAATATTGTTTTTAACGATTTAATAAAACAAAAAACAGAAAAAAACTAGCCAAGGTATAGATTAAAATCCATCAAATAGAAGCTAAGATCTAAGCGATGCAGTTTTCAGTTATATAGAGTATACAATATACAGGGTGAGAAAACGAAATTTTGAAGCTTAATATCTTTGAAACCATTTGGTTTCATAAACAGCCCAAAGAAAGGGATTAAGGTGCTATACGCTAGGTAAGGACCGCCGACAGCGCCGCCTTCTTGGCATAATCGGGGTGTTGCAGGCAGCACACTGTATATCTATATACATCATCGATATAGATATACATAACTTTTGAAAGAGAAAAACAGTTGACGAAGGTTAAAAAGTACATAGAACGTTTCTTGATCTCCAACTTTTATTATTAGAACCACCAAATTGTCTAAACTATCGCCAAAAGCTTTAAAAAAACGAGTTGAATCTCCATCTGATTGCATGCAACTAACTGTATGCAACATATTTGCTGTATGCATATTTTTGAAAAATTTCAAAATTTTTAATTGCCGTAGACTACTTAAAATTAAAGTAGTCTATAGAATAACATTCGATAATCATGATGTTTTAACGAAAAGTTCAAAATTTAGTTTCCGAGATATAATGATAAGGATATAGTTCGCGGAACGTATCTAAAATCACCAGTGATCGAAAAATCGCCATGAATATACGCACATGCGTAACTGAAAATCTTATTTTTAACGAATTAATAAAACAAAAACAGCAAAAAACGAGTCTAAGTATAGATTAAAATCCATTAATGGAAACTGAGATCGAAGCGATACAGTTTTCAGTTATATAGAGTATACAGGGTAAGAAAACAAAATTTTGAAGCTTAATATCTTTAAAACTAACTGGTATCATAAACAACCCAAAGAAAGAGATAAAGGTGCTATATAATGCTAACTAAATCCAAAATTTTAAATTGATTATTGCCTTTTTACTCCAGTTATCGCATCACGTAGAAAAAACGACTCATAGTATACAGGGTGAAAAAACAAAAGTTTGAAGCTCAATATCTTTGAAACTAACTGGTTTTATAAAAATCCCAAAGAAAGGGATCATTGTGCTATATAATGCTAACTAAATCCAAAATTTGAACTTGATTATTGCCTTTTTACTCCAGTTATCGCGTCACGTAGAAAAACGATTTTTTTCAGTTTTTGATGTTTTTCTCAGGATCTGCCCCATGAAATGACTTAAAATTTAAGTGGTATATAGTTCTAATTACCTTCAATAATCATATATTTTTTTAGAATGATTCGCTATTTAGTTTTTGAGTTATAACGATTTAAAAAAATTGCACTGTATGGTGTATAATAAAAGAACGACGAACGATAATATAAATTTTTCACGGTAAAAACATAGGCAATTTTATTCTCTTTCAGGTACATATTAAGCAATTTACTTTTATTAACTTTTCCGATAACTTTGTTGGCAAAAACTGAAATCTCAAAACTAAAAAATCACTATAAAAAAAAACGCGTATATAAATTGTAAAAACGGACTTTCGTCCCACTATCTTCTAGCAAAAACAAAGAAAATGAGACTTGGTGGGTTAAAATCCACCAAGTAGAAGCTGAGAAACAGGCGTATACATACGCACACACACACACACACATACATCCGTACGGACATTTTCTAAAAACACCATTTTTCGACTAAAAATTCATCAAAACACACTTCCCACATGTTTTTACACAAACTCCAAAAAATACTATTACAAGGCTTCCTTAGGAAGGAAGCAAAAGATATATAATATAATAAGAATAATAACATAATATAATATAATAAGCTGG
Source organism: Pteromalus puparum (assembly GCA_012977825.3). NCBI lineage: Eukaryota > Metazoa > Arthropoda > Insecta > Hymenoptera > Pteromalidae > Pteromalus > Pteromalus puparum. The sequence goes on from CM053172.1 coordinate 25,628,810, forward strand.
CTTTCGAGCCCCAAAACTATTTTTTTTTATAAATAGAAAAGTAATCAAGTCCAGTAGGAGGTGTCCGTTTGACAGAGAATGCTCCATATATATGGGTGGTCCTCTAAATCAAAGATGGAAAATTTTTTTTTGGTGAAACTATAGATATGTGTTCTATAGGATGCCCCTGACATCCAAAAAATTTTGGATGTCAGAGGCATCCAAATGATGAGTTAAGATTCCTGTAACTGGTTTTGCCTCTTCCAATCTTTTTTCAGTTTTCTTTTCATTTTTTCGTGTTCTGTATTGCTGAAGTAAACTATCTGAATAGTTTTAAAAAAATTCTCTGCCCAGTTTACAAGTGCTTCAGGTGTTAAAATGGCTTTTGTAGGTTTCGCCAGAAGACTAGCACGATGAGCTTCCCGTTTCAATGCTGCTCCAATGCCATCAAAACAACTTTTCCCATGTAGTGTAGCAGTGTAATGCCACTCAGCTTCGATGCCAAAATCTACTTTATGATTTAATAAATTTGCTATTTGATATTTGTTTTTAAATGTTGCTTTGCCCCATCTGCCACGTTAATTATTTTTTTTAAATTATTTACATATTTTTTCATTTTTGGTATCAGTTGATTCTGAATTGTGTAAACAGCAGCGGTGTCATGTTTAAGACTATTTGACAAAAACACAATAATTTGATGTTTTAATTCTTTATCTTCTTTGTAATAAAAAATGACAGGAAATACCGTGTATGGGTCATTATTAAAATGAAATGCTTGTGAAGCATTTTGTGCTGCACAAGCATAATTTTTGAAAAAGTCAAACATGGTCATTACTTCATTTTCTGAAATTTTTTCAGTTCACCAAACTAACAATACAAAACTAACTAAACACGGGTGCCCGCTAAATCTCCCATACGGGTGATGTCAGTGAAACCGAGTGTCGCGGCGAAACTGTTTGAATTCGTTACTTTAAACTGGTATTGAATGAAACATTTATTTTAAGAAACTTACTTTATTGATGTTCGGGAAACCTCCAAATTCGACCTTCTCGTTAAGACTCCAATACCAATGGATATGAGGCTCGGATGGTGCTCTCTTCCAAGCAATGAAAAGATGTATAGGATAGATTGATCTTTTCGAAATGTTTTAATCTTTGTTAACCAAAAATTGTGGTGGTAATTATTTATATTTCAAAACTCAAAATGCGCTTCCCAAATGATTTATTTAAACTTAGACTCAAAAATTACATTTACTTTGAAATGGTATTCAATAAAAAGAATGAGATTGAATGTTGAACTCGAATAAACGTACAGAATAAAAAGAGCGTCCTGTCTCGAGGAGCGCACACACTGGAGTGAAGAAAAGGGAAGGTGACGATAATGAGAGAGCGTCGTAGCTTTCTCCCACGCAGGGTCCTTACTTCTCCTCTCTTCGTACTTCAGCCTAGCCGCGCTCTTTGTCTTAGCATTAGGCCTTGTGAGCCTATGCTACGGTCAACGGCTAAACTGCAGCGTCGGCTGTGCACGCGCACTTCAGCCGAGGGAGGAGAAGTTGTTTTGGTTTCGGGTACATTCCTTTCGCGTTTGTTAAGCGTCGAAGTTTCTAGGCCTTTTTATATCAATTATTTTTGGTCTTCGTTTTGTTAGACCTAGAAACTTCGTCACTTAACAACAAGTGTGACATATTCTAGCATTTTTTGATATAGTTGGAAATCCTTTAAGAATTTTTTTAGATATCGGTCTTACGTTACTGCCTTTATGATTTTTAATATTGTATGGATTTATACACCGATCTGTTCGAAGCATTTTGTTTCTATGTCAACTAATATTGCCCCCTAACCAATACAAAATTTAAAATATATTTATAAAAAGTTGTATATACACTAAAAATAACAAGCAAGTATCAAACATGGCCAATTCATTTTTTTTCCTGGCAGAAATGACTAAAACAAATCGAGAACTGTCGAAAAAGATTAATACCCACACAGCATGAAATATTTTAGAAATATTTCACAAATATTACTGTGATATATTTTATGAAATATTTATATACAAATTTTCATGCTGTGTAGCTATTTTTAGGAAATTCGAATGAAAATTGAAACAAGCCAAAAGACTAAGCAAACTTGATAATTGTTTTGTAGCGTCCGCCCAAGCGCATTTACCAGACGACAAAGTTTCGGTTTAATACAATATGCAGGAAAACGTGACCAAACACGCACAGAGCGGATCATCTCGGAACCGTCCTCGGCGTTCGTTTTATTAAACCCACAATAAAGCGTTGCACTTAATCACCTGGGTTTTCCCCCAGCGTCTAGGGCCAATAAAACGATTGCCGATCGGACGCGCAGAGTGGCCCGGCCTCTAATGATGGTACGGCCTTTAATGACTGTCCCTAATGGTATGTGCCGTTAGATCGATGCGTCCGTTTCTCCGCCGTCGCTGGCTATAGGCCGAGACCGGAGAAGAGGGGGGAACGAGGCCCGAAGCAAGAGAGCACGCTCTGGGAAAAAAGAGTTCCACTCGAGACACGACACGAGCAACAACACCCAGACACCCGCGTACACCAGACTTTGGTCAAAAATAAAGTTTGTGTGTTCTTAAATAACGTTATTATTTGCAATTAATGTACATTTTCTAAAAAAAATTGTTTAGACTTTCCAAGCTATTTTTTGTTGTTTTCCATTTTATAATTTATTTTTAATCAAGCATTAACGAATATTTATCATTATTGCGGGAAACGGCAGCGAAATTATACGCTTTAAAAATTTGTATTTAATTCATTAAAACGACATAGATGATTAGACATGTAACAGTAAAAAGGTAAATAATATTAATAAAATTAGTCACTCTCCAAATTGCACAAAATAAATAGATATAAACTAAGGTGAGAGAGTTAGCCCAGGTAAATAAATATATTCAAATTAATCCAAATTTTCAGATAACTTTTCGTTTGGCATGTTTCCCAACCTTTTTAGATCAAAATTAACTTATTATTATAATAAGTCACATATTAAATAATAATACTGATGAAAAATTCCACGAGTAAACACAGTGAATTATTGATAACCCGTTGAAATTGTCAAAAAAAAGCTGAAAATATATGAAAAACACTAAAAATGTTTTAAAGTAACTAAGAATTTTCTTTGTATATGTAATAATAATTTACAGATTTTCTCGATTTTATATACTTCTTTGCTTTACATTTCCACCACATATTTACCAATTATTACGATATAAAAACTATTTCATACCTACGTTTATATAGAAATATTTCTCAGTCGGTTTATACGAGAAATATTTTTTAATTAGACCTTAAAAAAATAAACAATTCTTAAAAACTATTCCGGCAGATGAATGTTGTGACTGAGTATATACTTTCATATTGTATATTGAGTATAGTAGCAGAAAGCTTTTAAAACAGTTAAGGTTTAAAAAATCTCGCATCAATACAGATTTAAAACCGCTGCCAAGTCATTGGCACTTAGCTTCCTCCTATTCTGCTAGTGGAAGATAATTACATGGGACAATCAACTCATTCTTTGATTTAAATATTCGCTACTATTCGATACTAAAAGGATAGGTAAGGAAGACACTTGTAGGGGAGGGGTATCAGGGGAGTGGGGGTTAAGGTGGATATCAATTTTTTTTTTTTTTTTTTTTTTTTTTTTATATTATAGCCTTTTCAAGTCCTCTCGAAGAGTCTTATACGGCTCTTCCCTCTGCCCGATACCATACAATGGTACCGGCCAGAGAGGCTCCCTATAGTCGCGGTGCATGTGCATCACATCGGAATGTAGTGCGCATGCATCTCGACTGGCCCTACAGTTTAATTACACAGTGCGAAACTGTATACAGTGGGATCCGAACCACTGGAGCTTTGATGTTATAAGACACTTATGTATATAACATACAAACGTATGTAAACATAGAGGTGTCCCGATGTCAGAAAGTGCCGAGAGCCAGGCAAGGTGGATATCAAAAGGATAGAGCTCCGTGAACTCCTAAAATAATTTACATATATCGTAATAAAAAAAATACCAGTAATTGCGGAATCGTTAATAACGTTAACAACTGCAAGTTACAAAATTGCGGGTGGCTTCATTTTTTTGTGAAAAATAACTTTTTCATAAAAGAGCGTCCGTGGCTCAGTTGGCTAAGGCGCACGCCTTAACCGTCCGAAACACGTCCGCTCTAGGGGTCGTGGGTTCGATTCCCGGTGAAGTCACTCGGAGTTTTTTCTGAGTTATTTTTCAACGGGAAAAGTACCCAAGACACCGGCTGTTTCGAGGCAGGTTTTTCCCCTGAATTTTCCTTCAGTGTAATTCCGGGTTTTCCCTGCCTCACAGGCGTTAAGCCTGGGCGAATGCGAAACAGTGGTAGGGACCATAGGCAAGGCAGGAATTAAAAAGGTAGCCAACCCGATGCACTAGGCAGGGAGCGCCGGCCTTACCGACGTGGAGCTGGTCTAATACACGGGACCTTCTCCGGGGAAAGCTACACTGAGAGACGGACCCGATGCCCTCTCGGAGGCAGAGAGTGCTGGCTTAACCAGCAAGGTGTGCGTCTGAAAATATGGTCCTCACAGGAGAAGTCCTTCAGTGGAAAAAATAATAGGTACAGATACATTGAGGTAAAAAGTGGTGATAAATTAGGATTGGGCACTACTTCCACACAGAGATGGTGGAAGGCCCCCGCCAGCTGAGGCCTGAAAGGCTGCGCGGCGTAAAAAAAAAAAAAAAAAAAAAAACTTTTTCATAAAAAAATTATTTTTCACGATTTCTACATACCCACAGCCGCCTTTCAGACCCTTTGACGTTGTTTTCTATACTCCCATAATCGTCTTTTAAAATTTTAAAGCTCATTTCAGCACTCCACAGTCGCATTTTAGACCATCGTAATCGTTTTCTGTATTCTCACAGTCGCCTTTTTGACATTTGCAATAGATTTCTACATACCCACAGCCGCCTTTTCATACCCTTGAAGTTGTTTTATATATCCCCATATACGCCTATTAAATTAAAAAGCTCATTTCGAGTACTCCACAGTCGCCTTTTAGACCCTCGTAAGTATTTCTATATTCTATAGCCTGGGCAGCATGGTCTCACCGGAGGATCTGCTCGGACTGGAAGCCCGAGCCTCTTACAGACGAGAGAGCGCGGCATCGGAGAAGCGGGAAATATCTTCAACCTTGTGGTAAGCAGCTTTTAGTACACTATTGTTGAATATATTGTATACAATTCACTACATAATAAAAAGCAAAAATATTTTTTCAAAAATCGAAAAATGGCCATGAAATGGTCATAAAATAGTCTAAATCTTAAAAGAAAATTTACTCGAATTCAGAATCAGAAAACATATATGCACGTCCAATCTTATTACGATCGATCACGTAGTTCCAGAATTATAACAGTATACGTACGCACACACACACACACACAGGCAAAACCAACTGCACGGACATTTTATAAAACCACGAAAACTCTCGAAATATACTAAGCTTTAATTATCAAATTATATGGTTTAACAAAAATAATAATGTTCAGTCATGCAGAGTATACAGGGTGAGAGTTGAAGAATTTGAATCTTAATATCTTTTAAACTAGAAGGTTTCATAAGCTTTTACTAAATTTTACTTTACATAAAATTTACTAAACTTCATTCCTAAAATTTCAACTCAATTTAAACCTTTTTACTCCCGTAATCGTACGACATAAAAAAACCATTTTTTTTAGTTTTTGATTTTTATCTCAAAAACTAGTCGCCAAAATTGCTTAAAATTTTTACAACTAGTAGATATCGTTGTTTTTTATTGTCATGAATTTTTTCAAAACATTTAACTATTTATTTTTTGAGTTATATATGTTTATCGAAAAATTACCTTTTATATCATAAAAAATGAACAGATCAGTCAATCTAGAAAATCTTGCGGGAAAAAGTAGACAAATTTATGTTCTTTTAGATACACTATTGTTGAATATATTGTATAAATCATATCATTATAAAAAAGCAAAAATATTTTTTCAAAAATAGAAAAATGGCTATAATATGGCCATAAAATGGTCAGAATCATAAAACAAAAAATGACCTAAATTCAGAATTAGAAAAAATATATGCATGTCAAATTTTATTACGATCCGTCGCATGGTTCCAAAATTATGGCGGTATACGTACACACACACACACACACACACACACACACACACACACACACACAGCCATCCGCACGGACATTTTCTAAAAACGTATGATTCGTACTCCAAACACCTCCAAATGCGTTTCCACGAAGTATTAGCAAAACTGAAAATTTTACTATTACAAAGCTTCCTCTTGAGAAGGAAGCAATATGATATACTATTTTATAAACAGATCATTTAATCTAAGCTCTTGAATTATGTATTTCTACACACAGCCTGTATTAACTATTTAAAAATATCATTTAACGTGCTACAATGAAAAATGCAGCGATGAGAAATTATCAATCATTTTATCAAAACTCGACAATAGTAAATAATACTTACAGCAGTGTTGCTATAAGCTACAGAAATAATGTATTTGAAATTAGTATTTGTGACATTGTTTACAATTTTTTAATTACGATAAGCAAAACTTCATTCAATTTAATAGGTATAGTTAAAACATTCAATAATAAGAAAAGGAAGAAAATTACGTTTTTAAAAAGTAAGTTTTTCTGGAAAATTTTGCAAAACAATTTCCTCACTCTGCAGCGGGGGGAAAAGTCTTTTTCCTGCAATTTTTGAAAAGATTCTTTCCAAAAAGAAAAAATATGTAGTAGTGTTGATAGCTTTAACAAAATTAGTAGCAGTAAAAATGATACGATTATGCATATAAATATTAGAAGTATGAATGCTAATTTAAAAAAAATTAAATTACTAATTGATAGTTTGGATACAAACCCATCTATTGTTATATGCACGGAAACTTTTCAACTGATTAATTACAGAATATATGAATTGAAAGGATCTGACTATAAATACAAGTGTTATTATAACCATAGTTCGATTAACAAAAACGACGGCGTAATAGTACTAGTAAATATTAATTTAGAACAAAACACTGAGGTGATCGAAACTGGTAGGATTAAGTTTGTAAATACGAGTATTAAACTAAGTAACCAAAGTAACCTTGAGGTGTCAGCGTTCTATTGGTCACACGGGATTCCGAACTCGGAATTCATTCTAAAGATAAATAAAGTTTTAATTGCGAATAAATGTGTTAAAAATCACCTAGTAATAGGTGATTTTAACATCGATTTACTAGAACATGATAGCCTTAGCCAGGAATTCCTATGTAATTTCCTAGAGAAAGGGTACACCCCCGGGTTTCTTGGTATCACTAAGCCGCCGATCGGAGTCGCAAAGGGTTCCTGTATTGACAATATTTTTATCAAAACAAATAATTTAACAACAACTACATATAAAATAAAACTTTCAATAACAGATCACTACCCATTATCTATAGCATTAGACAAGATTAAGAAAAAAATAAAACAACCGGAAGATTTTGTAAATTATAAAAAATTAATAAGCATTGCCAGAAATAAAACCTGGAGTGAAATATTGTCGATAGAGCATCCTAACTTGGCGACGGATGTGCTAATTAATAAGATTAAAAACTGTATAGACATAGCTATCACAAAGAAAAGAAAGAGCAAGTAAGGTGGAAGAAAGAGTTGGATCACAAGTGCAATAATAAAATCATGTGAAACTAAAGAGTTTTTGTATGATCTATGGCAACAGGATATAAGCAATGAACAACTTAAATTACAGTACAAAAAATATGTTAAAATACTAGACAAAGTTATAAAAGACGCAAAAATCAAATATGAACAAAAACAAGTACAAAATAATATCAATAACCCAAAAAAGCTCTGGGAAGTCATCAATAGTAAAATCGGCAACAAGAAATCCTGTGAAACCATAAATCATATAAAAATTAGTGATAGGAAAATAACGGATAAAACAGAAATTGCAAATAATATGAACAGATTTTTCAGTGAAATAGGTCGAGAGTTAAGTGGACGCATTAAGAAACCGGATAATGCGGAACTCAAACTACCGACCATGAATCCAAATACAATAGTCATTAAACCCATGAACACGAGTGAAGTAGTATCGGTAATCAATGCACTAAAAATTAGAAGTGGGGGAGTTGACGGGATTAACTCTAAGACGTTGGAATTAATAAGCAGCTACATAGCTGAAGCTCTAACTTATATTATAAACCTAAGCATTGCAACAGGTGTATGGACTAATTCACTCAAGAAGGTAGAAATTGACCCAATCTACAAATCTGGCGAAAAAGTAATATCAATAACTATAGACCTATTTCACTGATATCAAACGTTGCGAAAATATTTGAAAAAATATTACACATTAGACTATATGATTTTGTAAATGAATCCAACATAATCTCTGAACACCAATTTGGCTTCGTAAAGAAAAAGGGTACAAAAAATGCGCTTAATTATTTAATGAACACACTGTACAACAATATAGATAAGAGTATTCCTACTCTAGTCACTTTTCTTGACCTGGCAAAGGCTTTTGATACAGTAGATCACAGTGTCTTGCTAGAGAAATTATACTGCATGGGAATTAGGGGGCAAGCTCTGCCCCTGCTCACTAGTTATCTTAGTAACAGATACCAAAGAGTAAAAATTTGTGAATGTGTGAGTTTTAACACATACTGGGGTACCACAAGGTACGATACTTGGCCCACTTTTGTTTATCCTATACATAAATGATATACTCCAAGAGATACCTATGAAAGCTATTTTGTCGTATGCTGACGACACTGCTATAATTGCAACAGGAGATTGCTGGGAGAAAGCACAAGATAATATGAATAACTACCTGTCACGCATTTACAAATGGCTTGCGGTAAATAAGTTATCATTAAATGTTGATAAGACTGTATGTATGACGTTCGGCAGCTATGTCGGCAGCGTGCCTAACCAAATAGATATAAAAATACTAGATAAAAAATTAACAAGGGTTGAGAACTACAAATATCTGGGCATAGTAATAGACTACAATCTTAAATGGGACATGCATATGTTAAATATTGTTAAGACAAGGCACGCAAAACGCTCGTGCTTCGCGTTTTGCGCATAAAGCACGACCGCCGATGCTCGCGCCATGCCCACCAGTGCTCGCGCTGCGCGCTCGCTGTCTGCAAAAACATATATTTTTTATCTTTTTCGTATACAATTAAAAATGTTTTGGGCATGAATAACTTGAAAGTTTTATAATTATTTTAGTTTTTGACTCATGATTTTCAATATTGTTGATTTTGGAATATAGACATTGATATACAAATTTTAACGTGTATTCTTTTATCGCAACGATATTTATTTTAAATATAATTGAAAACCCATTATTATTTCGTAAGATTAAAAAAAAAATTATCTTTTTATAGTTCTTTAATTCAAATTATACACGTGGAATTCCATAAAGTGGCCAAATTCGGAACTATCACATTGGTGGAAAATGCATTGGTTTATATGTAATCTGTGACGTCACGCTTAACAAACCGAATTCCATACTGTTCCTAAAGTTATGAATTTTGTGCAAAGATAGTTTATTACATAATTTAAGGAGAAAAAGTATTAGTTTTATATTATCAGCTAAGCAAAGCCGAACAGCTGTTCGTTGGCTCTGTCGAAGCGAGGCAGCGAGCTCGACCACTGCGCATACATTCTGCGCATCGATCTGGCGACCGGTCGGCGACATGCACACGCTGCAGCCTTCTGTCGTGTGTTTTGACGTTTTGATATAGCCTTCTGGCCTCTGCTAACCGCAATGTTTTGCTCTGTTTAACTTTTCGGCGAAAAACGGAAACGACGACGCGATACAGCAGTGATATATGTAGTTTTAAAATCAGAACAGAAGTGGTACTATGGTGCCTATATGTGTTCACAAGCAACCTCTGCTCACCACGATCTTGCTCGCGGATCAGCTGCTCGCGATTAGTGCTTTGTAAGACGGTGCAAAAAGTATTCAAAAGTGATGCACCCACAATGGCACTGACGATGCAATGTGAGAGTGTCAGTTCATCAAGGAGTGCTACAGTATAGAAAGACATGTAGCTTCAACAAGAAACTTGAATTTTTGTTTGGAGGTTATCTTTTATTTTTGTGAATACTCCTGCTGCTGCTCCTGCTGATTCTACTGTTGTGCTGATGTATATTTCTTGTCAAATACTGTCGAGGTGACGATTTAGCATCACACAGTTCCACAAAAAGTATTGCTGTGTTCTTGTGTTCATTATATTGAAAACAGATATTTATTGTGTTATGTGCAGTGAAGTCAGTGACTATGTGATTGTGTGATCTGTTTTCAGAGTTGAACCATTGTGTTGTAATTCTGATGTATCCTACTGATAGCTATACGGCATTGGTTTCAGAGGACAGAGAATTTAGTATTTATCGTTGCCAATTTGACCATGTAAGCACTACCATGGTGCTGATTCGCACTATCTGGATGGTGTAGCTTTGGCGTTGCTGGCTACTTCAAAACCCTCAAGGTGTCTCTGGAACTGATTCATACCATCTAAGTAGTGCCGGCTGGGTTGTTGACTTCTGCCACTACATCAAGATGACCTTGGAGCTAGATTTACTCTGTCTGCAGTGGTGCTGATTGGCGTCTCTGGGTACTTCAACATTATCTGCTCGTGCTGATTGGTGTTTCTGGCTGATCTAACAATCTTCAAGCTATATTCAAACTTTTTGGATGTCCTTGAGACGTTACTATTTGCTTGAACCACCTGAAATTGACCATGGACCCGTATTCTTGCTTTCTGACAGTCCTGGTTGGCATAGCTGGCTGCTTAAACCATGTCGAGAAGGTTTTGATTTAAAATACTTTATACATGTTCTAAGTTTTCTAAATAAGATGATCTGAGCTGGATTCATGCTTGCTGGGTATTGATTGATGTTCTTGGATACTTCAACCACTTTAATACGGCTCTGGAGATGGGTTTGCACTATTTCTACATGGTCTATCCAAAAATTACAATGACTCGTAACTGTATGTTTAATTAATATTATAAATAGATATCTTTTATTACTTACGGGTATCTTAACAGTGATTATTATCAATATACTGCTAAGTTTTTTATTTGTAAATATAAATTACGCGAAAAAAGTTTGTAACATATTTTCCTGTATGTCTAGGTGTACGAGTAATGCTGAATTTTTTGGCATCATAGTCTACTACTGCATGCACAGGAGTACGACTGAAGATATTGGCGTCGGCATCTGAGCCATCAAAATGTTGGAGTTGGAAGAAAGCTTCATCAAGACTCCGGAATACTGCTTACTACTATTAACGGATCAGTTTTTTTATCAGGTGAGATCAGTGAGTTGAATAATTGTTTGTTGATATGAGTTTTTAATATGATTTCTTTTGTTTTTTAGTGTTTAAATCATACTGCAACTGGAGATATCATGGTCTGCTGGATGAGGAGCAGTAGGATCAAGGGCATTGGTCATATGCCTGATCATCGATAATAATGGAGCTTCGTTAGTGTGTAACTTTCAGGTACAACATTTTCTATATAATTTGAATGATTTCATGTAATTGATGTAATTTATATTTTTGCAGATGCCGTGCTTCTAAGATGCAGATTATAAATAGTTTTACTTTAAATATTATTTAGGTGCAGAGTTTTTTTTGGTTTTAATTTTATTCTTTTTTTTTAGGTACAAAATAAAACGAAACAATGCCAAGCAGTTGCAGCAAGAAATTATACTTTAAAGAGAATATTATTATTTTGAAACAGAAGAACATTATTAATTAACGTAGCCAAGATTTACATAGCGCGTTTTGATGTTTAAAAAATCGTTTCTGGAGTTGTTGTATGTCAAAAAGTGTTAAAAATAATGTTTGCCACGGTAAAAAGTTGTATTTTGAAAATGTTTACAACTTTTATATTTAACATTTTCATGTAAAACGTAAATCCGCAAAGTGTTATGGCAAATAATTGGAATTTTAGCTGTAAAAAGGCGATTCTAGAGTTATTGAATGTCGAAAAGTGTTTAAAAAATGTTTACCACGGTAAAAGTTGTATTTTGGAAATGTTTACAACTTTTATTTTTAACATTTTCATGTAAAACGTATATCGGCAAAGTTGTATGGCAAATAATTGGTTTTTTAGCTGTAAAAAGGCGAATTTGGGCTGTAAACTAGAGTTATAAGCATTTTCATGATTTGATGTTGATGGGAAAAAGTTGTATTTTTCAAAGATCTACAACTTTTCCATTTAACTTTTTTTTTTTGTAGAATGCTTAGAATTCGAGTTAGAGCCAAAAAACCGTTTTTAGCGATTTTTGGAGGTGACCGCATTCTGCGTATACATGCAGGATCAAGCCCAAAATAGAACTGTCAGCTTACTATTATAAGAGGAGTTCACACACAAATGTTTAGCCCGATTGACTAAAATCTCTCAGAGTTAATCGTGTAACACCCACATTTTTATTGGAAATACACGTAAAAATCCATAAAATCTAAACAAATTGTGCCCGCATTTCAAAACGACGTAGAGGATCGGGATAAAAAAAAATAGTTTTTTGGCTTTTACGTAAGGAGACTTCTCCTAAAATTTCAGCCCGATCGGTCGAAAATTGTGTGAGATATCGCATGGTACACATTGTTCGCACACGAAACTATATGGCACTTCCGTGTCGCGGTCGTGCCTAAAAACTAAATATCTAGTGTATATCTTTTACAAAATTGCGAAAACAATCTCAACTGAATCTTTGATGTTAATTTATTATGCCTTTTTTCATAGTATCATGAGTTATGGTATAATTGCTTGGGGTGGAGCCTATAAAAACAACAGAGATCTAATACAAAAAATACAGAGAAAAATCCTAAAAATTATAAACAAAAATAATTTTGCCACGCAGAGGATGTAAATATCTCTGTATTTTCTTTCTAGTTAAATAAATAAATAAATAAATAAATAAATAAATATGCAACCCTCCAGCAGCCCACCGCTACGAAACGCTAAAGAACGCAGTGCTGCAGCGCCTCGCCGTCTCAGCAGATAATCAACTTCGCCAGCTGTTGAACGAGGTCCAGCTGGGCGACCGCAAACCATCTCAGCTTCTACGGCACATGCGACGGCTCACTGGTGCAGCCATCTCCGACGAGGCGCTTCGAGTCAAGTGGCTCGACCTGCTTCTCCCACAGATCAACAAAATGTGCCGTCTGCTGAGAGCGACACCGCTGGACGAGTCGCTTCCCTCGCCGACGAGCTGGTCACGCCAGATGGCTCCATATGCGCCGTGTCTCATCCAGTCTCACCTGCCTCGAGCGGCTTCGCCTCAGACGCCGCCTCACCACTGCCAGCCCAGGAACTGACTTCGCTGCGCCTGACCTTGACACAAATCACCTCAATGCTCCAGCAGCAGTCGATCACGCTGCAGTCCATCGCAACGACGCTCGCTTTTGGTCAGCACCAATAGCAACAACAGCAACAGCAGCAACGACGCAGTCGCTGGACTACGCGCTCGTCGTCGCGCCAACGCTCGTCTCGACTATCGTCACCAGGCCCTCTTGGAACAAACCCAGCTTGGTGATGGTACCACCAACGGTTCGCGAGTGAGGCCACGCAGTGCCGGCCACCTTGCACCTATTCGGCCCAGGGAAACCAATAGCGCCGCCGCCTCTTCAGGCAGCCGCAGTCGGCGCATCTTCCGAGCATCGCCTGCACGTAATCGACCGAACATTCGGCTTACGATTTCTCGTCGACACCGGCTCCGCAGTCTCGCTGATACCACGATCGCTGATTCGACGTCCTCTCCAACGCTGCCCGCTGAAACTCAGCGCAGCCAACGCCACATCCATCGATACCTTCGGCTGTCATCGTATGGATCTGGGCCTTCGCTTGCGCCGACCCTTCAACTGGAAATTCATCATCGCAGACGTCAGCACCCCGATCATCGGCGCAGATCTACTTGCGCACTACGGTCTAGTCGTCGATATGCAGCGACGACGCATCCTCGACACAGACTCATCACGCCACGCTCTCGGTTCGGTCCAGGCCACCGAGGTGCACTCTGTCGAGGTCATCATCTCAGCGGACGTTGCTGAAGGAGTTTTTGCCGACCTTATGCGCCAGTACAGTGACCTCGCTACCCCAGGAAGCACGACCATCGCCCTCCCGGGCCTCGACACTCATCACCATATCCGGACCACAGGACCGCCAGCAGCGGGCAAGGCCCGACGCCTCCTTGGTCCACGTCTCGAAGCTGCCAAAGCGGAGTTCCGGATCCTGCTTGAGATGGGTATAGTGCGACTATCCGACAGCTCCTGGGCCAGCCCGCTGCGACTCGTACTGAAGCCCGACGGCACGTATCGCATCACCAGCGACTATCGACAACTCAACGCACGAACGGTGCCGGACCGCTACCCACTCCCGATCATAGAGGACCTACTTCTGTCACTAGGAGGCAGCATCTTTTCCGTCGTCGAGCTCATGAAAGCGTTCTATCAGCTACCATCAGTGCCTGAAGACGGTCATAAAACGGCGATCATCAGCCCTTTGGATTATTCGAGTTCACGCGCTCATTGCTGGGCCTGCGCAACGCCGCCCAGTCCTTGCAGAGAGCAATGGACCAACTCCTGCGAGACTTGCTGTACGCTCGGGCCTATCTGGATGACATTATCGTCGCTTCTGCCAACGCCGAGGACCACGTCACGCACCTCAAAGCGCTGTTCGACGTTCTGCAACATCAAAATCAATCCGCACAAATGCGTCTTGGGAAAGCCACAAGTCACCTACCTGGGATATCTGGTTTCTGCTGAGGGCTCGAGACCTCCGCAGGATCGGATAGATGCCATCCAGGCTTTTCCCAAACCCAACAACACGGCGCAACTTCGTCGGCTTCTGGGTCTTATCAATTACTACCGTCGGTGCTTGCCCCTCGCGCCTCTCAACGACCTCCTCCAGCACCTACCACCGAAAAAGAAGGCCCTTTCCATCGCCTGAACGCCCGCTACCGAGGAGGCCTTTGTTGCGTGCAAGCGCGCGCTCGCCGAGGCCGCCAGCACCACGTTTTTGCGTGACGACGCACCCAGACGACTTCACACCGACGCCTCCGACCACGCGATTGGCGCAGCTCTCGAGCAGCAGGAAGAAGACGGCACTTGGAAGCTTCTCGGCTTCTTCTCCAGGAAGTTGACCAACGCAGAGCGCAACTACAGTACCTACGACCGAGAGCTTTTGGCAGCTTTCTCGGCGATCAAACGTTTTAAAGGGATCCTCGAGGGCGGACCCTTCATTCTTCTTACAGATCATAAACCGCTAACATTTGCGGCGTACCAGCCATTGGAAAAGGCGTCGCCGCGCCGACCTTCCGCACGTCCTTGCGTCTCCATCGCCATCGCTCGTCCTTCGTCCGCTCACCATCGACAAGGCGACGCTGTATTGCGCCATAGACAGCAACCAGGTTCGCCCGTATGTGCCTCGCCAACTCCGAACGACCGTATTCGACGTCACTCACGGCCTTTCGCACCCGAGCATATGGGCCTCCACACGGATCATCGCTCAAAAGTATTTCTGGCCAAGCATGTGCAAGGATGTCGCACGCTGGGCCCGCACCTGCGTGCCCTGTCAGCAATCGAAGGTCCATCGTCACAACCGATCAGCGCTGGGGGACTTTGCTGCGCCAGACGCTAGATTCAACCATCTTCACCTCGACATCGTCAAACTGCCGCTGCAGTCAGGTTTTCAATACTGCTTGACGATCGTTGGCCATTTCTCCAGGTGGCCGGAGGCGATCCCTATGCGCGACCAGCAGGCCGCAATGACTGCCTGAGCATTCTTCGAACGCTGGATCTGCGTGTACGGCACGCCTCTCACTATCACGACCGACCAGGGTGCGCAGTTCGAAGCTGACCTCTTCTCCGAGCTGGCACGGATCCGCACCACACCCTACTACCCGCAGTTCAATGGCATGGTGGAGCGCCTTCACCGCACGCTCAAGGGCGCACTGATGTGCTGCGTACCGACGCCCTGGCCCATCGCTCTCCCGGCCATCTTGCTCGGTCTGCGAGCCACGTTCAAGGAGGGCCTGCAAGCATCTCCGGCCGAGATGCTGTTCGGCACGACCCTGCGGCTTCCCGGGGACTTCTTCGTGCCAAGCGACCATCCAGACGCCAACGCTCCGGCCTTCGTCACAGAGCTTAGGGAGCTCATGCGGAAGCTTCGTCCAGTCCCTGGAGCCAGGCACGCCATTCCCTCGCCTCCATTTTTCCATCCCGACCTCCGCACCTGCAAGATTGTTTTTAGGCGCATCGATACGGTGAAGAAAACGCTACAACCACCATACACTGGTCCCTACAAGGTGCTGGAGCGCCTGAGCGACCAAGTCTACAGGATTGAAATCAACGGTCAATCCAAGGCCATCTCCACGTCATCCCTGAAGCCAGCTTTTCTCGAATCGGCGGATCGAGAAGACTCTCCGTCGGTTCCTCGTCAATCAGCCGGCCCAAGCCCGCAGCCTTTACAGGCGCCGGCCCTTCCGGACATTCAAACAGTACGCCAGGTGGCATCACCAGCTCAGGTCCAGGCGGCACCCTCGCCGGCCGTCCAGTCACCGCCGCAGCCCGCCTCGCAGCCTGCTCAGGCGCAGGCCTCTTCGGATCCGGCGCTGCTGGCGCCTTCGCCTACCCAGCCCACCCCGCAGCCGCTTCCGACCCGGGCCCCGTCACCATCGCCCGGCCCGTCGGCCCTGTCAGCACGAGGAAGCCAGGACGGCCCCCTCCACAGGCATTAATATCACCGAGTATCGTTCCTCCTGCAGCCCCTCGTCACTGGCGGGGGAGTAGCCGTGGGGGCTCCTGCGGGCCACCACCGGAGTCAGCAGCGCAAGCAGCGCCTGATCCCGAGACGCGACTTCGAGTAGAGCAGTCGACACATCCATCCGGTGGCGCTCCCTGCCGATCGCCACGATGGGTGGCGACGCTGGAGGCGCGCTTGGGCTTAGCAGCCATGTTCCGCAGAAAGCGTTGAGCCACCGACTTGGGCGCACGCTTGCTTCGACAGTATTAGAGAGAGAGAGAGAGAGAGAGTTTTATACAGTTTTGTGAATAAATCGAAATCTTATCTTCAGCATTAACCTTCCGTGTTTTACTGACTTGACCTCCTGGTATCGGGCACTCACTGTCTGGCGGCCCATACCAGCTTAAATAGCGAGATACGAACTCGCATATATATATATATATATATATATATATATTATAACGAATCGCCTTTAGTGCTCTCATTACTTCTCTCTCCCCTACTTTCTATTGTTATATTTATAATTACATTATAAACATTCATTTAATATCTATGTAAAGACATTCAGCAGCAGGTAAGTGAGAGAGCAGAGCCGGTCGAACGCACAGAGAGAGAGAGAGAGAGAGAGAGAGAGAGAGAGAGAGAGAGAGAGCCGCGCGCGTGTGTGTGCATGCACCTATGCGGGATGAGTGAGAGAGAGTGGGAGAAAGCTCGCGCTGACCATGCGGTCACGCGCCGCTCCGCGACACTTGGTAGTAGACCACGGATCCGAACAGTCGCGCCGTCGAGCTCGCTTTGTTCTCGTTCCGCTTAGCTTACTTCGTACACTTCCGCGAATTCCAGCTTGGGCGACGAAACATATCCCGGAGGATTGCTGCTGCATCCGTGACGTCTTGGAGTGTGTCGCTGGGTGTGCATCGTGCTATTGGACCCTGCGCGCTACTCGATACAGCGTACCGGACACGAGCTGAGCAGTTACTTTGCCGCTCAACTTCCTACTGCACCCAGCCATACACGAGGCCACGAGGCGTCCTTCCTGCTGCCCAGCGAGGGGCCCCCGTCACCCGTTCTGCGTATCTGTAAGTACCGGCTAGATCGTAATACTCTCTTTCTCGGCGTTATTCGCTCTACTTCGTCTCTCGCTTATCTCGTGCTGCCTCTGTATTAGAATCATAATCGTTACATAAACGAAACAGTTACCGCTACTCGGCTTGTGTGATTTTGCTCCTGACTCTATCCTTTCACGTGCGTTCCCCTTAGATTTAACTCGCGAATAGGCTACGTAGCATTATCACTCACGACGCCTCCGCGGGCTCACGTGCACGAGGACGTGCACGTTCAGCATATACTGCGCTACGGGCCAGGTTTCGCATAGCCTTCAAGAAGCCTGCAACGAGCTGCTGCATCTATTCCTCTCGCACTTTGACAGATCAGTGGATGCGCCACTGATCGTTTATAACGGAAAAGGAACCCCGTTATAATATATATATATATATATATATATTAGTATATTACGATACAAATGGCATAAATATTAAAAAAAAATTTTTTTTAACTTTTAAAAAATCGATTTTTTAGTGATCATGAGATGAGTTACAATTAAAGTGGTAGATAGTTCTAAGAACCTTCGGTAATCATGTTTTTTTCAAAAAGGTTTGACATTTAGTTTTTAAGTTATAAAGTTTTCAAAAAATTGCACTTTATGGTGTATAATAAAAGAAAGATGAACGAGGTACATATTAAGCAATTTACTTTTATTAACTTTTTCAATAACTTTATTCAATAAAAACTGAAATTAAAAAAGTAAAAAATCATAACAAAATACGTCCACAAAATAAAAATATCGCTAAAAGCGAAACCCTTTGCTATTTACATAAGGCACTCGCCTATCTTCTAAGGTTGTCCATTTGGCCGAATAGACGGATATCGCAAAAGGGACGAAGACGTATAGGGGTATTAGGCTAAAGAGTAAGTACACATAGTTTGAATGAATAGGCCCCGTCTGAGTACGTGGAATGGTCGGAAGAAAGTCGGTTAAGGGGGGAGCCTGCTTTAGAGGCTTCAAAAAATCGATTTTTTTTGCATAAATGTCTTAAACTATCCAAGAATGTGTCGCTAAAATTTCAGAAGCGAATTCGAAATATATTCGGAGTTACAGAAGAAATAGTGAGCAAGCGTCGAGCAGGTATACGAGCAGCTGGATCGCTCGGAGCGTGCGCGCTCCACCCCTCGATCTATTGTACGTATTATAATCCAAAAAGACTAACGGTTCTTCGAGACACTGTTAACTGTTCGTAGAAGGTATGTATGAAGCTATGGTAGGGATAAAAGTATGTATTATAACGGTATATATGAGCTGGCTGCGTCGGCTTGAGCAAAGCTATATTTAGCATTCCAGTTTTGATTTGTCTTTCGGCACGTAAACATCTTGAAATCTTGCAGAGCTATCCTAAAGGGAACAAATCTTCAAGTGAACGTACTGGAAAGCCACGGAAGCAGATTCCACGGCAATCAGTTTCATAATGTTTCGTCATCGGACAATGGAGAAACTAGTACTAGCCGTGGTGAAAAAAAATTGGCGTCAGCGACTACGGACGATGTTATAATTTATCCGTCTCATTGCTATCGGATAATCGAGTTTGTCTCTGTGTTTTTAGCAATTTCTGAGTTAGTTATTTGCAATTCGTGAAAGCGAAAGCGGCCATCGAGGTCTAGGATTCAAAATCGTTTTGTCGTGTAAATGCGGTAAACGAGAAGTTCAATCCGGACCGTTCATTGGCATCGGCTACGAAATCAACAGAAGAATTGTGTTCGTCATGAGGCTTTTAGGTATCGCACGAGAAGGCATTAACATTTTTTGTGGCATTATGGATATATCTCAAGGCCTAGCAAAATCGACGTATGACCAAATCGTGCAACACCTGTATACAGCGTCGAAAAAAATGTTTGTTTGAGAGCGCCTGCAAAACAGCCGTCGAAGAGGAAAAAAAACTTAACGTACAAAATGAAAGATCAGCTGACCATTTGAAAGTTTCGGGCGATGGATCGTGGAAGAAACGTAGATTTACAATACTTCATTATACGGTGTAACTGCACTTATTGGGTACTACAGTGGCAAAGTAATCGATCTCGACATTAAAGGCGGATATTGTCATGCTTGTGCAAAAAAAAAAAAAAAAAAAAAAAATACGTTGAACGACGACGAGTTTGGAGAATGGTATGAAAACCATAAAGAAAATTGGTCTTCGAATCACGCAGGCTCGGCCGGGAAAATGGAAGTTGATTCGATGACGGAAATGTTCTCGAGGTCCATCGAGTAATTTGGAGTTATGTATAGTAATTACATTAACGACGGCGAGTCCAAAACATTTCTTGGTATCCTGAACAGTGATCCATACGGCGACAAGTTCACAGTGACCAAAAACGAGTGCGTGGGACATGTACAAAAGCGCATGGGTACTCGTCTCCGCAACAAGAGAAAAGAAGAGAAGCTCGGTGGAAAGAAGCGGCTTACCGAGACTTTAATAAAAAAATTAATAATTTACTATGGTCTGGCGATTCGAAGAAACTTGAATTCTGTGGAAGGTATGAGAAATGCAATAACGCCTCGCCACGACAATTGCCCTGAAGGCGCCGAAAGCTGGTGTGAGTGGCGCAAAGCTGAAGCGACAAATACCCTGGCTACTTTTAAACATCTACCACGTCTAATTGATGAACATGTCGAGAAGCACATTCGCCCTGTGTACGGGGAATTATCTAAGGACGAGCTGTTAACGAGGTGTTTGGATGGACACACACAAAATGCGAACGAGTCGTTCAATTTCACTGTGTAGCGCATAACACCTAAACACCTTCACTCAGGCATTAAAATCGTCGAGATTGCTGCTTACATCGCTGGAGGAATGTTCAATGAAGGCTACAGTGCAGCATTGAAAACCATGCAGTTACTGGACTTAAAAATTGGACAGCAATGCAACAATTTTGCCGAGAGAGCCGACAAGAAGCGCGTCACCCGAGAAAACAGGCGCGCTTCATTTTCAAGTAAAGAGGCCAGAATACCCCGCAGACTCGAACATCTAGGCGAAAACCAATTTTTTGAAGAGTCTGAAGGGCAACTCTATGGACCAGGAATCGCTGACTAGCATATCAATGTGGTGAGTTCAAGAAAATTACGATTGTTTATATACGAAAACTTTGACGCGCGATTTCTCGGTTTTTCATTTTCACGATTTTTTCTAATTGGCAGGAAAGATAGGGAAAAAACTAAACGTCTTATCGGAACGAAAAAAAATAGATTGTATTCGGGATTAAATTGTCTTCTAGTTGAACCTGAAAAACTTTCAGAATGTTAACATTAACTCACTTTTTAAATAATCTAAAGTGACATTTTTTTTCAAAAAAATAAATTTTTTTTTCAGTTTGCAAAAAATTGTTGAATTTTTCACTTTTTGTTGAATTTTCATGGTTTAACTAGAAGCTATACTATTGAAAAATGAAATTTTGTTGGATTCTTTGTTTCAGATGCAAAATTGTGACCTGCATCTTTCCCGCCGCACGACAAATGCACACTAGAGGCGCCTCGGCGAAATGCTTGTACCAGGCATAATATCACATGTATCTTAATGAAAAAAATTAAGAAGACTGTTGAAATATATACCAATAAACCCGGAAAGTTTCGTTTCAATCAGATGTTTCTTTTCTTCCCAAAAAATCCTCGAAAAATTATATATATAATTATATAATTATATATATATATATATATATATATATATATTGTAACGGGGTGGACTTGACAATGCCGTGCGGTCGCGGAAATGCCGCACGTCAACACACAGTGAACGTCGTATAGCGTCTGGCTGGTCCCTCGATGATCGGCGTGATGATAGTGCGCGGACGTTAGCCGCGTAGTGCAATCACTATCACCCGTGCATTGCCTGCCAATTTCCGTTAAATGCGTGGTACGCCCGGGGTACCACGCTTATCCGCGTAACCGTGAGTCTACCAGCGGGAGGGTACTCGGGAAAACACAAATGAATACACTGAGGATAAAGTTAAAGGAAAGATATATTGACTCTACTAATGATACAAATTGGTGTACAAAGTTCGCACGCGCGATGGCGAGAGGATCGCGCACAATGTCACGCACGAAGCCGGGTCGAGGACTCGGTGATAGCGAGTCCAGACCTGCGGCAGCTTCGCGCGGAAGCTAATACAAAACGCAACTTACTCGGTCGCTGGTTCGCCGTTGGCTAACTCGCCCTCGCGTTCCTTACGGCACTCCACGGGAATCCGGGCCGCTCGTACTCAGGTCTGGAGGCGTCCCTCCAGGTGATGACGTGATCGGTGAGTCCCGGTGTCCGCCAGGTGCGGTAGAGGATCCGCGGACTATTAGCGGTATTTTGCCGATGTTGATCCGGCCGAAGCGAACTCGAGTCTCTCATTCGCTTTCTCGCGCGCGCGTACCTAACCCTGTCGACGTCGGCCGCCGACGTCGTCTGCTAGCATACGCGCCGACAGCTCCGCCTCGCGCGACTAACCAACGCGCGAGAAATTCAAGCGCTCGTTACAATATATATATATCAGTATAACATAAATTCGTAGGGAGGGACTTTACGTCGTGCAACGACAACCCTATAAGAGGAAGCCGAATTTTTTAGAAAAATCGGTTTTTACATTTCAGCTCTGTACTTGAGAACCGCTCAACGAAATCGTTTGAAATTTGACAGCAGATATCTTCGTTTATGGTGAATCACCAAATAAAATTTTGAAGCATTTGTTATATTATTTTAGAGACATGAGGAATCAAAAATTTTTCAAAAAAAAATTTAAACCTTGATATCTTAAGAACCATAGGGGTTTTAAAGCTGCGAATGAACTTAGCCAAAACATATAAAATATCTACCTTTTCCCAAAATCTCAAGTGCAATAAGGCCTTTTTACGCCCGTAATCGAGACTCAAAAAAAACTCATTTTTTTAAGTTTTCAATTTATTACTGAAAAAATAAGTAGTCAAATCACTTTAAATTTTAATGGAATATAGTTTGACACGTAACCCATCAACATATTTTTTTTCGTGAGGTTATGATGTTTAGTTTCAGAGATATGAATTTTTTTTTTTTAAATCACCTTTTTCATTTTATCTGCCGAACGGAGCGGTCAATCCCGAGGACCAAACGGGGAAAAATGGGTAATTTTATTATCTTTCAAATGCATTTTAGCTGAATTTTTTGTAACAATGGAATGGTTGAAAAAAACGAAAATAATGGTTTTCGAAAATCAAAAAATGGCCATAAAAAAAGTAATTGAAAAAATAAAAAAATTAATGTTTATCCCTAATTCAGAATCCAAAAATAGAGATGCATGTCAAATTTGATTGATAGTGACGGAGTAGTTTCAAAAATATCACGGTATACATACACGCACACATACCCACACACATCCATACGGACATTTCCTAAAAACACGCAATTCGAACTTCTAACATCTAAAAACATGTTTCTATGAAGTTTTAGTGAAACTGAAAATTTTACTATTACAAAGCTTCCTCTAGGAGGAAGCAAAAAGAGACCTGTTGGATTCAAATCCACTGAGTAGAAGCCGAGATAGAGGCATATACGAACGAACACACATATACACACACATTTTCGTACAAACTCCAAAAATTCATATTACAAGGCTTCTTTTGGAAGGAAGCAAAAAAGCACTTATGTGGTTGAATATTATAGGCTTGTACCTTGTGTATAATAGTTTCTGTAAACGTGTCGTTTTAATATTATAAAGATAAAGAAGATTAGTATAAAGTATGCATTACCGTCTGTTATCTTATTCAAATTAACATCATCATGTATGCTTGAATCCCAAGCAGCAATAGCACATACATTCTTTTCCAAATGTTTAACGATTGGCAGATTATAAAACTTGTGACCATGCTCTTTTGGTAAAATCGAATTCAATCCAGATATTGAAATTTCTTCTCCTGATTGATGCGCTGATAAATCGTCTGCATTTAGATCGAGAAAAAGTACTGGTATATGAGGTTCCATTCCGATAGGCGGATTCCAATCCGCAGGAGCTCCAGGAATGCCAGAACCAGCTGATGGAACTAAAACTGCATTTCTTTCTTCAGTAAGATTAACCCACTGATCTACTAAGCTTTGCTCTCTTTCAATATCTTGATCCGATTTGTCTGCAGTTAAAAAATAAAAAAAAATATATCAGGTACAATAAATATAACATTTAAAATAACTTTTAGTGAAAAATAATATTTTATAATTAAATCGTAAATTTCTTCGGCGTTTCAGAAGCTTCTAAAATGTAATTTAAAATATAATTTTTTGTAATAATATTTCTAAAAACTGATGGGGAAATTATTTATCTTGTGTCAAAATTTATTTAACAAAATACTATGAACCACTGCTTATTGAATCAGCAGTACGTTTTCTCAAATGTTTTCTCAAATATTAAGAAATGTAGATCATCAGTAATTACAAAAAATATTTCTATAATTTTTTGATTAAGCGGATTTCAATTATACATTATTTGTATTCATTCCTACCTTAAAACGTGACAGACACACCATATAATTTTGTTTACTCTCAGCTAATCTATTTTAGCTTATTATATGAATCAGTTTAAGAGTTGTGATAGTGATAGAATTGCGAAAAGCATAACATTTTTTCTTCAAATTACACATATCAATGAAATAGAAACAAATCGTTTTTCAGGCTCCAAAATTCTATCAGGTCTAGAAATTGTTTTTTTTTTTTTAAGCCAGATATACTAATCAATTCAGAATCACTCAGTCAATTGTCTCCAAAATTTTATAAGTTCTAAGTAAAAGCATAGTCGAATTACATGCTAAATTTCAGCTTATCATATTGTAACATGCATTAGAAGCAGCACGTGCCCAGCACATATACATGCGCGAGCGGCGCGTATATAGTTACACACACTTACACACATACCTTGCAAGACGCGAACTAAAGCGATAGGAGTTGCACGCAAAGCATAGTATAGGGACGGGTAAACGAGAGAGACGAAGAAAGAAAGTATAGCGCGACACGAGACCCAGCGCTGTCTAGGATGGCGCCGAGACGCCAAACGAGAGCGACAAGAAGAGAATGAGCGGGAACGCATGCAGCATTTTGAAGGGCCCTGATTTCATCCCAAAAGACTAGGCGCGAGAAAGCAAATGAAAGCTAAGCTCGCGCTCTCTTTACAATTAGACTCAGCAGCAAGCAGACGTACATAGCGCTTTTAAACGGGCCATAAGCCGCCGGAGCCGCATGACGACACGGCAAACCCAGGGCACACCGACCGGGCTAGGAAGCGACCATGTAATACCCCGTACACCCTGTACACTATTTCAGCGTATAAAGACAAATTATATCATCATTTCAAAAAACTAAAGTCACCCGAAATTTTTAGAGAAAACTTTTGTTCCCTACTTTATTGGTACAGCGAGCGACGACGTAGGAATCAGCATCAGCATCGCGCACGTGTGCGCATGCTTCCCTCTTCTCTCTAAGCGACAACCAGCATCAAGTATAGAACTACGCAGCGGCGTACTAGAGTAAAGTGTATGTGTGTGTGAGCAGCGAGCGATGACGAAGCGGCGGAGAAGCGCGCGCAACCAAGTATGTTGGTAGGAGTGTGGATTATATATATGTAGGAATGAGAGTATCATGTGTGGAACCGTGAATAATTTCGGCGGCTCAAGTGAGCACTCTGTAACTCGGCTATAAAAGGCAATGCGAAGCCCGTATCTGGTCACTGGTCGTCGCAATTTCCAGCGCACTAGTCACTTCTCACTCCATAGCAATTAACGCTTGGATTAGCAACAAACTCACGTTAATTAGTCACTGCAATTCATGCGTACTGGTTAATGCACTATTAAATTCTTACATAACACTTGCGATACCGATAAAACAGAAAACACTTATGAAATATATTTGTCACATTTCAGAAATATAATCATAAATATCATTATATTAAAATTTATGCGTAATCTTAAAAAAATTATCAAAATAGAATAGTTTGTATATGCGAAGTAACATTTAAACACTTGTTCTATTTTTGTTTAGTAGACTATTCAATACACACATTATTTTTATGATACATAAGAATTCTCATTTCTTGTGTTAAACATCCATTACCTATCATCCCGGACCTAACACTATTATTATTTTTTCTATTATTAATTAAATTACAATTAATATCATTATTTATAATTTATTTAAAATCACTTTTCTGCTAAATTTATAAAAATATTATAACAACATCAGGACCAGCAAGTTGAGAACCATTACAAACAACCCAACCAGCACACCAAATGTGAGACGATCACAATGGGCTTTACGGTGATCTTAGAGCGAGAAGAGAAAAGTTACAGCCAACCTGGCAGGGCATCGGCGCAGCAAGAACCTAGCTAGATGACAACGACACAACGGCCTACAATACAGCGTGAGTTTTGAATGTATCAGGGCATAGCATACATTCTCTCTCTCTCTCTCTCTCTCTCTCTCTCTCTCTCTCTCTCTCTCTCTCTCTATTCGTTAATAAGCGTTCATATTCTACATAAATAAATATATACAATTGTGTTGCAATTATTCACCTTATCCCGCAATCCCACTCAGTACCTTGTGTCTCAGAAAAACTCTTTAATTTTATTCAGAAGTAATTATTGCGTATTTAATAGTAAAGTTTTCTCTTGCACTTTGAATAATTAATGTCAAATTATTAGCAAACGACTGTTCACATATCAATCAAAAATACATATCGCTCACAAAGAAATAATAATCAATAATTAAATACGCGACAGAATCTAAATCGTTCCAAGATACAGAACTTGAGAAGGATTGCATAAAATTCTTTATAAGAGGGCTTCGATGGGGAATACAGGCAAAAATGGGCGTTCCGAGTACGCTAGAGAAAGCACGCGAGATCGCCATAGAAATAGAGAGAGAGACTTACACTGGAGAAGGCGAGGAGGAGCCAAAGCAAGATGATTCACGATCGAAAACGAAAGAAACTCGACGAGTCGACGTCGTAGAAACTGAGCCCGAAATAAAATGTAATTTCTGTAGCGAAATAGGACATGCAGCGTTTAATTGTTTAAAATTTTGTTAGCAATTGCAAAATCAAGCCACAACAGCGAGATGGAACAATAATAATAATTTCAATAACAGGTCACAGCCAAGAATAAATAACTTTAATGGACAAAGTCAAAGATTTAACGATACAAATTGAAATTCGATCCAGAATTATCAAAATAACGCGCGTCCTAACGTGCCGCGCGATGGCAATAAGTATTTTTAACAACGTGAGCGAAATAATGATCCACGTTATAATAATCATTATAGTTAAAAAGGATCAGGGCAACCAAAATATCGTCAGAACAATTACAATAACGGCAACAACAATAATAATAATAATAATAATCGTTTTAACAACAATGGCCAAAGAGTGGCTCTTTCGCAGAATTATAAGCTTGCGAGAAAAACACTCAGACGAACGATCAACGACTCTAAGCGACGATGTTGGAGACGACTGGAGGACGAAGTAGACTCGGACCCCTGGGGGGAGGGCTACAAGATTGTGACTCGCAAGCTTGGCGCCTGGAACCCTTCAGAGACTAAGGACGCGGACACGATGGATAGGATCGTTGGCGATCTTTTCCCATCTCACCAAGACAGAACGGAAGACACGTACGAGGACATCGCAATGGATTGTCCACCTTTCACGGTGTCGGAACTTGAGAGCGCTGCGGCCAAGCTAAAGCCTCGAAAAGCACCGGGACCTGACGGAGTGCCTGGGGAGCTGCTGCGGATCATCGCCGCTGAACAGCCCGATGCGCTGCTGAGGTTCTAAAACGGCTGCCTGATGGCGGGAGTGTTTGGCAGGCCTTGGAAGGACGCCCGGCTGGTCCTCATTCCCAAGGGTAAAGGGGACCCGACTACGTCGTCCTTCTATAGGCCTCTTAGCCTCCTGAACACACCAGGAAAGCTGTACGAACTATTGCTACGACCGAGACTGATGCAAGCGGTGGAAGCCGCGGGAGACCTTTCGGACAGACAACACGGCTTTAGACGAGGACGCTCAACAATCGGAGCAATAACAGACGTAATACAGATTGTGGACAAAATGAATGACGTATGCCATGGTGCCAGGCCATTGGTACTCTTGGTAACACTGGACGTACGAAACGCCTTCAACTCTGCGAGGTGGACGGATATCCTGGAGGCACTGGAAACAACCTTCCGGGTGCCCGCCTACCTTATACGTGTTGTAAGAGACTACTTACGGGACCGGTATTTGACGTACGAGACAACCGACGGTATGCGACAGAAAAAGCTAACTGCGGGAGTCGCACAGGGCTCAATCCTGGGCCCTGACTTCTGGAATGTCATGTACGACGGACTACTAAGGCTTGACATGCCGACTGACACGTGCCTCATTGCATACGCAGACGACGTGGCGGCTGTAATAACAGCACGTGACACCCACCTGGCACAGCTAAAACTGAACCAGGTGATGAGACGCGTAAATCCATGGATGACGGATCACGGACTGCAACTGGCACTACAGAAGACTGAGTTACTGCTACTCACAAGAAAACGGATAGACACAATCATACGAATGACGGTGGACACAGAACAGGTGACGACCAGAAGCGAAGTCAAGTACCTAGGGGTTACTCTAGATACGAAACTGACCTTCTGGGCACACATACGTCACGTGGCGACTAAAGCAGCAGAGACGACAAAGGCTCTGAGTAGACTCATGGCCAACACGCGAGGACCGAGACCGAGTATACGGCGACTACTTATGAGCGTGACCCATTCGATCATTTATTATTACATAATAAAGAAATTTCTTAGTTACTCTTAAAGATTTTAAGTGCTTTACATATCTTTTTAATTTTCTTTGAAAATTTCAAAGGTTTTTCAATAAGTCTTTTTTTTTCTCCGATAACTTTTTACAAAAAATACAATTTTATTAATATTACTGTAATACAAAATAATAAGGAGAGATAATAAAGTAATACGTATTTTATGGAATATGGATTGTTTCTTTATGAATCAATTACTAATTCTCTTTTACCCTCGAATAAAAAAGAATGTAATTTGTAATATGTGTGTGACATACGTATTTTGTAATAACTTGACGTTGTCTTTCTGCATTTAGATATTCTAATGCATCCGAAATATTATCAATAACGGATTACTGCTAAATAATGTAAAAAAATGGTAATAAAAACGAAAAAAAAACAAACAAAAAATTCTATTCTTTTAAATGATTATATATTATTGTTAATGTATATGTCAAAAATACACCAAACTATAAAAAAATGGTTTGATTTTAGAAAATTTGGTCCGCTTGTAATATTGCAAATCTTCGTGTTCAACATCTCAAAATACATAAAAATAGTCTCTGTCAATAATTTTCCTCACGTCCATCACAGGACAAAGCTCTCAACTGCGCGAAACTGCAATTTTGGGGGTGTCTTTTGAGGTTAGGGACGAACGCTTGAGGTATCGGTAAAAAATACCGCCGGATACGTGTTCAGCAGCAACAAATACATGAAAATAGTCATTGCCTGGAATTTTTCTGAGCCCCTGTGATTTCTGACAGCTTGATCATTTCGTAAAGTGATATTTTTTTAAGGTTAGGGGACGTGCTGCTCCATCTGTAAACGAAATTTCAAAAAAGGCCACGCAATAATCGAAAGTACATAAAAAATCCTAATTTTTTCATAATTCGCCCCTCCACCCCCCTCCACTGCCCTCCACTTCCCCTCCACTTACCCTCTACTTACCCTTCCACTTCCCTTCACTTCCCTCCACTTTCCTTCCATCCCCCTCCACTTCCCCACCGCCTCCTTTACTTCTCATCCGCTTTCCCTTCACCCCCTCCATCCCCCCTCCACGTCCCCTCCACTTCCTCTCAATTTCCTCTCTACTCCCCTATATGTTCATATTTGTCGTTATTTCATATAAATGTTACGTCATATTATGATCGGTATATACTAGAACAGCTTTGATACTAGTCATTTACTTCTCTCTAGAGTCGATTGTTTGTATGTTCTCAATTGAATCAAAATCTTCTCTCTGCGTTATCGGACTTGAGACCGTCATACTTTTACTACGTAAATAGTAAAATATGGCTGCATTAAAAATGTTGATTCCTAATTCAGGAAGTAGAATTAGTACAGATTCATTAAATAAATAACAGTAACAGTTGATAAGGTAATAAAGCAAGATAAGAAGAAAGTAAACGCATTAAGACACATTGTCTGTTAAGTAATTATATAAATTAAGAGATTGATTAGATTAGTTTAATTTGTAATCATTAGTAAAAGCAGAGCCAGAGCTATTTTCTGTATCAATTATATAATATGATCTTTCCAACTACTGACTTGAGCTTAGAAGATTAAATGTAATTCTGGTCCCCATGTAAGATGAAACCAATGCCGAAATTTGGGAATCCCAAACAAATATAGTAGGTTAGTAGATTATGGGTCTCATAAGATAAAACTAATGTCGAAAATTGAGAATATTACATAAATTAACAGATAAATAAATTAATTTAATCTATAAACATTAGTAAAAGCAGAATGTATGAAAGAAATACAAGTAGAGGAGAGCTACTTTCTGTAGCAACATAGTATAATTCTTTTGACTATCGACATTATTTAAATCAATCTCACCGTTATTTAAGAAGAAGAAGGTTAAGTGTAATTTTGGTCCCATAAGATAATGCCGAAATTTAAGAATCCGAAACAAATATAGTAAGTTAGCAGACTTGGCATCCCTTCGTGTGGTAGATCGCCGGTTT
Organism: Pteromalus puparum; assembly: GCA_012977825.3. NCBI lineage: Eukaryota > Metazoa > Arthropoda > Insecta > Hymenoptera > Pteromalidae > Pteromalus > Pteromalus puparum. The sequence continues at coordinate 25,659,437 of CM053172.1, forward strand.
AGAACCCGGCTAAATAGATCTACTGAGTGTCTGAATCCTACAGATTCCTACATTACTCTCCAATAACTTCTGTGTAATACTGGTCCTATAAGATGAAACCAATGCCGAAATTTAAGAATCCCAAACAAATACAGTAAGTTAGTAGATTATGAAAGTTTTGTGAAATTTCTTAAAGATAATGGCTATATATTTAAGTCGTCAAGGGAAATGTCATACCATACGACGATAAATTTTAGATGACAGTTTTCCACACCACCCAAGAGGTACTGTAAGAAGTATATTGTATTAGGGAAATAATATAATATACTTCAGGTGCGTTGATATTTTTTTGTTTCTTTTTTATTTTATTGTATAAAAATCACCAATAATTTCATATAATTTAATGACATGATTGAATTATATAAAATTATGGTTATTGTTAAAAATGAATTTTTTTTCTAAAGTTAATTATATATTTTTTAAATTTATATTATGTTTTAAGAAATGTAATATTTTATTCATCAATCTGTTTTTAAATTTAAAATTGGGGGGTTGGCGAGCGGAGTGAGCAGGGGGAACCCCCTTAGTATATATATTTATATATAGTATATATATCTTCCTTAGTATATATAGTGTATATATATATATATATATATATATTTACTTAGCCTATACGTTGATGTGACATACAAGAACGCGGAGTGTATAAATGTATATCGACCTTATCGGCTAGAAACTGCACCATCGATCCATAATTTTCAGTGTATCGAGAAAACCATCAATAAACAATTAGTATTAATTAAGTGTCAAATACGTTTATGTATAACAGCATTGATAAATCCTTAAAGTTAGTGTAATATAGCAAATTACAGTAATTTTCTTCTATGTAAATTTAATGTATTGTATAATACTTGTTGATAGTAAGATGCCAAGAAACCGTTAGTAAACAAATAATTAAAAGACGCGTTTACAAATAAGAGCATCAAAAATCCTTAGAATATTATAGCAGATGATAATATAAAATAATAAAATATAGCAAATGAAAAATCCTTAATCTTAGTAAGCGCAATATCCCTGTATTAAAAAAGAATTTAGCATACGCACTCTAAAAAAACCTTAATATGTAATAGTTTTTTAAACAAATTCGATAATATTGTTACCAAGGTGTTGGAGATAGATATCTTTAGTTTCTATCTTCTGCTTTAACTTCTCCTCCTCGGCTGCGTTTTCCACGAGGAAAGTGTTCACTTTGGTGGGCAGGAAAACGTCGAAACTCGCATTCAACTCCAGCACTATTTTCACCCCGAACTTGGTCTGAATTTTCTTGCATTTTGATATCTTGTACTTGTTGATCTCCAAATCCTTAATTTTTTTTCGTAGGCAGGAATGGCGAAGTTTTGGCCACAGCGTTTAGCGACTCCATCCTGTAAAAATAATTAAACGATATATATATATATATTATATTTATTTATGTATTGTTATAAGAATATATCATACTCACATAATAAATTATTTATCTAAGGTTGATGTCGTTGAATCAGAATCCGATGTATAATGCTCACACAAATGGAGCGAGCAGAGAATTTCCTGGCGTACGACCAGAGCCACTTATTTATAGCGCAGACGTTTTGAACTGCACAATTCTCCTTCCAGCCAGGAAGGTAATGTGTACACACCAGCGGAGGTTAAAAGCCTGGTGTCTTTAATGATGAACAGCGGAGATCTTCTATGTTACGTACCATGAGTCCGGTGATTGAAACGTTGCTAGTTGAGCTACTGCTGCTGGCTAATTGGGATTAATGTACACGAACTCCTTGAATATGAATTCGCCGTTTTGTCCCCTGAAGCCCTGAGTATCAACAATCAAATTCATTTTTCTATGCAAAAATTTAATGCTTAATATTATTGATGAGAATGTAATGATAAAATACATTTATTAGAATATGCTTACAATTGTTTTCTCGACTGTGTGAAGCTCGAAAATGCGTACCAATATGGGGACGCAGCGCAGCTTAAATACACTCAAAACTTGCATTTCTTCCACTTAGCCGTTGGTGCATCGATTTTCACCGCCTAGACACCTCAGCAGGGCTAAAACACACGTGCGGTACATCAAAGCGCAACGATCCTGTGCGCCTTCGATGGTACTCGCAAGCGCACGCGGTTCATCAGATTTCTTCGGACTAGCTATCCAAAACTTTTCCTCACGCACCGCCTAGCCCTTAGCAGGGCTAAAACATAGCGGCGCGTGCAGCACAGCAAAGCGCAAGCACCTATACAGTGGCAATTTACACTGCAAGCGTCTGCGGTTCATCAAAGATGTGCTTCGACTTTTTCTTTGGATATCAAACCTTTCGATCCCTGAAGTCTTACGGTACATCAAAGGGTTGCAAGTGCTTGATATACATTAAAATTATACCCTCACTCTTTCAAATTTCATGATATATAAGCCTGTTCGATAAAGTCGAAGTTCAAAAATCTGACTATTATAAGTTTATAGCGCTAATTATTAAAAAGTCTGGATAAGTGGCATACAGCTTGATGGGTATAATTAACATTATTTTTTTTAATTTTACAAAATTTTTTAAATTTGATAGAATTTAAGAAAAGAAACACTTGTAGGAAAAGAAGCGCGTCTTCCCCCGTAGCCTCTCAGATTTCTAGAGTTTTCCCATCCCTTGAACTGATAGGTCTAGTTTATGTGACAATTATTGCATCCACATGTGTTGAGCCGAGCTTTTCGGACACTCTCGCTGATCCACGGAGACCATTCGAATTCTAGCTGTCGGTGCAGTAAGATTGTGAGTGTACACAAGTCTCAACACAACTCTAAACAAAACGTCTACAAAGGATTGTATAAAAGTGACTAAAGCGTGCAAGTGTCTAAACTTGATTATAATATAACGAGTGGTAATTATTATTATAACGAGTGGTGTGTCTTACACCAAGATGATCATCATCATCATGGAAAACACTGTAAGTGAATTTTTTATAATCTCTCTCTCTCTCTCTCTCTCTCTCTCTCTCTCTCTCTCTCTCTCTCTCTCTCTCTCTCTCTCTCTCTCTCTCTCTCTCTGACTAAAGAACTAGACCTCAAACTCAGAGACTGGGTAAATACAAGGAATTCGTTACATCTATGGTGTAAGAAGGGATGAGCACATCACTCCGTATAGGCGTGAGGCTCGGCTGGCTCACCACCGCGCGACGTAGGAAGTACTTCATGGCTTGTTTTCTAAGAAAATCTATTTAATACTGCTGTACCACCTACATCTTAGCCCTATTTAACTTCCACGTCGCCCTCACGCCCAGTGAGGGTGAAGTGAGTCCTCTAAGACGATCCCCCCTTCGCCACAGAGACGCTGAGGAAATCATTCCACATCAGCGCCTCATATCTCTGGAATTCCCTACCATCTCACTTACGTAACAATAGCACTATTTCTTGCTTCAAGGCGCAGGCTAGACAATACTTTTTCGCTCAAGAAGAACCGAATGGAAACAACTGAGCTCGCAACATTCTCTCACACACTTTCACAAACAATAGTAACTATCACACAAACACCTCATGCATAACTTTTCGCTATCTCATCTCACCACCATTATTTAACATACTTCATATCATCTATCGCTCAAACCTATAATTAATCTGTAAATATTTTCTATAATATTATTTGTACAACATAATGTACAGCAATAAACACATAAAATCTAAATCTAAATCTAAATCTCTCTCTCTTTTTCTTTCTCTCTCTCTCATATTCTGACTAATTCATTTATTTTTTTCTGAAAAATTTGGATCTCATGTGGCATGAGGGCCATACAGTGACATCCAATGAATTTGTGAGTGATATGATAAATATATATATACATATATACTAGTGGGGCTTCGCCCCCTGCTCGCTCCGCTTGCCAACCCCCCATTTTAGATTTTTGTTTTCAAAATTTATTTTTATGATTAGTTAAGTCAAATATATATATATGATGATCAAACGGCTGTTGAACAGAGATTAAATGCATATAATAATAACAATTTAATCCAATCACATATTTTATAACGGGGTTCTTAATGCCCGTGTATAAATAATCGGTGGTTATGATCCAACAACGATAAAGAAGCGGGAGGATATAAAAGCAGCTAGATGCAGGCTTCTTGAAGGCTGTACGAAGCCTGGCCCGTAGCGCAGTTTGCTGTACGTGCACGTCCTCGTGCACGTGAGCCCGCGGAGGCGTCGTGAGTAATTTGGCTACGTAGCTAGTTCGCGAGATAGATTAAGAGTGAATCGCATGGGAATGGACAGAGTCAGGAGCAAAGTGACACAAGCCGTGTCGTAGTAAAGTTTCTATTTATGTAAAGACTAAAAATCAGTACAAAAGCAGCGCGGAGTAAGAGAGACGGAGCAGAGCGAATAATGCCGAGAGAGAGAGTATTGCGATCGGGCAGGTACTTACAGAAGTGCTTCGTGGAACTAGATAAATGCCTCGTAGCTTTGACCGGAGCGGCGCAGGACTAATGACCAGGGTCCCACGCTGGACAGCAGGACGGACGCCTCAAAGCCTCGTGTGTGGCCGGGGTGCAGCTAGAAGTCGAGCGGCAAACCAATGGACACGCGGTGCTGAACAGCAGCAGGATGATTCCAGCGACACACGAAGTTCCTGGTCAAGGACGCTGCAGCAGTCCTCTCGAAGACGAACGCACGCACGCACGGATCTATCTAGCTTAGAAGTAAGCGTAGCCGCGGAGACAAAGAGACAGTATCGGCACAACTGTACTGTACGGCGGTAAACTCCTAAGTTTCGCGACGCGAGACGCGACCGCGTGATCAGTGCAATCTTTCTCCCTCTCTCTCTCTCTCTCTCACTCTCTTTCAGACGGTGCCACACGCACATACACACTACGCGCGGCTCTCTCTCTCTCTCTGTGTTATGGCTGTCTGCTCCTTTCACTTACCTGCTGCTGAAAGGAATGTTATACACAAGAATATTTATAGATAGAATGTTTATTATAGTGCGGTCATATAGTATAGGGGAGAGAGGGACGTAACGAGTGCACACAAGGCAACTCGTTATAATTGAGACTTTGACTAGAAATTAAAAAAAAATCCTACGCTAAAAATTATAAACACTTGCATCAAGTAGCTAACATTCAAAATCTTCCAAATTATAAAATGATTTTTTCACGAAAAGACGGACAACAAAAACATTTATATAACAAACCACTAACCCCTGAATTGGTGCTATTATAGTTTCAGACTCAGGTTTACCAGAAAATTTTGATCTTTGCGTATATCCTAAAGAATTGCCAGAAAATCATTCACAAGATACATATTTAAATAAATTATCGCAATTTGTTGATCCGATGGTTTTCCCATTACTGTTTCCACTAGGTGATTTAGGATGGAGTACTAATTATTTTCAAAATTATCAGCCAAAGGAGAAAAAAGCTCACTCTTTTGCAATATTATTCATACAGACTTGCATATCGACTGAATCAAACAAATTTTAGTCCTTTATTGTATGCGGGAAGATTAACTCAACAATTTTTTATACATTCTTACGTGATGATAGAAAATAATCGCTTGAATTATTTGAGAAGTAATCAAAAAACATTAAGGATAGAATGTTATCAAGGCTTATTAGATGCAGTAGTTAATAGTGCTTCAAATATTTCTAATAATTTTGAAACAAAAGAAAAAATCGGGAATCTTTTTATTATACTACCATTAACATATATTGGAAGTCCTAAATATATGCAACAACATTTTCAAGATGCAACGGCTATTATAAGAAACTGTGGTAGACCAGGTTTATTCATAACTGTAACATGTAATCCGAAATGGAAAGAATTAAAATTAATTTTAAAACGATTTCCAAAAAATACAACTCCAAATGATATACCTCACATCACCGTTAGATTATTTCACACAAAATTACAATCAATATTGAATGATATAATACATGAAAAATATTTTTGGTAAAGTATTAGCTTATGTATATACAGTTGAGTTTCAAAAACAAGGTTTACCACATGCACACATTTTAATAACATTACATCCTGATAACAAAATAATCACATCTGAACATATTGATAAATATATATCTGCTGAAATAATTTCAAATAATGACAAACTTAATAAATTAATTATTAAACATATGCTGCACGGATCTCATAATAATAAAAGTCTATGTTTGAATAATAAAAACAAAAAATGCATAAAAAAATTTCCGAAACCTTTTGCTGATATAACTACAATATAAAAAAATGGTTATCCACAATATAAAAGAATAAATAATACTTCTGATAATCATGTTTATAAAACTCGATTCAATGAGAAAATTCCAGTCAGTAATGAAATGGTTGTACCATACAATAAGTTTTTATTAATGAAATATAAATGTCCTATAAATGTTGAATATTGTGCTTCTATACAAAGCATAAAATACATCTTTAAATATATCCATAAAGGTAGTGATAGATCATTCGTTAAAATTCAAAAAGATGATGATTGTAACAATAATGATAAATTTGATGAAATTTAAAATTACGTTGATGGTAGATATTAAAGTTTAATCAAAGTGTGTCAGATACAAAACAAACGCATGATAAGTATAACACATTAAAATGTGTTAACAAACAAAAGCAAAAGAAAAAACCGTTGCGGCCATATCTTGGCACTAGCTTCCTTCAAACCTTATGTATCGATTTAATATTTAAATTGTTTTTTACATATCATATTAAGATTTATAAAGTTTTATGCTTTGTGTTTGATGGATAAAATTATTCGAAATAATTATATTAAGAAATAATGCGTAATGAAAATATTGTTTTTAAAGATTTAAATAACAAACAAAAAAATGGCAGTATAGTAAAATCCATCAAATAAAGCTAAATTAAGCGATGCGTTTCAGTATAATAGAGTATACAGGAAGAAGACAAAATTTTGAAGCTTAATAATCTTTTAAACTAACTGGGATAATCAATAAACACCCAAAATAAAGAGCTAAAATGCTATATAATGCTATTAAATCCAAAAATTGAACTTGATTATTGCCTTTTTACCCAGTTACGATCAGGCGTAGAAAAAACACATCATGTATACAGGGTAAAACAAATAGTTTGAAGTCATATTTGAAACTACTGGTTTTATAAAAATCCAAAGAAAGGGATCATTGTGCTATTATCTAAACTAAAATCAAAATTGATTGATATTGCTTTTTCTTCACATTATCGCGATCACGTAGAAAACGAATTTATTAAGTTTTTGATGTTTTTCTCAGATCTGCACGCACATGAAATGAATATAAATTTGAGTGGTATATAGTTTAAATACTTTCATAATCATAAATAGTTTTATTAGAATGATTCGAGTATTTAATAGTTTTGAGTTATAAAGATATTAAAAAAATTGCACGGTAATGTGTAAGAAAAACGACGAACATAATATAAAATTTTTTAGCGGTAAAACTAGAGCAATTTTATTCCTCTTCAGGTACAATTAAAGCATTTACTTTTTATTACTTTTTCGATAAACCTTTTGTTCGCCAAAAACTGAAATTCTCAAAGTAAAAAATCAATTATAAAAAAAACGCGTGTATATAATTGAAAAACGAGACTCGTCACCACTATCTTTACGAAATACACTGTGAAGAAAATAGACTTGTGGATTACAACCACCCAAGTGAAGCTGAGAAAACAGCGATACTAGCACACAACCACAGATGCAGCAGCAACACACATAATCCTGGCTTTTCTAAACATGAGGACATTTTCGACTAAAAAATTATAAAACAGCCTTCCACATCTTTTACACAAACTCAAAATTTACTATAAGAGCTTCCATTAGGAAGGAAGATTCATTCAATGAAAAAAATTAACATAAATATAAATTCAACAACAAAACGAGGAGAAAAGGGAGAAGATTTATATTTAGTTTATTTTTTCATCTGGAACAAATCTTCCTCAAGAACTGTATATAGTATTTTGAGTTTGTGTAAACATGTGTAAAGTTGATTTGATAATTTTTTATCGAAAATGTGTATATTTAGAAACCTCGTCGGATGTAATGTGTGTGATTGTGTTGGGTGTGTTGCGTAATCCATAGTCCTGTTTCATCAGGCTCTCCTTGTGGAATTTTACCCACAATATCATATTTTCCTTGTTTTCCGCTAAAATATGATGGACGAAAGTCCTTTTCACAATTTATATAACTCGTTTTTTTATAGTGAATTTTTTTAGTTTTGAAGATTTCCAGTTTTTCTGCGAACAAAATTATCTGGAAAGTTAAATAAAGTATCATTCTTATATTACATGAGAGCAGATAAAGAAATTGCCTATGTTTTTACGTGAAAAATTTATATTATCGTTCGTCGTCTCTATTATATTAAGCCATACACGCTGCATTTTTAAATTTTATATACTCAAACTAAATGCGATCATTTAAAAAAATATATGATTAATATGAAGGTAATCTAGAATATATACACATCAAATTTTAAGTCATTTACATGGGCAGATCCTGAAAAAACTCAAAAACATGACAATATCGTTTGTTCTACGTGACTCGATAACTGGAGATAAAAGCCAATATATAACATTCAATTCTTGGATATCTAGTTGGGCATTAAGTAAGCCAATGATCCCTCTCGGGATTTTTATAAACAGTTAGTTTCAAAGATATTGACTAAACTTTTTTTTTCACCTGTATAACCTGATCGTTTTTCTCCTACGTGATGCGATAACTGGAAGTAAAAAGGCAAATTACTCAGCTCACACTCTCACTCTCTACTTCACATTACCACTCTGTTCATCTTCTCTCTCTTGAGTTGTTTAAACCAGTTAGTTTAAACCACTCCGCCCTCACATCTCTGTCTTTTTTCCTGTATACTCTATATAATGAAAACTGGATCGCTTAGTCGTGCTTATTTGATGGATTTAATCTATACCTTATAGTTTTTTCTGTTTTTTGTCTATTATTAAAATTGTTAAAACAAATATTCGTCTACGATTGATTATGATATAATTATTTCGAAATAGTTTTATAACGGAAAAGGCATAAAAACTTTATAGAATTATATTAGTATAAAAAAATTAGATATTAAAGCGATAAATAAGAGTTGAAGAAAGCTACTGCAAAAGAAATTGGCAGTGGTTTTTTTGCTTTTGTATTGTTACACTTTAAGTGTGTTAACATTAGCATACTGACGTGGCTTTTGTATTGGCTAGACTACTTGTGTAAATAATAATATCACCATCAACGCAATGTTAAATTTTCTCAAATTTATTATAATGTTACAATCATCATCTTTTGATTATAACGAATGATGCTATCAACTTTATGGTATATTCATAAAGAATGTATTTTTGCTTTTAGTATAGAGAGCACAATTTCAACATTTATAGAATTATATTTCATTAATAAAAACTTATTGTAATGAACACATGTATCATTAAACTTTTGAAAAATGAATTTTTCTCATTGAATCGAGTTTTAGAACATATATCAGATTTATTTATTTTTTATATTGGGATACATATTTTTATATGTAGTTATATCAGCAAAAGGTTTGGAATTTTTTTAATTTTTTTATTTTATTTCAAACTAGACTTTATTACATCAATCCCGTGCACGCATATCTTCTACTCATTAATTATTAATTAGTTTGTCCATTATTGAATATATTTCAGAGATTATATATTATCAATATGTTAAATTACTTAATATTGTTATGAAGGAATGTAATTTAAAAATATTGCATGTGGTAACTTTGTTATGAAACTCAACTTATATAATCACTAGACTAATTTACAAAAATCATTTATCATCTCTTATATATTCATTTTATTGTATTTTGTGTTAAAATAAATCTAAAACGTGATGTGTGTATATCATTGGAGTTTATTTTTGGAATGTTTTAAATTAATTAATTCTTAACATTTCGATACATGTTATTTATGATCAACATGTCTACACAGTTTTCATATAATATCCTGCTCTTGATTTGGTTTACTTCCAAATATATATTCATATTGTCATTATATTTTTTTTTTTTATAATAATTTTTTATTTTCTTTTTTTTTTCTTTTTTTCTTTTATATATTTTTAATTTTTTTTTTCATCTCTTATTTATTTTATTCTTTTCTTATATTAATTTTTATATATTCATTTTATATTTCTTTATTTTTTTTTTTTGATTATTATTTCTTTTTATTTATTTCTTTGTGTTATTTTTTTTTTTATTCTTTTTTATCTTATTTGTATTATTGTTTTCTCTTTTTTTTTTTGAATTTTTTTTGTTATATAATTTTTTTTTTTGATTCATCTATGAAGTCTGTATAAATAAATATTGCAAAAGAGTGCTTTTTTTCCCTTTGGCGATAATTTTGGAAATAATTAGTACCCATCCAAATTCCACCTCACGTGGAAACAGATAATGGAGCAAACATCGATCAACAAATTGCGATAATTTATTTAAATATGTATGCTTTTGAATTTTTCTGGTAATTTTTAGGATATCTGTAAAAGATAAATTTTGGTAAACGCTAGTCATGAAACTATAAAGACAATTCAGTTATGTTTGTTATACCCTAAATTTATTTGTTGTCCGTCTTTTCGTGAAAACATTTTATTAATTTGGAAATTTTGAATGTTACTAATTGATGCAAGTGTTTATAATTTTAGCGTAGAATTTTTTTAATTTATAGTCAAAAAGTCTGAAATTAAAGAGTTTGCCTTGTGTGCTCGTTAGTCCATAGTCTCCTATAATAATAGCAACGACTAATAATAAAATTTATCTATACAATTTGTATAACATTCTTACAGAGGTAAGCTGAAACAGGAGCAACAGCCATAAACAGAGAAGAGAGAGAGCCGAGCTGTGTGATAGTCGTGTGACACCCCGCTCCGAACTGAAAGAGAGAGATGAGAGAGAATATTGCACATGATCACCGTGAGTCTCGGTCGCGAAACTTAGGAGTTTACCCGCGTGACAGTACAGTTGTGACGTAAGTCTTTTTTCCTTTTGCTCCTTACTTACATAGCTAGATAATCCGTGGGGGGGGCTGCGTGTCGTTTGTCTTCGAAGAAGACTCGGCCTGCACGCGTCCCTTGACAGGAACTTCGTTGTCGTGAGATCTGCTGCAGTTTAGCAGCGTGCATTGTTTCCGCTCGACTTCTACTGCACCACGGACACACGAAAGCTTTGAGGTCCGTGCGGCCACGTGGAACCCTGGTCATTAGTCTGCGCGCTCCGGTCAAAAAGCTACGAAGGCATTTATCCCTACGTTCAGCGAAGCATTTGTACCACTCCACGATCGCAATATCTCTCTCCGCATTATCGCTCTGCTACGTCTCCTATCGCGCTGCTTTTGTCTGAAATTTTTAGTACTTTACATAAATAGAATAATATTATACATACACGGCGTGTACTATTGTCTGATCTTCCATATCCCCTGCATTCACTCACTTATTATTCGCGAAATAGCTCGTAAAATTACTCACGACGCTCAGCGGGTCACGTGCCGAGACGTGCAACGACAGCAAACGCGGCTACGGCATGCTTCGTACAGCCTAAGAAGCCTGCATCACTGCTTTATATTTCCCCTTTTTATCGTGTTTGGATCATACCACGATATTTCTACCGGCATCTAAACCTCTTATAAAATATAGTGAATTGAATTAAATTGTATTATTAATAATATTAAATCTCGTTCAACAGCCGTTTTGATCATCAATAGTATATATTTGATTATATCCATAAAATAAATTTTGAAAAGCAAAAAATCTAAAATGGGGGGTTGCAACGAGAAGGGGGAAAGCCACTTATAATAATATGTATAATAATATTCATCATATATCACAAATCATTGATGCATGTATGCATCATGCACATGATCAAATTTCAGAAAAAATAAAGATTATAGATATAGAGGAAGAGAAAAAAGAGAGAGGTTTAGATAGATTAGATTAATGTGTTAATTGCTGTACATTATATTTGAGCAATAATATTATAAGAAAATAATTACGATAATATAGTTTGAGCGATAGATGATATGAATATGTAATAATGTGGTGAATACTCGAAAGTTATGCATGAGTGTTGTGTATGGTTATTGTTGTGAAGTGGAAGAATTTGGAGCTAGTTTTTCATTCGATTCTTCAAACAACGAGAGGGAAAGAAGATGAATGAAACACTGAGACTCGAACATTTCTCCAGCACTTACACAATATACTGCACACACCTCAATGATAAGTTTTACATATCCATCCACACCATTATTTAACAAATATTTATCGCTCAAACTATAATTAATCCTGTAATATTCTAATAATATTATTTGAACAACATAATTCCAAAATAACATAAAATCTAACTTAATATAAATTCTTCTTTTTTCTCTCTTCTCATATTTGATATTCATTATTTTTTCTGAAAAATTTGATATCATGTGGAAGGCATAAATACATCAGAATTTGGGTGATAAGATATATATTATATCACATATATTACTAGTGGTCTTTCGCCCTGATCGTCGCTTGCACACCATTTAATTTTTTTTCATCAAAATTATTTTATATATATTAAGTCAAATAATTATATTTATACAAAAGATGTAACAAGATTAAATCATATAATAATAAATTAATACCATCATATTTTATAAACGGTTATAATGCACTTAATAAATGTGGTTATGATCCAACATTCAACGAAAAAACGGAAGATATAAGCGCTAGGCAAGCTCTGAAGACTGTACGAAACTGACCGAACGCAGGTTGCTGTATCAAGTCTCGTGCACAGTGACGCGGGGATCGTGATTATTTGCTACGTAAATATTCGCGAGATAGATTAAAGGAATCGCATGGGAATGGACAGAGCAGGAGCAAGTACAAACGTGTACGTAGTAAAGTTCTCTTATTAAAGACTAAAAATCAGTAGAAAAAGCGCGGATAAGAGAACGACAAGCGAATAATGCGGAAGAGAGGTATTGCGATCGACGGTACTTAAAGAAGTGCTTCTAGACAATAAATGCGTCGTAGTTGGACCGAGCGGCAGGGAAGACTATGAACCAGGGTCCGTGGACAGCAGACACGCCTCAAGCCCCGTTGTTCCGGGTGCAGAATGAGCGCAAACAATGACAACGCGTGCTGAAACAGCAGCAGATGATTCAGCGACACACAAATCTGTCAAGGACCTGCGCATCCTCTCGCAGAAACGAAGACGCCGCAGGATCTAATCTAGACTATTAGAAGTAACGGCCGAAGGAAACAAAGAGACAGTATCGCACACTGTAACTGTAGGTGTAAAAACTCCTAAGTTTCGCGACGGAGACCGACACTCGTGATCAATGCAATCTTCTCTCTCTTAAATCTCTCTTCTACATCTTCAGACAGTGCAACACACATACCACTAACGGCTCTCTCTCTTCTCTGTGTATATGTGTCCTCCATTTCATTACCTGCGCTGATAGAATGATTTACCAAAATTATTTATAGAATGAAGTTATTAATAGTGCGGTATTAGATAAGGGGAAAGAGGGACCTAGAGTGACAAAGCACTGTTATAATGAGCATTACTAAAATTAAAAAAAAATTAAACGTAAATATAAAGCTGCATAATTACAACATTCAAAAATTCCAAATTTAAAATATTTTTCACGAAGCGACACAAAACATGTTATATAACAAACCATTAACCCTGAAGTTATTATAGTTTCAACCAGGTTACAGAAATTTTGATCTTAAGTATATACCTAAAGAAATTACCAGAATTATTACAATACAATATTTAAATAAATTATCGAATTGTTGATCCAATGGTTTACCATAAAGTTAATGGATTTAGGATTTAGTTAAATTGAATTTCAAATATTAATAGCAAAGAAATAATATCTTTTGCAATATTATCATACAGACTATGCATAAATAGCTGAATACAATTTAAGAGTCCTTTATTGTATCGGGAAGATACTCAACATTTATTATAGCACTCTTAATATGAAGAATAAATCGCTGATATTTGAGAATATAAAAAACATTAAGGAAAGTTTAAGGCTTATTAGAATGCAGTACAGTTAATAGTCTTCAATAATTATCTAATAATTTTGAAACAAAAGAAAATGGGAAATCTATTTTATTAATAAATTAAAATATTAGGAATCTAAATAATTCAACTAACATTTAGATGCAGCTATTATCAAGAATGTGTATACATTTATTCATAATGTAACAGATCGAATGGAAAGAATTCAGATTAATTTTAAAACGATTTCCAAAAATACAATCCAAATGTAATACCTCGACATCACGTAGATTTATTCCAAAAATTCAAAATATTGAATGATAATACCATACATGAAAATATTTTTGGTAAGTATTAGCTTTGTATATACAGTTGAGTTTCAAAAACAAGGTTTAAGCACATCATAGCACTTTAATAACATTACATCGATAACAAATAATAACATTGAACATATTGAAAAATATATAAGCTGAATAATTTCAATAGAACTTAATAAATTAATATAACATATGCTGCAGATTCATAAATAATTACAAGATCTATGTTTGAATATAAAAAAAACTGGCATAAAAAATTTCCGAAAAACCTTGCTGATAGTACTACAAAAAAAAATGTTATCCCATATAAAGAATAATAATATCTGATATCATTTCATAGAAAATCGATCATAAAAATTCAGTCATAATGAAATGGTGTATCATTACAATCATTTTTATAAGAAGTTAAATGTCCTAAAAATGTTGAATATTTGTCGTTCTATCAGATAAAATACTCTTAAATTTATATCTCATAAGGTAGTGAAGATACATTCGTTAAAATGCAAAAGATGGATGAGAAAAATAATGTAATTGATGAAATTAAAATTACATGGTAGATATCAAAAATTGTTAAAGTCAATTCAGCAATAAAACGACGTCAATGCTACATATATAACACTTAAAGTGTTAAAATTACAAAGCGAAACGCTGCAATTCTTGGCGACGGAGCTTACATCAAGCTGATGTATCGTCTGTAATATTCTAATTGTTTTACTTCATTATATAATGTTAATAAAATTATGTCTTTTATAGTGTTTAGATGGAGCTAAAATTAATTTAGAAATAAGTTATATTTTACTAATAAATGGTATGAAGATTTGTTTATTTTAACGGATTAATAAACAAAAAAGGAAAAATACCAAGGGTAATAGATTAAAATTACATTCAAATAGAAACTAAAAGATCTAAGATGCATTTTCAGTTAAATATAGAGTATACAGGGTAGAAAACAAAATTTGAAGCTTAATATCTTTTAAACTAAATGTATCAATAAAAACCAAAGAAAGAGATAAAAATTGCTATATATGAGCTAAAACTAAATCAATTGAACTTGATTATTTGCCTTTATACCAGTTATGCATCAAGTAGAAAACACATGTATAAAGTGAAAACAAAATTGAGCTCAATATCTTGAAACATAAACTTGTTTATAAAAATCCAGGAAATGATCATTGGCTATATAATCTAACTAAATCCAAAATTGAAATTTGATATATGCATTTTTACTCCATTTATCGATCAAGTAGAAAACGAATTATTCAGATTTTGATTTCTCTAAGATCTGCCCCATGAAAGGTAAAAATTTGAGTGGATATATTAATAACTTCATATTCATATATTTTTTGATATTCGCTATTTAGTTTTGAAGTTATAAAGATTTAAAAAATTGCGCCGTAATGAGTGTATAATAAAAGAACGACGACGATATATAATTTTTAGGTAAAAAACATAGCATTTTAATTGCTTTTCAGGTAATATTACAATTAACTTTATTAACTTTCCGATACTTTGTTGCCAAACAATGAAATCATCTAAATAAAAAATCCTATAAAAAAAGAAGATGTGGCGTATATAAATGAAAAACGATACTTTCGTCCCAACTTATCTAGCGAAAATAGAAAAATGATACTGTGAGTTAAAATCACCAAGTAGAAGTTAGAAACACGTATACATACCAACACACAGACAAACACACACAGACAACAATTACATCCGTACGGCATTTCCTTAAAAAACCATTTCGACAAAATTCACAAAAACATTACAGCAGGTGTTTTTACCAGAAATAAATATATAAAGCTTCTTAGAAGAAAGCATTCTTCAATGAAAAAAATTAAAAAAAAATAA
>CM053172.1:25678281-25718242 GCA_012977825.3 Pteromalus puparum
TTAAGCGACAACAAGTGGCGCACAAAATATACGCGAAATTTCATAAGGTGGACAAAATCGGAACTATCCTATTGGTGGAAAATACATTGCAGGTTTATGTGTAAGCTGTGACGTCATGCTTAACAAAGTGAATTCCATAACGTTTCTAAAGTCATAAATTTTGTGCAAAGAAAATACATAATTTGTTGGCTCTATCGAAGCGAGGCAGCCAGCGAGCTCGACCACTGCGCATACATTGTGCGCATCGAGCTGGCGACCGGTTCACGCAGCTGTCTGCCGTGTGTGTGTTTTGACGTTTTGAAGTAGCCTCCCGGCCTCCGCTAACCGCAATGTTTTGCTCTGTACATCTTTTCGACGATATTATAAGTGAGTGCGTAGTGAAAAACGACAAAAACGACGCGATGCAGTAGTGTTATAAGTAGTTTAAAAATTAGAGCAGAAGTGCTCCTATGGTTCCTGTTTATCCTGTATGCGTTTACAAGCAACCTCTGCTCACCGCGATCCCGCTCGCGGATCAGCTACTCGCGGTTCTTGCTTTGTAAAACAGGGCAAAAAGTATTCAAAGGTGGTGCACCCGGAATGGCACAGACGATGCGATGTGTGAATATCATTCTATCGAAGAATGCTGCAATATGTGAAGATACGTAACTTTAGCAAGAAATTTGAGTTTTGGCTTGGAGGTTATCTTTTCTATTCGTGACTACTCCTGCTGCTGCTCCTGCTGATTCTATTGCTGTGCTGATATATTATTCTTGTCAGATGCTGTCTAGGTGACGATTCACCATCACACAGATCCATAAAAAGTATATGTTTTTGTGTTCATCATTTTTTGAGTTATGTACAGTGAAATCAGTGATTATGTGATTGTGTGATCTGTTTTTAGAGTTAAATCAGTGTTGTAATGCTGATGTCTCCTACTGATAGCTATACGGCATTGGTATCAGAGGACAGACATTATCGTTGCCAATTTGACAATGGAAGCACTACCCTGGTGCTGATTCGCACTGTCTAAGCGATGCAGGCTGGCGTTGCTGGCTTCTTTAAACACCTCAAGGTGTCGACTGGAGCAGATTCACACACTATCTAATTGATGCAGGCTGGCGTTGCTGACTTCTGCAATTACATTAAGATGATCCTGGAGCTAGATTTACTCTACCTGTGATGGTGCCTGATTGGCCGTCCTCTGGGTTCTTCAAATTATCTGCTCGTGCTGCTTGGGTTTGTAGCTGATCCAACCACGCCCGGAGATAACCCTTTCAGCTATATTCGTTTTTGGCTATCCTGGCGCATTTTAAGTGCCTGAACACTGGAATGGCATGGACCTGTATTCTGCTTTCTGACAGTCCTGGTTGGCGTTGCTGGCGCTTACCATGCGAATGATGTTGGAGCTCGGATTCATGCTTGAAATGGTAGTCTTGATGGATGTTCTTGATACTTTACCTACTTTAATACGGGTTTTCGAGATGGGTTTGTACTATTGACATGGTAATCATACGAACAATTGCCGATGTAAATTTTACTGTATTTTACGATTGAATATTACAAAGCTCTCTAATAAGTTTTGGTCAGAAACTTATAGTCATGTTCTAAGTTTTAAAAATAATATTTGGAATTGCTGCGGGTACCTAAATGATTATTAATATTTTTTTTTGCTAGTTTTTCTGTTGTAATATAAACATCTGAAAGTTGAAACATATTTTCCTGTATGTCTAGGCTGTACAAGCATGCTGCATTGGTTGCCAATATAGTCCACTGGCATGCATCCGGACTAAACTAAGATATTGGTATCATTCGTATCGGTGAGCCATCAGAATCTTGGACGTTGAAGAAAGGCTTCCATCAAGACTGCCGGGCAATACGCTTACCTCACTCTTGGTATGAGTGTTTTATCAGGTGAGATCAGGAGTTGATATTTTTTGTGTAAGTTTTTAATATGATTCTTGTGTTTTTCAGTGTTTAAGTCATCTACACTGGAGATATTCATGGTCCTGCTGATGGGGACGCAGTAGGATAGGCATCGGAGATTATATGCGCCTAGTAATCAGGATAGCTGGATCTCGTTAGTTTGAACATCAGGTACAATGTTTCGATATAATTATAATCATGTCATGTCATGAATGTATTTATATTTTTCGTGCAGATGGCAGTGCATAGAGATTACGATCATGATGGTCTTTACTTAAAAGTATTATAGGTATCACAGAGGTTCTTAGGTTAATTGTATTCTTTTTCGTTTTAGTAATGAAACCACAATGCCAAGCAGTTGCAGCGAAAAAATTATATTTTGAAGAGGATATTGTTTTATAAACAGAGATTTTATTAATTGCAAGACGTATTTACGTACTTGCTTTTCCCTGCAAAAAATCGTTCTAGGTTGTTGTTTTGTTAATAAGTGGTAAGAAAAAATGTTTTCCACGGAACAAGTGTGATTTCAAATTTAGCAACTTTTATATTAAATTGATGTAACGTAAATCCGCAAAGTTTTATGGCAAATAAGTATTTAGCTGTAAAATCGATTTTGGGGCTGAGTAAACTCGAGGCTATATGGCATTTTATGATTTCATGTCAAATAGAAAAAAGTGTCGTATTAAATATAAACTTTTTCTATTTAACTTTTTTGTAGAATGCTTATCTCGAGTTACAGCCAAAAACGGTTAGCGATTTTTGAGGTGACCGCATTCTGGCGCTATACATCAGCATTCAATCAAATACACTGTTCAGCTTATATTATAGAGGAAGTTGAAACACACATAGGATGCCTTGCGCATCAATTTTTGCCCCGTATCTTGATTAAAATCTCTCAGAGTTAACTCGTGTATACACTTGGACAAAGTTTTTATTGAATAAGCGTAAAAATCCATAACAATAAAACAAATTGTGCCCCGCATTTCAAAACGACCGTAGAGGATCGGGATAAAAAATAGTTTTTTAGCTTTGCGAAGGAGACTCGCCTAACATTTCAGCGTCGGTCGAAATATGTGCGAGATATCGCATGCTACACATTTTTTCGCGACACGAAACTATAAGCAGTTCGTGTCGCGGGTCGTGGCCTAAAAGCAAAATATTTTTTCAAAATAGAAAACTGGCTATAATATAGCCATAAAGTCAGATCATAAACAAAAAATGCACCTAAAGTCAATTAGAAAAAATATTCTGTCAAATTTTCATTAACGATCCGTCGCATGGTTCAAATTATGGGTATACGTCACCACCACTCACAGACACACACAGCCGAGCTGGATCGCACACCACCACACCCACGTACGCAAACACACACACACACCCACAACACACCACCACACACCACACACACACATACAGGGTCCATCGGGCACGGACATCTTTCTAAAACGTATGATTCCGTACTCCAAACAGAGGTTCTCCTGCTAAATGCGTTGTCCACGAAGTATTAGCAAAACCGAAAATATTACTATTACAAAGCTTCCTCTTGAGGAGGAAGCAAGGCACCTGTTATAAGGATTACACCTGGGTGTGTGAGTAAAATATAAATTATTAAATCAAATCAATTTGAGATTATTTAACAAAAAAAGGTCACGCTGGGGGCGCAGGGTTGGGGGGGGCGCTCTGCTAGGGGTGGTTTGCGGGAGGGGGGCTTCAAAGTTATTCAAAATTATCATGGAAAAAGGAAAGAATTTTTACCTGAGTTTTGTAGCGCGGGGCGGGGCATTGCGGGTGGCGAGGGGTGATGGGGTGGGGGGGGGGAGTATACATCAACATAATTCATAAGTATAGGAAGACTATCACATATATCTAATATGTCAACCTTTTCTAAGAGATTATATATTCAACCCTTTCGCGTAAATTTTAGCTTTACTCAAGGGTTGGCGCATGCGCAGTCCACTATATACTCTCCTTTACATCCATAATATATAGGAAGAAAATATATAGTTTATATATAATTCTTTTTATAGCACTGAGTGGCATAAAAAAGTGTTTTAGTTGACATATAAATAATGATTTTATAAACGTGAAATCAACTCAAAAAAAATATAAATATAAACAATATTTGACGACTCGCGAGCGCATAGTACTGGTAAAGAGTACAAAAGTTTAATTTGTATCAAAGGGTTTACGGATAAAAGTTATAATATAATTGAGATAATAAAATACATGTTTAATTTAAGCATGAGTTGTTAATGTTGTAACAACATGTTAATGTGTAATACATTTGTATTATATGTGTTGGTGTATATGTTTATAAAGTAAAAACAAATCATAAAAATAAATTTTGATAACAAAAATCTAAAATGGGGCGCTGGCGAGCGGAGCGAGCAGGGGGGCGAAGCCCCACTAGTATATATATATATATATATATATATATATATATATGCATTCTTGGCGCAGATAAGGCCGTGGAAAACCAGAGAGCACCGATGCACTAACCAGAGACTATAGGGTTCTAGAGAGACGGAAAGTTCAAACATGTTCTTGAGCATAGCGAGCTCGCTACGCTCAAGCACTAACTATCTGACGTTGTAATGAAATACTAACTTAAGTTACAAGTATTATATACTTCCAAAAATGAATGTTATAACTAAATATCAGTACATTAATTGTAATACTCAAAACTTTTTTGAAGTAAAAGTGTCTGTAGGACGGAGGATAGTATGAGGTGAAGTCTTAGGGGAGGAGGATTGGTATCTAAGACTCCCATGGTTATAGGGCTCCAGGCGATGATTCCACGGTTTTTTTTTTAGATTATTGTATAAAAATTCTAATTGTAAAAATGAATCAATTTTAATTATTGCATTTTCAAATTTATTAACTTTAGAAAAAAATTTCTAATTGTAAAAATCGATTAATTTTAATTATTTCATTTTCAAATTCATTAACTGTAGAAAAAAATTCATTTTTAACAATAACCATAATTTTATATAATTCAATCATGTCATTAAATTATATGAAATTATTAGTGATATTTATAAAATAAAATAAAAAAAAAATAAATAAAATCAACTCACCTGAAGTATATTATATTATGACCCTAATACAATATACTTTTGACAGTACCTAATGGGTGGTGTGGAAAACTGTCATCTAATCAATGATCTTTCATAATCTACTAACTTACTATATTTGTTTAAGATCATCAAATTTCGGCATTGGTTCCATCTTATAGGAACAGTATTACACTGAAGTTATTAGAGAGTAGGAATTTGTAGGATTCAGACACACAGTAGATCTACTTAGCCGCGTTCTAAACCGGCGATCTACCGCACGAAGGGATGCCAAGTCTGCTAACTTACTATACTTGTTTGGAATTTTTAAATTTCAACATTGGTTTCATCTTATGGAACTAAAATTACATTTAACCTTCTTCTTCTAAGCTTAAATGATACAGAAAATAGCTTTGGTTCTGCTTTTAGTGATGTTTAAAAATTAAACTAATCATTAATCTCTTAATTTATATAAATACTTAACAGACAATATGTCTTAATGCATTTACTTTCTTCTCATCTTGCTTTATTACCTTATCAACTGTTACTGTTATTTATTTAATGAATCTGTACTAATTCTACTTTCTGAATTAGGAATCAACATTTTTAATGCGGCCATATTTTACTATTTACGTAGTAAAAGTATGACGGTCTCAAGCCCAATAACGCAGAGAGAAGATTTTGATTCAATTGAGAACATACAAACAATCGACTCTAGAGAGAAGTAAATGACTAGTATCAAAGCTGTTCAAGTATATACCGATCATAATATGACGTAACATTTGTATGAACGTCAAATATGAACATGTAGGGGAGTAGAGAGGAAATTGAGAGGAAGTGGATGGGAAGTGGAGGGAAGTGGAGGGAAGTGGGAGGGGAGGAGGCGGATGAGAAGGGAAAGCGGATGAGAAGTAAAGGAAGTAGAGGGGGTGGAGGGGCAAATTATGAAAAAATAACGTAAATTTTGAAACAATTTAACGTTATTAGGTGAAGGGGAAGTGGAGGGAAGTGGAGGGTTAGGTGGAGGGGTAGGTGGAGGGGGTGGAAGGGATTTCAATTTAAAATCACGCTTACAACTATATAATATAGGAAGATATTAAGTAAGCTTAAACATTTTTAACGTTTTATTTACTAATTAATTTTTTTATTTTCTCTCAACTGATGATGGAGACTTCAGGCAGCAAGGTGTGGCACCCATTCCTATAAGCAGTGTAGATCCAAATACACCCCAAGATCTTCATATTGAAATTCTAGGAGTGAACAACGAAATAAATACACTCCAGGATTTAAATTTAGACGACTTCAAGAGCAGCAGCAGCAGTCAGCTCAACAACAATTATAGTTGTTGAGCAAACTCAGCCGCATGCAGTTGAGGTCATTGATTTGACCATACCTACTTCGAAGGAGAAGCAGCTGCCAAAAGAAAAAATTAAAAGGATTCGTGGAAGTCAGCAGCAGCAGCAGCAACAGCAAGAGCAGCAGCAGTAGCTAGAAGTAAGACCGCAATATATCCCATTTTTTTATATGACTAATCCACAAGATCTCTCCAAAGCAACTGATGTTTTGAAAAACATATTAAAATCTATTAAAAATCAAAACAATGATCTGTTAAAAGAGTGCAAAAAATTAAATAAAAACTTTGATTTGTTTCTGAAAAACTGTTAAACGCAAAATGAAAAAAAAAAAGAAAAATGTCATTAACTGATGTTAGCAAGCAAAATAAAAGACCTAAAAGTTCCGATAAAGAGAATGATTCTGATAAAATCATTCAAGAAATACAAAAATTAGCGTTTAGTGCTTCTATGAAAAATGTAAAAAATACAAAATCAAAAAAACGTTAAATTTTATATTTCTAAATAAAGCGTTTGTAAATTAAAAATGTATATTGTGTTTTTTATTGATTCTCACACCTTCTCTCCCTTACACACTACTATCGTGCTCAGATTCTCCTGCGCGCGCACACACACACACACACATACACACATAAACATACACACACATCTCTCTTTCTCTCTCTTATACATAACTCGACGTTCCTCTTATACAAATCCCTGTTTATGCTGCGTCTGTTTTTTATGTCACACTACTCTAGATAAATTCTCACACACACATGTTTCTTACGCATGCCTTGCTGTTTCCTAGTGACCCTGTTAATGCTGCATCTGTTTTATGTCCCTTAACAGGCCCTACTGATCTCTCTCTCTCTCTCTCTCTCTNCTCCTGTTCTCTCTCTCTCTCTCTCTCTCTCTCTCTCTCTCTCTCTCTCTCTCTCTCTCTCTCTCTCTCTCTTTTGTCACACTGATAGACGCTCTATCTCAAATTCATAGATAAATTTCTCAACTAGTGGTATTCAAACATCGCTCTCATACACTGCTTCATACATACTAAGCGCGCGCACACACACAGACACGCGCGCGCGCACGCATGCATCTCTCTCTTTCACGTCTGCAACCATCCTTCTCAATGCACACGCGTTGTTGCCGCAGCCGGTAACTAATGGGACCTGTTTTACCATCCTGCTCTCTCTCTCTCTTATAACTAAATTAGAGCTATACATTTATGATAGTTTAAAAATATAAAACGTTTATTAATAATAATAATACTTTGTACTATTTGTACCGTGATTTTTGGTTTTCTTTTAAACACTGCTTAAGCTTAATTTTCATTCTTGCATTGCACTAAAAAACTATCAGATCTTGCTCTTTTTTCTTCCTTTTTGCCTCTCTCTCGTCCTCCTCCTCTCTGTCTTCTCTCCCTTCTATCTTCTTTATCCTTCCCTCCTTCTCTTTCCAATCGAACTCCGTTCCTTCCACTTTCACTCTGAAATTTTATCTGCAGTAGACTTTCCCTTCTCTTTTTGCCTCCTCTATCCTTCTTTCTCTTTCTATCATTGTCTTCTGTCTTCTTTCTATCATTCTATCGACAACACTTTTGACTTTCTTCTCCTCCTCTTTGCCCTGCTTCTCATTTTCCCTCCTCTGTCTTGCTTCTGCTTTCTGGGCTATTTCCCTTATCTCTCCTATCATCCTATTTATCTTCTCTCTCTCTCTCTCTCTTCTTTCCTCTTTGATTTTTCCTTTCAATATCTCTACGTCGCCTTCCAGGTCGGTCATCTTCCTCTCCGCTGCTTCTCTCTTCCCCCTTTTTACCTGCAGTTTCACTTTCCACTCTTTCATCTCCTCCTGCTCTCTCTCCATTCTTCTCTCTGCGTTTGACATCTCATTTTTCCAACTTTGACCTTCCTCTCCTATCTCTCCTGTTGCACTTCGCTCTTTTCCTTGCTCTCGTCTCCAGTTTGAACCATTTTGTCTCCCAGTGGATCACGTGAGCCGGTGTTGTTCTCTCTAGCTTCATTACCCACTTTATATATCTTCTTTGCACCTTCTTCAGTTCTTCTTAGCACTTCCATCCCCGTATCTCCGCTCCGTACTCCATCACACTCTGTACCAATGCTTCAAATAGTCTCATTCTTATTTTCCAGTTTTCTCTAAATGTTGCTTCATTTAGACAATTTGCTTCAGTCCTCCTACGTTTGTAGCCAATAGCACTACGTCGTCCGCGTATGATACTGACCATATTTTCCTTCTCCCTATTACTATCCCTCCTTCCTGTACCTTGCTCATCTCTTCTTCCAAGTCCGCCATTGCTACATGAATAGTAGCGGGCTTAGCGGGCATCCCTGTCTCACTCCTTTTTGTGTTTCGAAGCTGCCTGCCGTCCTCTCTCCTATCTTCACTTCATATTCCGTTCCTTCGTAAATTTCCTTCGCCCTTTCTCTTATCTTCCTGCTCACTTCCAGCTTTCTCATCATTCTCCATACCTCTTCTCTCCTTACCTTGTCGAACGCTGCCCTCATGTCTGCAAAGCATGCGAATACCTTTACTCCTTTCTTCCTTAATTTCAGTTCTACAGCTTTGCTTACACATATATTGCGTCCGTCGTGCCTCTTCCCTTTCTGAACGCCATCTGTGTGTCGCTGAGTCTCTCCTCCTCCTCCAGTTTACTCTCCATCCTTCCTCTTATGAGTTCCGCATATATCTTGTATCCCGTGTCCATCAGTGTTATCCCTCTGTAGTTTTTGCACTCTCCTTTGTCTCCTTTTTTATAGATTGGCGTTACTGTCCCTTTTTTCCATTCCTTCGGTAATCCTTCACCATTCCATATATTCCCTAGTATATCTGTAAGTTCGTCCAACAGCCATTCTTCCCCGTATTTCCACGCCTCGTTCTGAATTCCGTCTTCTCCTGGTGCTTTCTTCTCTTTCATTTTCCTTATTATCTTTCTCACTTCCTCTCTGTCAATAACATTTTCTTCGTCTCATTTCTGGGCTCCTCCTCCGTCTCGCTTGACTTTCTTTCTCCTCGTTCTTCCTTCTCTCCTAGTTGTCCTTTGAAGAATTCTATCCTCTTCGCATCCTCTATCCCTCTATCTACTTTCACCCTTTTCCCTTTCCTCCTTTTTTTCACCATGCTCCAGAACTTCCTCCCTGTCCGATCATCTCTCGCTTCATCTACCTATCTTCTAAGTCCTGTCTCTTTTTTTCTCCTGTAGAGGTTCCTTAAATATTTTTTTACTTGCAGGTATCTTCTGTTGCTCCTATTCCCTATCTTAAGTCTTCCCTTTTCTCTCCTCATTTCCGCCTTCATTTTCCTATATTCCTCGTCCCACCATCCTCCTTTCTCTCTCCTCTTTTTATTCTCTTTTATGGTCTGCATCGCGTTCCTAACTTTTATTTTTACTCCCCCTCCCTCTTTCTAACCACTTCCTATATTCTTTTATCGCCTTTTCCGTCCAGGCTGTCCTACACTTTTCCTCCTCTTTTTCATCAGCCTCTCTTTCCGTGGCTATCTCTATCTCTAAAGCCCCGTGGTCTGATTCATGATTATCTCTAATTCTCATAAATTTTATTTTCCTTCTTACTTCCTCGTTGGTTATCCCATAGTCTATTACCGAGCTCCCCATACCCCCTATATATGTAAGTTCCCCCTCTTCATCCCCTTCTATGTTTCCATTAAGGATGCACATTCCCAACTCTCTAATCCTATCCAGAAGTTCCTCCCCTTCCTTGTTTAAGTTCTCATCTTTGGATACCGTTTTCTCCTCGTTTCCTTCCTCATTCCAGCCGCCCCTCTTTGCGCCCGTTCTCGCGTTCATATCCCCACACCATACAATTTTCCCTCCTCCTGGTCCTTCGACTAGTTTATCTCTTCATAGTTTTTTCTTCTTTCCTCCCTCATACAAGTCGAGCCTATCCACCATTTTTCTCCCTTCATCTGTATCTTTCCTCCTATCAATTCACGCTCTTTTTTGATCTGTTCTTCTATGTTCTTCGCATTTTCTCTAGTTCCTTTTTCAGCTCTTCTCTTTTCTCCCCTTCTTTCTCTGCCTCTCTCCTCCATCTTAATCCTCTCCCCTCTCTCCTCTTCCAGATGTTTTTTCAGCTCTTTCAACTCCTTACTAATCTTTTCCTCCATCTCCTTCCATTTTCTCTCCCATTTCCTTTCCCACTCCTCCATCATCTCTCTCCTTTCTCTTCTTTCTTCAGTCATCATCTTGCACATCTGGTCCAACGTCTGTTGCATGTTATCCATGTCTTCCTCTTCTTTCTCTGCCTTATCTTTTACTTCCTTCTCTTCTTCACTAACCGTTTTTCTTCTCTCGGCTGCTCTCTCCTCTTCTCTCTTTGACTCCTCTTTTTCCTCCTTCTTTTTCTTTTCTTCCTACTCTGGGCTTCTTTATTTTCTTTTCCCACCTCCTGATTCTTCTAACCTTAAGCTTTCCTCTAGGTTCAGCTTTTTTAACTTTTGTTTTCCACCTCTATCTCCTTTTGCAGTACTTCCTCTTCCTCTTCCTCTCCCTGAACGAACTCCCTCTAGAACCGTTTTAAATCCTCGCAGGGTTCCGTATTCCTCGTTCCTCTCGTCAACCTTGGCCCCGATGATTTCCTGAATCTTATCTGTACTGAGGTTCATGTTCCGCAGCCGTGCCGCTCTCTCCTTCTTTCTCTCTCCTCTATATCTCTGTCCTTCTCTACTGCTCCTAACCTCACTCCGCTATCCTACCTTTCTCTACCTTGTAGTTTTTTCCCTATTCACTCCTACGCTCTGAACTATTATCTATTTCTTTCCTATTTTTCTCCCGCTCTCTCCCTCTTCTCAACCTTCCTCACTTTTCCACTCCACACTGTGACAAAACGCCAGTCTCGCACATGAAACAAGTAAACGCGGCCCGAGTCAATCAGCTGACGCCAGCGAGCGCGCGCGCGCAGCGAACAAAGGCGAGTTCGCACGAAGCGAAGTGAGCGCGCGCGCGCACCAACCGAAAGGCCTGTCCGCACGAACGCGAGAGTCTACTAGCAACTCAGCGGCGACGCACCAGGCGGCGCGAGCGGCGCGCCGCAAACACACCTATACAAAGCGGGCCGCGCGGCGCAGCGGGCAGTTCTACTCGTGCTTAACTCCTGGCGGCATCGTGAGCACACGTTACCGCAAGGAACGGCCAGAGATAGACCGACGCCGACGATGACGTCCCGTGAACACACGTGACGACAGTGTTAGCGAACCCGGAACTCCGAGTTGTCGTCGTGAGCACACGAGACAACCAGGAACAGCCGAACAGCGCCGAGTCTCGTCTACGTGAGCACACGTAGCCGTTATCCGACGTCGCTACCTGCTCCTGAACCCCCGTCCCAAGGGATTTGTTGTTTTCTCCGCCACCGTGAGCACACGGGGCTGAGGAAATAACTAAAGCCCCGCCGTCAATTCCCCAGGTCGTGCGCTCACGTCCTGGTGAAGCAGCGGCCGACTCCTGCCCGTGCGAAATCGATCTTACGCCGACATCTCGAGATTCGCCTGGTCACTGTGAGCACACAGGACAAGGAGAAGAACAAGACGAGCGACCTCGATCTGTAGAGCCGTGCGCTCACGACTCTATGGATCCGAGGGATCCCTAAGCTCCGAAAGCTCGACAATATCCCGAACCCACGTCACCGTCCGAAACTCCGATACCGCGTCCGCAAAACCGACGAATGCACCAAAACTACGTAACTCCGGCAACGTCGCGTTGATGTACCGTTAACCGCACTAGTTTAAACCAGACCGATTGTAAAGGCGAAATATTCTAAACAAACCGCGATCTCGATTTCTGTTACAGATGGAGACTAATAATTGAACGAACAACTTGTTATCTTATTTACTAGAATATATCTATTTTGTTAATAATTTACATAAACAGTCTCTTCAATTAACCTTTCCCCTAATCAAAATCTGGCTTCCGGCCGACTGCTCAACATACGGGGAAAGTCGAACCGTTACAACACTTTCAAAAACACGGTACAAATCGCACACCTCTCTCTCTCGCACATACACGCACCACACGGCCGGCTCTCCCTCGTCTCGTTCCCTCTCTCTCTCTCTCTCTCTCTCTCTCTCTCTCTCTCTCATCTCCGCTCCTCTCGTCCTCCTCCTTTCTCTCATCTCTGCTCTCCATCAACTCCAAACGCTCTTTGCCCTCTGCGGCCTGTTCAACGCTTCTCGTCCCTGCTCCCTTACCTTCTCTCATCTCTACCTAGGCTTGAACGACGGTGTCACTCCTCCTCTTCTCGTCTTACTCTCGTGCTTCCGAACGCGAGAGGCGAGGGCGGTAGAAGGATCCTCTTCAGACGTCCTTCCTACCACTCTGCTCCTCTCTCTCGTGCCTGCTCGACGGAAATGGCATCCGGCATGAAACCGAATTCAAGCATCCGGCGCTGATGCTTCATCCGGGGATGGACTCCTTCCTAGGGATGGCGGTCCAGGTCGTGATGCTGCTGCTCTCCTCGCACACTCTCTCTCTCCACACACTCGCACACTTAACACTCGCGTGCGATCCTCTCTCTCGTCGACGTGTCGCGTCGACGGGATACAGACGAGAACTGCCGAGTCACGCTGCGTTCGCGCGTTTGGCGACACTCTCGCGGCCGTTAGGGCCCGGCCGATAACGTAGTCCGATAGGCCAAGCGAGGCCCGAGACGGGCTGATTGGCTGCTCGTCTCGCGCCAGCTCGGACCGGCGAACTTCTTCCCAGAGCTCACGACGGCTGGCAATTTCCGCGAATTCCCGGGACGTAGCTCACGTCCGAGAAACGCGGGCATCGCACACGCCGACTGTCTCTTTCTTGGCCTTATGCGTTAAGGAGAATTTGCCGTGCAAAACAGCAACACACGTTTTGCGTGGCTGCGACGTTTGCAACGTCGCAAAATTAACATACTCTTTATTTGTTATGATTAGATATCAACCATTAAAAATGAAGGATATCATGGATGAATGCTTGCAGCAAGTTAAGCTCTTGGAAGAGGTTGAAAAATTATTATTTTCTACTACTACTGCAGTTGATTTATCCATAATAACACGATGGAAAAACCAGTTTCTTCTTTCGATAAAGACATTTCAAAAGATTTTAAGAAACAGCAAACTTTCAGTTCAACAAAAACAAAGCATTTTATGCACTATTGCGAAAATAGAATGTATAAAAGCAAGGCTTGAAGTTATGGCTAAAAGAAAAAGTGGTGGAGGAGTACAAGTAATACAAAAAATACTATTATCAATCGTGTACGTTGGATTGATATGGACAGCGCTTTTGAAAATCGTATGAGGACTGCTGTTGCAGCAAACGTAACACACATTGATCTAAACTCTTTTCTACAGGATTCAGCAGTATTATTTTCACGAAAAATAAAAACGAATTCCAAAGCTCTCAAGATTAACACTGTTTTATCGCGTAAATTTAAAAAAAACACGTGTAAAGAATAATGATGAAGAAGAAGAAGAATGTATTGAGAGTAAATATTTCAATGCACAAAACCATGAAATATTATCCGCAAGATCGTTAAACAAACGGTTTAACTCTAATGTTACTGAACCTCTACTCACAGCTATTGAAGAGTTTCAGGAACGTGACTCTGATTGGTCTCTACATCCTATTGAAAATATACAGATAAATATAAACAAATTCAATTCAATACGTACTGGTAGTTCTTATATACCGTTACCAGCATTTATAGAGAAAAGAAAAGCATGTATCAATGTTAAAAATTATGATGATAAATGCTTTGTATGGGCAATTTTATCTGCATTATACCCTGTAGAACGTAAAAATCATCCTAACAGGTTGAGCAATTACATTCAATATGAGAATAATTTAGATATGCAAGGAATCGAGTTTCCGGTAATCTTGAAAAATATTCCACAATTCGAGAGACAAAACACTGAAATCTCAGTAAATGTTTTTGGATTAGATAATAAAAGTATTTCACCTCTCTATTTGACTTCAGATAAAAAGAGTAATCATATAAATCTTCTGCTACTCACATGTCATGGTGATGAAATTGATGAGTTTAAATCACATTATGGGTACATAAAGAATCTATCACGATTAATTAATAATGATTTGAGTAAAAAAAGAAGAAAACTACACGTGTGTGATAGATGTCTGAACTTTTTCTGCATAGAAGATAATTTGACAAGACACAAAGAATATTGCAAAACATTAAATAATTGTAGAAATCGTCTTCCTAATGAAAATAATGATGCCATAGTATTTAAAAATCATCGCTATAATGGAAAGTTACCTTTTATAATCTATGCAGACTGTGAGTGTCTGCTTAAGCCGATGAAACATGATGAAAAAATTAACACTCAATCAGTACAAAGTCATGAAATTTATAACACAGGTTACCTTAAATGCAGATTTGACGACTCGTTATCGAGATATGATTTTTATAGGGGGCTGGAAGCTTCAAGATGGTTTGCTAAGCAGTTAGAAAATATTGAAAAACAGATAACTGCTTTACATGAAAATCCTCTACCTATGCCAGTTTTATCTCAAGCTGAAATAACGAATTATTATAATTCAAATACTTGTCATATATGTAAAAAAAATTTTTAATAATGATGTCAAGGTGCGTGATCACTGTCATCTTACTGGAAAATATCGAGGACCTGCACATGTTAGCTGTAATTTAATCTATCAAGATTCAAAAGTAGTACAAGTCGTGTTTCATAATTTTAGTGGTTATTATGCGCATTTTATAATATCTGATATATCAAATCATTTTGCAGGAACAATTGATTTACTACCTTTAACAAAGGAAAAGTCTATTTCATTTACAAAACATGTTGAAAATAGCAAAGTTAAATTCAGATTTTTAGATCCGTTTAGATTTATGACTTCATCACTTGATAGGTTAGCATCATATCTGCAGGATTATAAAATTGTAAATAAAGAATTTAGTCATCTTAGCAGAGAACAAATTAATTTGTTAACGAAAAAAGGTGTTTTGCCTTATGAGTATATAAGTTCATGGCAAAAGCTAGAAGAGTGTAAGTTACCTGAAAAAGAGGACTTTTTCAGTACTCTCAATGATTCACATATATCTGACAAGGATTATGAGCATGCCCAAAATGTATGGAAGACGTTTAACGTAAAAACACTTGGTGAATATTCTGACCTCTACATGACAACTGATGTCTTGCTACTGGGTGACGTTTTTGAAAATTTTCGAGACCAGAGCATGAGTATTTACAGTCTCGATCTTGCTCACTATTACACTACGCCAGGCTTCTCCTGGGATGCAATGCTCAAACATACGGGTGTACAATTAAATGTTTTAACAGATATCTATATGGTACTTTACATTGAGCGTGTAATCCGAGGTTGTCTAAGTTAGTGTTGAAATCGTTATACAATAGCAAATCATAAATATATGCTTGATAAATATGATAAAGATAGAGAAAATCAGTACTTGATTTATTTAGATGCAAATACTTTATACGGACATAGCCTTTCACAATATCTTCCACACGACGAGTTTGAATGGCTTGACGATTTTAATGATTTCGACTTATTTACCACAGCACCTGATGATCCATATGGCTACATTTTAGAAGTTGATATATTATCCAAGCCAGCTGCATGATAGTCATAACGATTTACCGTTCTGTCCTGAGCATGCAAAACCTCCAGGATCTAAGCAAGAAAAACTTTTGGCTACTCTTCATCCGAAATAAATTACGTTATTCATTATATTGCTTTAAAACAAGCTCTTTCACATGGTTTACAAGTTTTAAAAATCCATAAAGTTCTGAAATTTAAACAATCACCATGGCTTAAATCATACATTGATGCGAAAAATGAATTTGAAAAGAATTTTTGCAAACTAATGAACAACGCAGTGAAACTATGGAAAATGTTAGAAAGCGTATGTCAGTCAAACTTATGAGTAAATATGATGGACGATATAGTGTTGAGGCTCAAATTTCAAGTCCATACTTTCACAGTAGTTCAATATTTAATGAGAATCTAGTTTCTATACAAATGAATAAGACTGATGTATTGGTAAATAAATCAATTTATATTGGTCTTACAGTTCTAGATCTCTCGAAGACACACATGTATGATTTTCATTATAATTATATGCAAAACATGTACAAAGATGATTGTAAATTACTCTACACAGATACTGATAGTCTCATCTGTATTATTAAATGTGATGATTTTTATGAAGATATGAAACGAAATATTCACCTATTTGATATGTCAGATTATCCTCAAGACAATATGTTTAATATGCCTTGAGTTAATAAAAAAATTATAGCTCTCATGAAAGATGAGTGTAATGGACAAATTCTCACTGAGTTTGTTGGCTTAAGAAGCAAAATGTACAGTACACGTGTTAATAATCAGGATTCTATGAAAAAAATTAAGGGTATCAAGGCTTCTGTTGTTAAGAAAACTATCCATACGGACATTTCCTAAAAACACGTAATTCGATCTTCTAACATCTAAAAACATGTTTCTATGAAGATTTAGCGAAACTGAAAATTTTACTATTACAAAGCTTCCTCTAGGAGGAAGCCAAATTAAAGGAAATGTAAAATGAATGTAAACAACATATTTTTTATCAATTTATTTTCGTTTACATATCATTTTTATTTATTCAACTAATGTGAGTATTATCAAAACCTAGCCATTTTACATAAACTCTATTGCCACTTTTTTTCAAAACCTTCTCAATCAAATAGATATCTGGATATATGGTCTTGAGAAGTTCTTCCTCATAGAATCCTCCAGCTATCGGCTTGTCTTGATAATCCTTGAGATGATATGTGTAAGGCTTTGTAGGCGAAACTCTCGTTATTGTGAAGACTTCAGTTGACCAATTAGGTGTATATCCTTTGTAGAAAATCTCCTTGTTTCTGCTAACACGTACTTTATCAACAACTTTGAATTTAGCGCGTTTAAACAAACTATTTGGTTTTTTGTTAATTCGATCAAGTATACGTTTAACTCTGTCTCTATTCACTTCAGCAGGTTTCATTCCTATTTTCCGATGTCGACTATTATTATACTGCAAAGTTAAATCTGGCAAAATATCCAGCCATTTGTAGGTGACACGTAGACTAAATAACTTCCACATCTTGCTTTTTAGAGTGTGATTAAAACTTTCACAAATTGATGCTTTAAGATTACTGTAGGTAGAGTATAAATGAATTTTATAACTTTTCATTAGTTTGTCGAAATCTTCATTGTAAAACTCTTTTCCACGATCTGTTTGCAAATTCTTAGGTACTCTTTTTTTGCAATAGTATTGATTTCATAGCTTGAGTTACACATTTTCCAGTTTTTTGTTTCACTGGCACAGTCCAAGCATATTTTGAGAATACATCGATCACTGTGAGTAGGTACTTGAAACTTAGCATATGGAATCATTTCAACAAGATCTGTCTGCCAAGTTTCATCTATGTCTTTGACAAGAAAAGAGCGACGTGGATAATTTCGTCTAGCAGGTTTATGAAGTTCCTCCACTAGTCCCGCTTTCATGCTGATTTACTGCAGAATTCAAGATTTGTAATTTCTCTTGTGATATTCTGATTATTCAACACATTCTCTATTGCCTGGAAATCTTTTTCAGCTTTTTGTTTAATCATCTTTTTCACAGACTTTAAATTTACAGCATCATCTTGCTCTGTAGCGCTACCTACATTACACAGTTTTTGATTTTTTAAATCAAAATTTCCATCAGTGGTCAGCTTGAATCCTAGTCCAGGCGGTCCTCGAGATACGCCTGCGTGGACCAATCTAAGTCCAAACACGTCGTTGCTCAGTTTGCTACTGAATCAACAATTTTAGCTTCACGTAGCTCTTTAATGATTGATTGTATTTCGTTTATGTGGTTATTATTGCCAGTAGTTGTTTCAGCTATAAGTAATCATAAACGATCTACTAGCTCGTTTGGGTCATCCCAATAAATGTAATGTATATGAGTATTTTTATGAGCGATCTTATATGACATGAGCCCCTTACCACTTTTACTTTGTGGAATCTTGAGAATTTTACTCACGAAATCAGTATATTTCTTACTTGTATTTTCACGAACATCCCCTATAGGTTCATAGTATTTTTTGTGTGCACTTGTAGCCTTCACAATCGCAGCATATTTTTTGTTATCATCATCAGTAATTAAAGTATCATCAGGATATTTCTTGAACAATAATTCCGCTAGACCTAAAGTTTTTTCATATTCTTTCTCGCCGATGATGATTTTATCTTTTTTAAAACTTATAGGAGTATTTCCAATTATCAGTGAATCGTTACGCACTTTTCGCACTTCATATATTGTATCTAAGGTATGTACTTTTCTATTTAGCAACAATTGAACATTTTCATCAACACTATCACTTTTTTCCAAATCATCAGTATCATCTTTAGTAATGGTATCTTCCTGATCCGAAATATCTGAATAGCCTATAGCTCATTCAAAAGCTGATTCTCCGATATCATCATCACCATTTTCGTTGTCGTCGTCGTCATCGTCTTTTTTTCTTATCCACTCCAATTTTCTCTTTTTCTTTTTTCTTTTTTAACTATAACTGTCAGTGATAAACTTCTTTCACTTACATTGATGAGCTTTTCTAAAGGTTTCACGAACGATTTGAACGAGTCATTCAAACTTATTTCCGCTTCTAATTTATTTAATTTTAATGAATCATCCATTCTTTTCACAGCGTTTCAAGCTTTCTCAACTTCACGTAGGACTGCAGTTTGTTTATTAAAATCAGTAGACATCTTGATAGTATAAAGTCTCACAACTGAATGCTAAATTTCTTCCGTATCCTGTATATTTATTACAAAGCCTTTTCTGTAGCAACCATCATTGATATGACGATCTTTGTCTATGATGAGAAAACTATGATTACGGAGTTCGATTGGAACCACCGTCGAGTGTAGACGTGTTTACGAGTGTATGTTGACGTCTGTTCTATTCGACTTTTCGTATGAAAATCGGCTTGCCGACTCTATCACGTTCAAGAATAAAGAGGGCCTGGGCCCGCCAGTGCAGTGGAGTGAATTAAAGTGCTTCTCTCTGCAGGGGCGCTTTTACCGTATCGTAAAATGAATTCGTCAACTCAAGTTTCTGATCCAGCATCCCAAAAAAAGGTTTCGTACTCACATATGGCTCAACAAATTCAAACACCATCAAAGGAAGCTGCCATCGTTCTGGATGCAATGGAAGGTATTCCTGTTACTGAATATACAAAAGCAATTGCGATGATAACAGTACCAACTAACATCAGATTTGTCTCTCGTGTCTCAAACAATCGTGTGTGTATATTTATGAACTCTAAGGAAACCGCAGACACTCTTATTGATTCTCACAAGACTGTAAACGTTCTCAATCATGAACTTACAATAAGACCACTTGTTTCTCGTGCAAAGCGTATAATACTCTCTAATGCTTGGCCCTTCATTCCAAATAGTGCCATTCTAGAAGAGCTTCAAAAACTACATATCGTTCCTGTATCTCAAATCTCATATATAAGAGCAGGAAACTCCGATCCGACCTTGAATCACATTCTTAGCTTCCGAAGACAAATGTATGTTAATCCGGAGGATATTCCAAATATCCCTCCGTACTTAACACTCTATCATGACAATATCGGCTATCACATCTATCTCTCAGCAGAAAAACTAGTCTGCTTTAAGTGCAACGAGGAAGGGCATCTCGCCAAATTTTGCAAGAATGACGAATCACTCACTCAAAACAAAAAAAATTCTACAACTCAGGAAAGCAACAAGTCTTCTAACTCTTCTACACCTCTCGTCTCCCTCACGGACCTTGATGCGCCTAACGATAAGATGGAAATCCCAAACGACATTCAAACAATCCAAGAAATGCTTCCTCCAACTCCAAACATGAAACGTGCTGCATCGAAATCACTCTCAACTATTGGCTCAACTTCTGAATATTCATCTGTCTCTACAGCGGCAAAAACAAAAAAGAAACCAAAAACTGAGGATCACACGGAACTACTTCTGGTAGATGTGGCCGCTCAGCTCGCTCCTGCAAACGACTACATCAAAAAAAATTCAATTTTTCTTCCACTCGATCAAACAGGCATCACAAACTTTCTATTCGAGACTTACAACAAGCCAAATATCACAGACATAGCCCGCAAGTACGTTCCAGACACACCATTACTCATCGACATGCTTAGCTCTATTCAGGAGCAACCAATTGAAATTAAACTAAAGAACAGAATTACGAGAATCAAAAAGAAACTACAAGCCCTTGTTAATGGAGATACAAGCGATTCTACACATTCTACTGATTAATATACTTATAAATAATATCAATGGATCCAAAAAAATACAAGAAAAATCTCAAAATTATGTTCTGGAACTCAAGAAGCTTCTCACAACGACGTACTGAACTGCAATCCAAAATAAACGACTTCGATATAATCATCTGTGTTGAGTCATGGCTAACAGAAAAAGACAAAATACACTATCCGGGATATATCACATTCAGACAAGATCGACAACATGGAAGAGGAGGAGGAATCATTGCGCTAATACGTAAGAACTTAGCTTTTAAAAAACTCGTAAATATACAGAGTCCGGACATCTCTGTCGAACTCTGCGGCCTTCAATTAACTAATGTCAGCCCTGTTATCGACATAATAATTTGTTATAGAACCCCCGGCTTGACACTTACACAAGATCAATGGGACAAAATATTATCCAATGTAAACAATAATAATTCTATTCTGCTAGGCGACTTTAATGCTCACAATTCCCTATGGAACTGTAGTAGCACAGATCCGAACGGCGCGCGATTGTCAAATTCAATAAATACTCACAATCTCTATTTACATAATTTTGATACGACAACACGCATTGATACTTACAGAAATACAAAATCAAACATCGATATTGTGTTGTCAAGCCTTCCTATATGCGATAAAATTAACGTATATGCCTTCGACGAAACTTGGGGATCCGACCATTTCCCTCTTACAGTGGAAGTAATCGTTGAAAAGAATTTTTATGAAAAAAAAACGTTTAAATTAAAATCAGTACG
Organism: Pteromalus puparum; assembly: GCA_012977825.3. Classification (NCBI taxonomy): domain Eukaryota; kingdom Metazoa; phylum Arthropoda; class Insecta; order Hymenoptera; family Pteromalidae; genus Pteromalus; species Pteromalus puparum. The sequence continues at coordinate 25,699,639 of CM053172.1, forward strand.
CACAGATTGGGATAAATTTCAAACTAAACTCAAAGAATCATACAATACATTTCTTACCAACGGTTACGATTCACTTTGCGCTGCAGAAAAATATCAAACATTTTATGACACAGTAGTTAATGCAATAACCTTTGCGACCCCTAGGAAAAATAAAAAACATGTAAACAAAAAAACTAAAAGAAATCCTGTTTCATGGTGGGATGCCGACTGCTATGAAGTCATAAAGTTAAGACGTTTAGCGCTTAAAAAATGGGAAAAATCGAATGAACTTCATGATCTGATTGAATACAAAAAATACTGCGCACTCACTAAAAAAACGCTTAAAGCAAAAAAGAAAGGTGATTTCATCCATTTTGCTGAAACCATTGATTTTAGAACAAGCAATAAACGTGTGTGGGATAAATGTAAAATCTTTAAAAATAAGTGGACCAAGATTGTAACAAACTCTACCAACCAGAATTTACAATCAAATTCTCAAATACCTGCGGCATTAGACAAAATCTGTCCTCCTTGGGTTCAAACGGATCCCTCCTATCTTCCTCCCTGCCAGGATAATGATTTTCTCAGTTCGCCTTTCACGTTCGCGGAATTCAATGTGGCTCTTGATTCCAAAAATTGTAAATCTACCCCTGGACTAGACGGAATTGACTTTGAAATTCTACAAAACTTAACTATCAAATACAAGTTACTATTACTTGATATTTATAATGAAGCTTACATAACAAATAGCTATCCAGAAAGTTGGAAACACTCATTTATTAATTTTATTCCGAAGTCTGACAGCACAAGTGTTCGCCCCATCTCTCTTACTTCTTGTTACTGTAAGCTTTTTGAGACACTAATTAAAAACAGACTTCAATTCTGGGCTGAAGTAAATAACATCCTCCCACCTACTCAAAACGGTTTTAGAAAAGGTAAATCGACTAACAATAACCTGACAAATTTAGCTCTAACTGTCAATAATGCCTTTATAGACAATGCCGGGGTTCTCGCAGCCTTCCTGGATGTGCAGGGGGCGTTTGATAATGTCTGTATAGAAATTCTGTTAGAAAAACTCGCTGAAATGGGATGTCCACGTAGACTGATTGTTTTCGTCCAATTTTTGATGTATGAACGTTACATTCATACAGACAGCCTAGCAAACAAAACCTTAACAAACCACAAAGGCGTTCCACAAGGCGGCGTTCTCAGTCCATTATTATATATACTATATGTAGCATCTGCAACTAAAGGCATCGCTAAATCTGTACATATCTCTCAATTCGCGGACGACATTGCGCTGTATGTTAAGCTTAGGTCGATAAATAGAGGTAAAAGACTGATAGAGAATGCCACCAAAACAATTCAAAACAACCTACGTAACCTAGGTCTAGAGCTGGCGCCTAATAAAACTAAATTAATCTACTTTAACAATAAAAAAATCCTACCAGGAAGCGTTGAGATTGTAATCAGTAATATACACATCAAATCCACACACACAGCACGTTTCTTAGGTCTGCTGCTCGACTATCAATTTACATTTATACCGTACATTAAAGAGTTGACTGAAAAATGCTCCCGAGCCTTAAATATAATCAAGTATCTGTGTGGTACTTGGTGGGGTTCGGATTCCGAAACCCTCATCACTCTGTATAAAAGCTTTGTAAGATCCAAATTAGACTACGGGAGTTTTATTTATTACCCAAATCAAAAAAGTCTAGTCAATAAATTAGAAAATATACAATATAGCGCAATTCGAACTGCCCTTGGCTATCGATTCAGTACGCCTAAAAATATAATGTTAGCGGAAAGCAAACTCTCAAGCATTAAAGAAAGAGCTAAACAACTAGGAATTTCTTTTCTTTTAAAATGCTCGTCTAATACAAACTCTCTTACACACAACTTATCCCAAACATATTTACGAACGACTAACTCGCTGAAAATAAAAAAATCTAAAATACTTTTAGAATGCGTACAATATGTAAACAATGAGATATCATACATCGATTCTATGGAAAATTTTAACATGTATCACTACGATTATTATACGATGCTCTCAGATATCCACGTTGACTTAAAACTAGGAAACTCAATTGGTAGTGAGAAAGAAAGCGCAAACGTAATAAATAACCATATTGTAAAAAGTAACGCATTGGCTATCTATACGGACGGTAGTAAAATGACGGAAGGTGTGGGGTCGGCTTGTGTCTGCCCCGACACAGAAACAATTATAACTAGATCTATAAATAAAAAAGCCTCCGTATTCACCGCCGAATGCGTTGCCTTAAAAGATGCTGTAAATCTAGCCCTTAAGTACACGGAACGCAATATCCATATCTATACCGACTCCTTAAGTGCCCTGCAGGCCATCCAAGACAAAAATCCTAAAATTAAGACAAACAAATATATCTTTGAAATAAAAAAAATGTATAACATCTTCCATAAAAATAATAACAACACAAAAATCAAATTGTTCTGGATTCCTGCTCACCGCCGAATTCCAGGTAACGAATTAGCTGATACGCACGCCAAAGCTGCGGCTACATCACACGACCTTGATATAATTCAAATACCCTACAGTGATCACTATGCTGAAATCAAAATACTTGCCAAAGCAAATACCACTATCAATCTAAAACCTCCACTTTGTCAAACCGGAACAATATATTTTGAATTATTCTACAAGGAAAATCGTGCCCCCTGGTATAAGCGCAAAAATTTACCGAGGTTCTATGTAGTCACTATCAATCGCCTACGATCAAATCATTATAACCTGCCTCATTCTCTGGCCAGGATAAATATTATCGATGACCCGAATTGCGATTGCGGAGAAAGTATAGGCGATATAAACCATCTGTTTTGGCAATGTAAAAAATACGATAAGCAAAGAGAAGATCTATTAAAATCCTTATTCAATCTATCATTATTCCCTCCTTACAACACAAATTCGTTAATAGAAGGGCCAAATATTCTGGCTTGTAATCACCTGATCTCGTTCATAAAACAATGTGACTTACAAATCTAACTACGCAAATAATGTAAACTATATTCAAATGTAAAAAAATATGTAATGCGAACATAAATTCTGTACAATTATTATAACTATGTTATTTACACTGTAAGGCTGAAATAAGTTCCTTTGGAATTTAAAAGGCCAATTATAATATCTATTATATTATAATAAAGGAAAAAAAAAAAAAACTATGATTACCAGCATTCCAGCACATTGAGCAAATTTATTTATTTATTTATTTATTTATTTAACCAGAAAGAAAATACAGAGATATTTACATCCTCTGCATTCCTGCAAAGATAAACAGGTTATCTGTCCGCAGGCCTGGCGAGAGAAAAACAATAACTTAAAAACTAAAACTTATGATATATGATGCATAGTTATCCCTATAGATAGCCTCCTTACTACCTTAGCATCATCTGTATATACATTTTTCAATATTTTAACATTTAACATTTTAACTCGTAGATATATATTTCAGTTATCAACAATTGGATTTAATCCATTCTTTAATTATATTTAGTTGACTTGGTTTGCTTATTTCTAACGCTTTTAAGTTGTTCGGCAAAGCATTAAATGTTGAGATCGCTTTAATATAACAATTCTTATTATTAATACTTTTTTTATTGATCGGTACAATAATACTTTTATTTCTCGTAACACTAGATGATTTGAGGTATTGGTTTTTGAGATCATTATGTATATCTTTAAGGCCTCGAGTGTAAACAGTTGCTCAAGATTGAGAGGAATATTTTGCGTGACAAAATTATTTTTGTTTATAATTTTAAGAATTTTTCTCTGTATTTTTTGTATTAGATCTCTATTGTTTTTATAGGCTCCACCCCAAGCAATTATACCATAACTCATGATACTATGAAAAAAGGCATAATAAATTAAGATCAAAGTTTCAGTTGACATTGTTTTCGCAATTTTGTAAAAGATATACACTAGATAAATATCTAAAACTAAATAGTTTTCTTAATAATATTTAACATATTTTTATGACAAGCTCGAACGTTGCGCGATTCGAACGCTGAGAATTGCGCATAGCGACCCCTAGCAAAGAGATCAACGACGCCGCGGATGTTTATGTTTATGTTTAGTCTGATCGTGACAGCTGATGAGAACAGTTGTGTTTACGTTCGAATAAAGAGTCTGAGTTTATGTGTGCTTTTCTATAAATACGTGATGACATCTTTATTACCCGAACCCGATCATAACATTTTGGGGGCTCGTCCGGGATAATATTTTCGGGAAGTGATAAGTGAAGATGCATTTATGTTCCGGCAAGATTACAATGGTTACAAGAACACCAATAAATCGACACCTGAGTGGAATATGGGCGTATCTCGGAACCCGCTCCGAGAAGGGCGCATCTCGGAAACCGCTCCGAGAAGGGCGTATTTCGGGAGCGATTTTCTTTCCTCAAATTTTGTAGTGGCAGCCCTGCAAATATTTTACATTGCGTCTTTCGTGCCAATAACGCAGTTAAAAATTCCAAAAATTGGAGTCGACTCCAAGCTGTCACGCGGTCGTATATATTGAGTAACTATAATAATGTCAAACAAATACTCAATAGACCGACAGCTATTTTATATATTATTTAAAACGATATTTTTGTAATATAAAACTCACCTGCACTGTTTGGGCGATGGTCTCCCTACTGAAAAAAATTGCGCGAAAATCGAGCGATTTTTTTCAGTAAGGCTTACCAGCTCACGACTACATTAGATAGTACATTAGGTTAAGGGTTATATTATGGATAATGTTATAAAAAAATATGTGTACAAGGGACAAATATAGAAAAAGAATAGTGATATATTATATTATGATATATATATATATATTATTAAATAATTTATATGTACAAAACAAATAGTAATATTCTATAACTGGAGAAAACCAAATAATACAATTTTTAAGTTTAATTATTATAATATAAAAAAATATTTATAAAATTCCAGGGTGTGGGCAACAAAATGAAACTTATTTCATTACTTAATCATAAAATGATTCTTCTCAGGAATCCTTTTCAACGTAGCAATTTTTCGCAAATATTTCTTTTCTCCTATGTCGAGTGAGAGTTTTTACTTTTGCTCTACTTGTGTACAAGTATAACTTTCCGATGCATGTATTTCGTCACATTAAATCGAATTGGTTGTTCGGCATATGCGTATTTGACAATACAATTGGTTTCATCTTGTGGAGACACAATTCTCGCAAAATGTAATTTTAACTGACCTTCCAATTATTGATCATTGCAGCAGCGGAAGTTAGATTAAAATATCCTTTAGCGACACTCAGTTGACATATAAAAGGCTGCGTTTTTTTTAGCATTGTCATAATGTCACAGCACTGATTTTGAGGTAACAACCGGCTTATTTACGGCAGAATTTTTATAGTGGCGTGCAGTTGAAATAGCCTATTTATATATCTTAGCAGGGCTACCATACAAAATTTGAGGAAGAAACACAGCTCCCGAAAACGGCCGTCACAAACTCAATCAGCAAGTCGATTTTACAATAATAGAACACACATTCACCCAACAGAAACAGAGAACACTAGAATCAATAACATTGGATTATTTCCGAATCGAATAAGTCTAGGTTCTAGACCCCTAGTTATTGATCATTGATTACTGGAAACGTGGTGTTCCTGAGCAATGCAAAACCTCCAGGATCTAAGCCAGAAAAAACTTTTGGTACTCTGTCATGGGCCGAAAATTAAATTACGTTATTTTTATTATTGCTCTACAAACAAGTCTTTACGATATGGTTTACAAGTTTTAAAAAAAAGTCATTTAAGTTGTGAATTATAAACAATCACAATGGACTTTGTAATCCATAACATTGATGCAGAAAAATAGGAATTTGACAAGAAGAATTTTGTGAAAACTTAAGTGAAAAGCCAGCTTGAAACTATGGAAATTGTTAGAAGCGTATAGTCAGTCAAGACTTATGAGTAAATATGATGGAACGATATAGTGTTGAGGCGCAAATTTCAAGTCCATATTTAGATAGATTCAATTATTTAATGAGAATCTAGTTTTAACAACATGCATAAGACTGTGTATTGCGTAATAAATCAATTCTATAATGGTTTACAGTTCTAGATCTCTCGAAGACACAGCATGTTTATTTTCTTGATATTATATGCAAAAATGTACAAAGATGTTAGACTTCTTAGCACAGATCTGATAGTCTCCATCTGATATTATTAAATGTGATGATTTTTATGAAGATATGAAACGAAATATTACCTATTTGATATGTCAGATTTTCTCAAGCATATTATAATTATGGGCTTGAGTTATACAAAATGTATAGCTCTCATGAAAGATGAGTGTAATGGATACAATTCTCACTGAGTTTTTGGTTGCGCTTAAGAAAGGGCCCCAAAATGGTATACAGTACAGCGTGTTTAATAACTAGGATTCTATGAAAAGATTAAGAGGTAATCAAGGCTTTCTGTGTGTTAAGAAAACTATCCATACGACACATGTTCTAAAAACACGTAATTCGGATTTCTCAACAATCTAAAAAGATGTTTTCTTGAAGATTTAGCGAAATCTGAAAATTGTACTTTACAAAGTTCTTTTTTCTAGGAGGAAGACAAATTAGAAGGAATGTAAAATGAATGTAAATCAACATATTTTTTATCAAAGAATACGCCGTCACAAATCAATCAGCTAAGTCGTTTACCAAAAGAACACACTTCACGACACAACGAGAAACAGCAGAACTAGAGTCAAATCAAATTGGATTATTCCGAATAGATAAGTTAGGGTTTAGAACCCCTGTATTGATCATTGATTACTGGAAACACGTGTGTAGACCATGTAGGCACTTCTGTTTTACCGAACATCTGACCTATCCACTCAGGAACAGATTTGGGTTTAACAATTGAAAGTTAGTGATACGATAGTTCCTCGCCTCTTCGTGAATTCTAGTTCAATTTCAAGTTATTTGCTAAAGCAAATACGATTGACATCTGAATCTAAATCTGTAGCTCTTATCTTGTTTGAAAGGAAGGGCAAGATCAATTCTTGTTGAATCTGATTCTACTTCTTCGAATTTCGATAGTTTGGTGTCACGTCTTGAACTTCGTTTCGGTGATAAACATTTGGCACCTACTTATCACACACAATTACAGAATAGGCGTCAACGTTTCGATGAAGATCTCCCAACATTGGCTGCTGATCTTGAGAGACTTACTACTTTGGTTTATCCAGATTGTTCATTTGAAGTTCAAGATAAAATTGCTTGTACCCAATTTCTTTCTGCTATTTTTGATTTGACGACCAAGGATGTCCTTCGTATGGAAAGGATAACTTCTCTTAAAGTTGCTCTTGCTCGTGCTATGGAAATAAAAGTTATTCGTGATTTAAATAGGAGAGATGCCTCAAGGAGTAAGAATGACACATACAAGACTGGAATCAACTCTTCAAATTCTCAGTCTAAAGGTCTTCAATCTTCTGTCAAACAGAAATCTCAAGATTTCTTTAAGAATGTTGAATGCTGGTTGTGTAGTCAGAAAGGTCATATTAGTTCACATTGTCCAACTCGAATGAGTGATCAGGGATAACTAGGTTATGTTGAACTTTCTGGAGCAAGTTCAACAGAATTTAACAAGACTCCAACACACACACACCCTTGTCTGATTGATTATCATGTTGGAAGAATTAATAGGAACTCAAATAGATTTTATTTTGATGGTTTCATTAATGAGAAAACTTATTTTTAAAGTAGATTCTGGTTCAGATGTAACTATTATAAACTCAAAATTTGTAGAGCCAAAAGATATAAGAACAGAGATGAGTAGAGAGATTGCCAATGAGCATGGCGCAAAGCGTGCCAGGCAACATGCAGTCGTAAACTACCGCCGCCTCGCGGTTCTTCGCCCGAACTATACGCATCTAGCGGTAGCGGCGGAGAGGGGGTAATACGCATGTCCCGGCGGAGCGAGCGACGGAGCGAGCGGCGGAGCTTCCGTGGTGCCGGCGGTCTTGTATGCGTTAAAGCAAACGCACAACAAGAAATTGAATAAAAACTAACATTTAATAACCGTATTAACATGAATAACCCTAAACTCTATAATAACAATCCCTAAGCCCCCAAGTGGGGCCGATGATCATATGCAAGTTTTAATTTTTCATCTGGCATGTTGACAATGGCTGTGCTGGTTAAGGCGCGCACGCTCGAAGTCGCGCGTACCGTTTTGCCAGGGTTCAAATCCACTACAAATTTTTTTTTTTAGTCTTATTTATTGTTGTAATTTTTCTTATTATTAAATAAAAATGAAAAAATTACAACAATTAAGTAAACTATGTTATATCATTTTGTTCAAATTTTCATGCAAATAAAAACCCAAAGTATATTTATATTTGGCTAATTTTTTAATGTTTGTTAATAAATTATTAAAATTATTAAAAGATTACGATTTATTTTTCGTTAGACTTGGAGCTTAGCTGCACGTTTGACATTATAAGTTGATTTTTATTTTGTTTTGCTAATACATATAATTGTTAAAATAATAAATAAATTTGCATGTAAGTATCATCTATCTTTTTTATGGAATTATTACTGTTATATTCCGAGTACAATTATAGTGGGAAAACATTGTATTCTCAACAACGTTGTGCTGAACAGTTTTTAATAATTCAATAATTCGGAAATAATATTCGCCGAAAAGCTAATTCGCGGAATAGGGTCGACTGCAGCGAGTTCGCGCGCGAGATGAGGAGCATTTGTTTTCAACTGTCAGTCGTGTTGATATCGTCATCGCGAGATTCCACGATCGATGCGTTTTCTCATGTTTTTACCGAATATTTGTGTATCTTTTCTTGTGCTCTTTCGTGCATATTATTACATGCAGTAAAATTTCACAATGACCAGGCAAGTGACAGTGTACGACGTATGTAAATACGTTAACTGCAACAATGGAAAACTCACTGGCCATCGCTTATTTCGTTTTCCAATGGACGCACAAAGACAACAAGTATGGATTGAAAACTCTGGTAAGTGAATCGTTGCATTTGCTGTTGGACAATGTTTATGAGAATTGCAGTATTAAAGTATCTTAATGGTCAAATCGAAATGTGCCTATGCATGTGTATTCGCTGATATGTATGCAGATACGTATGATTTCCGATATTGACTTGATTTTATGACATCGCGACTTTGTTTATCTATTGCAGTACATCGTCGCTAGTCGCGTAGCGCGACTAGTACATTTTATTAGAAGCCCAAACAATTTAAAATCTTTGCGACACAAACAATTGTGACATTACGTATAGTTATACTGTGTCACAATAAGTGAAAAATATATTATTTTTTGCTGTAAAATGAGACTTATTGGATTAAAATCCAGTGAGTAAAAGCTAAGCTACATGCGATACGAATGAACACACACATACACACACACACACACATACACACACACACATACATCCATACGTAAATTTTCTAAAAACACTATTTTTCGACTTAAAATGCATCAAAACAGATTTCCTACATGTTTTTACACAAATTCCGAAAATTACTAATACAAGGCTTCCTTAAAAAGGAAGCAAAAATTGTCTTATTCAAAGGGTTGTGGCTTCTTATTGTTAGATAGATGCTGTTCGATTAATTATGTTTAACGTAATCAAAGAAATATTGCTCTTCCCAAAGAATAATACATTTCGACACGTTTTAACTTTCGTCACGAAGACTAGTACATTTATATTTTCACCGCGAAGCTTAGCACATTTTCTTTGTTTTCACTAGTACATAGCGAGATAACAGTCGGTTTTTACATTTTATGAACCCGTTTTTTGCTGCAATTTTTTACTTTTGAGATATCAGTTTTTCCTCATAAAGTTATTAAAAAAAATTAAGAAAGTACATTGCTTAATATGTACCTGAAAACGAATCAAATTACCTTTCTTTTTATTATTTGTTTTAATACGTCTGCACATCGAAGGAAGCCAAGCGAATACAAGAATTTTATAAAAGAATTAATAAATTCAATCCATGCACGCACGACGAGTTTCATGAGAAAATATGCATTTGAAATACAGCACGTGTACTTAAGTAAAAGATGATTATATATTTTTTTAATAACGTCGGTACATTGATGGAAGGCGAGCGAAGCAACAGTAATATCTTGTAAAAATTAAAATTCGTAACCCACGTACCCCACGTACAGCGTGTTTTTATGAAATAATTTATGTAATCAGTACGTCAGTATTTAGAGGGAAGGCGAGAGAAATTAAAATATTACGTGAAAGTAAAAATATTTAATTTATTCCCCGCACCGTCAGTTTCAATAAGAAAGCAATAAATGTAGTAATATTTATTGAAAGCATGGAAGACTTTTCCAGAATGTATGTTCCTTAGCTATTTTGGGCGTAACCTTTAATCAACTTGATGAAAATTTATATTTCAAAATTCTAGGTATTTTTTAAAAATGATGTGACGTGATAATTTTATCTGCATTGAAAGTACTCATGTACTGAACAAACATAAAAATTACCTTATTTCATTTCTTAAACAGTTTTTTATAATAACAAAAATAGTGCCTATTCAATGTCTCGCGCCATGGATAAATCGTATCATACCACAATAATAATAGCATGTGAAAGGTGTAATTTTCAAATTTCTCCGTAGCGTAAAATATTCGGCTGATTTTTAATTTTTAATTAATTGTGGGATTAATACGGCAATTTCAATCTTACTCTTCTTTATTTACTGAATTTGTCTTTATAGAAGGCGGTTTCTATAATATTGTAAATGAAAAGATGAAATAAATTCTGTTTAACCGTTCTGCTAATATGCGAAAATTTAATGTGGAAAATTTTGTTACTAAATGTTAAGTATGGTACACCATAAATATATAGAAATGTTCTGCTCTTCAGCTTCTGCCAGTAAGCTTTGCTTTAGCTTGAAAGTATTAAAAAATTTTATATTTTGGAAATTTGCGGCGAGTAAGAAAGATGGAGGTTTTGTAAATTACATGAAATTTTATAATTTTTAATTGCATACATATAAAATTTGTGTCGTTTGAGGTGGGATGCTTGGTTTAAAATTAATCATCGCTTTGCTCACCTTTCCCTCATGTGCCCACATATTTTGTACGTAATATTTTCTCATATAAACTCACGGCGCGAGATACAGGTGGATGAAGGGTTTTTGATTTTAGATATTGTCTTCGCTTTCGCTCGCCTTCCTTTGATGTACCAATGTATTTTTTTTAAATAAATTATGATCTTTAAATTAACGGAGTGTAGAGTAGGTAGCTTAAAATGTTTTAGTTTTGGATAATACCCTTGCTTTAGCTCGCCTTCCTTCGATGTGCTGACGTATTTTTTAATAAAATATTTCTTTTTTAAGTAAGCGCGGGCACGTGAGATAGTAATAAAACACATGTTGGAATGTGTAACATTTCATGAAAGAGAGCAAGACTAAAGCAAATTCACTTTGTTTCGGTGTATTGTGTAGGGAATCGTCTGCTCTCTAACTGGTCTTCTTCGTCGATAAGTACAGCTGATCTGTGTAATCGACATTTTCAAGATGAGGATTTTATGGACGGCACTAAAACCAGGATGCGGCGCAATCGAAATCCTCTCCACTGGACTGTATATGAGCAGCAGATACAGCAAGAAGAGGCTTACGAGCAACAGGACCAGCAGAATAACGACCCGCAACAGCAGCAGCAAGATGACCACCCGCAACAACAACAGCAGCAGGATGTACAGCAGCAACAACAGCAGCAGGATGACCACCCGCAACAACAACAGCAGCAGGATGACCACCCGGAACAACAACAGCAGCAGGATGAACAGCAGCAACTGCATTACAACCCTTCGCAACAGCAGCAAGAGAACGCACGTGCCGAACAGCAACGGCAGGTACCTCAGCCTCACCACCACCAGGAGATGCAGGCACAGGAGGTACAACAGGAACAACAGCGGACCCTTCAGCAGCAAAATCAGATAAGTACAGAAAGCGATTTTCAGGAGCATTTGGCTGAGCATTGCAGTATGGACGTCAACTGTGACGAGGACGAGCTAATATTCAACCCGTCAATAGTTAAGGTTACTTATCCTTCAGGTCAGCAATCTTTTTGTACAATTGGCGAGAAGGATAGTGACCTCAGCTATTTAAGGAATGATTATAATTTATCTAGTTTAAATACGCCTTTTACACAAGCAAGTGCTTCACTCACAAAAACAAAAACTTCTCGTTGTTGTAAATTGTATGCTCGTTCCAAACAAAAATTAGTAAATTCTTTGACAATAAAAATGAAGCAGTTGCAGCAATGTTTAAAGGCAGAAAAAATGAAAAATTGTCGTTTGCGTAAGAAATTGAAAACAGTAAATAAAAGTAAACGCATTAGTGTCAGTGATTTCTTAGCAAATAAAGAAATCAGTAGTACTTCTCAAACAATGATAAGGTTGCAATTACATAAACCAAAAAGTCCTTACGCAAAAGACGAAAAAGATTTAGCTAAACAGATGTATTATCATTCTGCAGCGTGTTATACTCGTTTAAGAAATGCGGGGTTAGCTTTGCCTTCAGAATCAACTGTTAGAAAATGGGTTTCAGAATACGATGTTGTTCCGGGAGTAAATAAAATCATTTTTGAACGTCTAAAAGAAAATTTAAACGATTTACCTAAAGAAGAACGAGTATGTGCGCTGAAATTTGATGAAATGTCGATAAAAGCATATGAAGAATATTCCAAGAAGTATGACATAATTGAAGGGTTAGTTGATATGGGTATTACGTGTAGAGGCAGGGCAGTTGCTAAGCATGCATTATTATTTTGTTTGGATAGTATAAATGCTAAGAATCCATGGCGTCAATTACTAGCTTTCGGTTTTAATGAAAATGGCGCAACCGCTGAAGAACTTCTTGAAATGATTCATTTGCTTTTGAGTGAATTAAAAAAAATTGATGCAGACGTTCGAATGATCGTTTGTGATCAAGGTAGCAGCAACCAAAAGTTGTTTAAACTTTTAAATGTCACTATAGATATGCCATATTTTTATTACAATGGAAGTAAATATTTCGCAACTTTTGATTGGCCTCACCTTATCAAACGTCTACTTGCTCAGTTAAGATCCCATGATAAAATTAGCGTAAATGGCAATGTAATTATTAGTTTCACAGATTTAATTCAAACATGGGAACTTGACAGAAGTCATGGAACATCAAATCTATTAGGACACCTCAGTGAAAATCACTTCAACCCCAATAGTTTTGATGCTATGAAAGTTAAATTAGCTTTTCAATTGCTAAGCCGACGAATGGCAAGCGCTATTAGAGTCGCAGGTAAAGATCCAAATGGACTAATGTCATCGCCGACTTGGCAAGCTTCAGCTGATTTTGTTGAAACGCTTAATTCGGTCATAGATGGCTGTAATTCATTATATTTGAACTCTTTAAATCCCCTAAAACGTCCATTATCAGATAGGAATCCTGAAATTCAGCAGCGCCTTGAACATTTTGTTCCCTGGTCGAAAGAATGGGTCGTGCCACGAACAGGGAAAAATGTTTCGAAACCACCATGCTTCGTTGGCTTGCCTTTGACTGTACAAGCTTTGCTTAGTCTTTTCAGTGATTTAAAATTAGAATTTCCAAACTTTGAGTTAGCAACAGGCCTTTGCAATCAAGATTCGGTCGAACACGCTCATTCAAAATTACGTGGAAGAGGTGGATTCAATGCTAATCCAACCTGCAGAATGTATAGATTAGCGTTTCGTCATATTTTGTCAACAGATTTTATTCGTAGTAGTAAGAAAGGAAACGTTACTTGTCAGGATTCGCGATCATTGATTGATTCAACTAGCGAAAATACTTTGAAAAAATCTCAAACTTCTACCAACGACATGGATTTACTTGAGTACGAAGCAATTGAATTAAATGAAATTCAAGAACTCATAGACGCTGCTGAATCTATGGATTTGTATATGAATGTCGATTCCACTGAGATGCCGGAAATAACGGATAGGAATGTATTTGAATCGAATGCGATAACTTTCTTTGCTGGCTATATTGCTAAAAAATGTTCGAGTAAATTTTCTTGCCCTGATTGCAAACAGGCTTTTATAAAAAATATTGACTCTAAAACTACAGATAATGAAGAATATATCAGATTCAGAGAGTACTCGCATACCGATCCAGACACACCAGAAATTATGTACTTGACTAGACCAACTGAACTTTTCACGAATGTGGTGAACTGTCAATTAGAAGCCTTCCAAATTTACCATGAAAGTGTATGGCACCAAAAAAAATTATTATTTCATTTATTAGAAATTGTTGAAACATACACTCGTCAAAAATTCCAAAGTTGGTTTGATCAAGACAATATCTGTTATGAACACAGAATGCATGCTTTAAAAATTCTACTGACAGTTAAAATTTTTTCTAAAACACGTGAACATAATCGCATCACAAAGCAATCAAATAAGAAAGATATCGTTAGTAAAAATCAGAAATTAAATATTCTTAAGCATGTTTAATCGTCCATTTGTTGTTTCATTTTCTTAGTTGATTGTTGTAAATATTTTTGTTGCATATAAATAGTTTTTTTTTCAAATTTTACGTAAATGTTAGATGTAGAGAGTTTTATGTAAATAGTTAAATAAATGTATTATATAGAGAAAAAACTGCATTATATAGGCAAAAATAATCATAATATAATCAGTGAGACTATTAATTCGTCTTATTGCATGACATGGTGTGATAATACTTAATAGCATCAAGGCATTATTATGATTATTTTTTTATACACTCGTTGGATTAAACTTGAAGTTTATTTTAATGAATTTAGATGATGAATTTATCTGAATAAGTAAACGTCTTTCTAACGGAAGATATGCAACGTATATAGATAAATTTTGCAACTAAAAGAAAATTAAACTGATATTTTCTTCGATCGAGTGTACCAGTTGGTGGAGGAAGGAAGTAGGTGGAGTCGATGGAGGAATATGGAGGCGACTCCCGTGGTGTGTAGGGCTAATGGCGATGAAACCACGGTTATATTTTGAATTGCATTATGCAAAAATTATGTAATGTTATTTTATTCAAACATGTCCTTGAATCATATTACATTACTAAATTTTCACATAAAGTTATTCAAAGTATAATAAAAAAAATCAACGCGCCTTAAACAGTACCGCAAAGGTGGTGGGGAAAACTGTTTATATATTTATTAAGAAAGCAACAAGCAAGACATTTTTTGTTATTGAATTTAAAATTACGAACTCTTTTTAAATTTAAATAAAGTAAATTTTTTTAAATAAAGTAAATTAATTTGGATTTTTCTGAACATCCAAGTTATTAAAAAGTTTCAATTATTTGCATTAAATTATTAACAACAAATAATATAACATTTTACATTTGCTATAATTATTATTTTGGACACGTAGATGAAAAGGCAATAAGCAAAACAACCAAAAAAAAATCTTCCGTGACCGAGATTTGAACCCCGGTACTCATCAATCTGCCGCGCGCGCTCGATTTCGCAGACGACGGGTAAACGGAGTGGGCGGGGCTTGCTAGATGCGTATAGTTTGGTCGAGCGCCGCATGGTGGTGTCATGATCGAATATGGCACGCTTTTTTAACATGGCATCGGCAATCTCTCTACTCATCCCTGATAAGAATTCCTATTAATTTTACAACTCTTAATTATCCAACTGGGGAAAAGGTACCAGTTGAATTTCTGATTTCAGCTTCGATAAAATTGGGTGATCATTTAGCTAATTTGGATGTTTTTGTTGGGAATATTATTGATGATTGTATACTTGGTAGTGATTTTCTTGACGCAACTGGTATTTCAGATTCAATAATTAAAATTATTTTAAATACTCCAAGTTCAATCAACAATAAACAAATTTCGAGAATAGTTGATTCTTCTAAGAATGTGCCAGAGACATTGCAAGAAATTTTTGACAAGAACTCTGAGAACTTGGATCAAGATCAACGACGGAGTTTTGCGAATCTTCTTCACGAATTTCAAGAGATCTTTCAAGATGAGGACGTTACTGGAAAATGTAATTTGGTTGAACATAAAATTCAATTGCTCGACAATCAACCAATCAAACAGCCTATTCGAAGAGCACCTATTCATCAAGCTAAGGAATTGGACGAATGCATAGCTGAGATGTATTCTCAAGGAGTTATTGAAGAATCAGACAGCTCTTATTGTTCACCTGTAGTTCCCAAGAAGAAGAAGGATGGAAAAATTCGTTTTTGTATTAATTTTCAAAAAATTAATGCAATTACAATTAAGGATTCATACCCTTTACCAAGAGTTGACGATACTCTTGATAAACTTGCAGGTTATTCATGGTTTTGTACTCTGGACTTAAAAAGTGGATATTGGCAAATCAAGATTAGAGAAGAAGATAGAAAAATCACAGCTTTCTCAATTGGAAAAGGGCTTTGGCCATTTACAGTTATGCCTTACTAGGTAATTTTTAACACTTTTATTCGCATTTAAAAATTTCTTTATTTCTAGAATAAATTCAGATTTCGGAATCCCATGTGACCTATAAACCGCTGACACCTCAAGATTACTTTGGTTACTTAGCTTAATACTCGTATTTACAATCTTAATCCTACCCGTTTCAATCACATCTGTGTTTTGGTCTAATATAACATTTACAAAGACTATGACGCCATCATTTTTGTTTATCGAACTATGGTTATAATAACACTTATATTCATAGTCATATCCTTTTAATTCGTATATTTTATAATTAAACTGTTGAAAAGTTTCCGTGCAGACAACAATAGATGGTTTTATAGCCAAACTTTCAATTAGTATTTTTACTTTATCAAAATTAGCATTCATGCTTCTGACATTTATATGCATGATCGTATCATTTTTACTACTACTGATTTTAATAAATATATAAACACTACTACATGTTTTTTCATTTTGAAAAGAATCATTTTGGATTATATCTAAGTAATCAAAAGTAGCCATTATAACCTATTTATTGTTATCTTTGACTTTCTTATCTTTGCGAGCCGCCGGTGGAGTAGTGTACTGGTCCAGTTGTTGCTTCTGTTTTTGGAGTGCTTGTTGGTTTCTTGTGACAACCCTCACAATCTGAGGTTTGTCTAGTTTCAGTTGCTGTGGAGTATTTTATTTTTCATTCGGATTAAACTTGCTTGGTTCTTCTAGATCCTTGTTACCCTTGTTATCATCCGCCGGTACCTGCTGTTTTGTAGATTTCCTCCTATTGTATATCGAGTCTAGTCATGGTAAAGAAGGGCTCATCGGATAGTCTGTTGAGTCAATGCATTTTCCAATTTTCTTTTTCAGAATAGAGCAAAGGTTAGTGTCATGTGCAGTATGTTTTGTTTAAAGTTTTGTGGAATATTTGGCATTACTAAATGCACAGTTAATACATAACGGTTTCACTTGTAAACTCACTTGTATTATGACTTTCAGCACATTTCAAGCATACGGTTTTATTGTGGCATTTCTTTTCACTGCGTTCAAACCTGCCACACTTATTGCACGATCCAATGTTTATCATATCGTAGACTTTACAATTTTGATAGCCTACATACACTCTATTTCTATTGTCTCTTACATATTTATATACTTCAGCAGGCACTTCCATCAACACAGTGCACTGTTTACTGAATTTGCTGGTGTACATGTGCAGCACTTTACCTTTTCTTGTGAAGTCATTGAAATTTCTGGTGTTGATATCTTTTTCTATTTCTTCCAAATCCATATTAGTGTGGTTGTCTATACCTAGAATTTTTATCTTCGGATTATGAAGTTCATGCTTTTTTACATTGCACATACCTTTCAATTTTTCTTTAAGTANCAATTTTTCTTTAAGTACACTTTCAGTTAGTGCGACACTATCTTCACTCGTACAACTAATAATAACTTCATCTTTCTTATTTATAAATATGTTAGTAGTAAGTAGTCCGAGATGGGGAGACACAACAAATGACGTCATCACTGTCGCCTCCTTATCTTATCAATGTAAACAAACCATTAACATAAGATAAGGTATCATGTATACAAGTAATAAAGATAAGATAAGGTATCATGTTTGTTTATACAAACAAGTAATTAACATTATCTTTTTACTTGTAACAAATAAATATAAAGATAAGATATCATGTTTGTTTATACATAATACCAAGTCATTAAAGAAAGATAAGGTATCATGTTTTGTAAACAAACAATAATTAACATTATCTTTATAACTTGTAAACAAATAATAAAGATAAGATATCATGTTTGTTTATACATAATACCATGTCATTAAAGTATCATACGTCATCACTGGCGCCACCCTATCTTATCAATGTAAACAAACCATTATGATAAGGTATCATGTTTGTTTATAAAAACAAGTAGTTTATTATGAAAACAAGTATAAAGATAAGTTATCGCCACGTCTCAAGTATTTATCTTGCAAACGTCTCTTATGACGACATAAGAAAAATGACATTTTTATGTATGATAAGTTTGTACTACGTTTATATAAATATTGTGGCCTAAAAAGGACCGATTTTATAGTTTATAAATAAAAGCCTTATATAGGCTTTATTATTATTATTGGTATCCCAATTCGCCTTGTGCT
>CM053172.1:25719699-25788558 GCA_012977825.3 Pteromalus puparum
TAAAAGTGTACGTTTGTGTACACAGTTATGTAAGAATATAAATAATTTTTATAATAAATGAATTTTTTTAAATAAATACAGCGTATAATTTTTTTACTAAGGCGTTATGGCGAGACATAACAAATGATGTCATCACTGGCATCTTCTTCTCATCATGTAAATAAACCATTAAGATAAGGTAGTATGTTTAAACAAAACAAGTAATTAACATTATTTTTATTATTTGTTTACAAGTAATAAAGATAATGTTAATTACTTGTTTATATAAACATGCTACCTTATCTTAATGGTTTGTTTACATGATAATAAACATGATACCTTATCTTATCTTAATGGTTTGTTTACATTGATAAGATAAGGAGGCGCCAGTGATGACGTCATTTGTCGTGTCTCCCCATCCCGGACTACTTACTACTTATGTTCTTTGTTTGTATACACTTTTGGGCTGTTAAACAATCTATTACCGATTTACCTATTTCTTTAATATCAACTTCACTGTTTTCACTTTTCTGAACTATGATTTTCGGTACTTTTTTATTCAGCGGTTTTTGTTGTTGTTGTCATACTGCATCACTGTACGTGATTGTCTTGAGAGTAGCCTGATTCGAGTTTCTTTGTAGTTTTTCCTCTGTTTTCACAAACTCCATCTCAGTGTCACTTACTATGTATACTTGATTCTAAACTGTATAGATCGGTAGTCTTAGATTCAATCTCAGCCAGTACTTCTCTTCTTATTTCTTTAGTGGTCTTAGATTTTATCTGTGCAATTAGTACTCTTTCTGGTGCAGTCAGGCTTTTCTCCTCGATTTTAGAGGTTATGTTCTTCTCTGTGTGCTCGGGGCAGATTATAAGGTGTTTCCCCAGGTGTTTATAATTGTCCGATATTTCATTGAGACAGTTGACGTGGAAAGCCTCATCACAGATGATGCACACCACTTTTTCCACTTTTTGTACCGTATGACATGCAAAATATGCGGGACGCTTACCAGGAGGCTTGCGTCCTGGCTCCATGTTGGATAAATATGTGGATAAATATTGTTAAGAGACGTAAGTCTCGCACATGAAGTAAACAAACACGGCTCCGAGTCAGTCAGCTGACGACAGCAAGCGCGCGCGCGCAGCGAACAAAGGCGAGTCCGCACGAAGCGAAGTAAGCGCGCGCGCGCACCAACCGAAAGGCCAGTCCGCACGACCGCGGAGCGCACAACTCAGCCGCGACGCGCCAGGCGGCGCGAGCAGCGCACCGCGGGCACACCTATATAAAGCTTGCCGCCCAGCGCAGCGGGCTAGTTCTACTCGAGCTGAACTCCTGGCGGCATCGTGCGCACACGTTACCGAGAGGAACAGCTAGAGATAGACCGACGCCAACGACGTCGTATCGTGAGCACACGTGACGACACTGTTAGCGAACCCGAAACTCCGAGTTGCCGTCGTGCGCACGCGAGACAACCAGGAGTAGCCAAACAGCGCCGAGTCTCATCTACGTGAGCACACGTAGCCGATACTCGACGTTGCCACCTGCTTCTGAACACCCGTCCCAAGGGACTGGTTGTTTTCCCGGCCACCGTGATCACACGGGGCTAAGAAAATAACTAAAGCCCCGCCGACGATTCCCCAGGTCGTGCGCACACGTCCTGGTGAAACACCGGCCAACTCCTGCCCGTGCGAAACCGACCACCCGCCGACCTCTCGAGATTCGCCTGGTTACTGTGAGTACACCGGACTAGGAGAAGAACGAGAAGAGCGACCTCGATCCGTAGAGCCGTGCCCTCACGACTCCATGGACTCGAGGGAAGCCTAACCTCTGAAAACCCGTCGTTAACCCAAACCCGTTTCAGCGTCCGAAACTCCGATACTGCGTCCGCAAAACCGACAAACGCACCGAAACCACGTAACTCCAGCAACGTCGTGTTAATGTACCGTTAACCGCTCTAGATTAAGCTAAACCGATTGTAAAGGCGAAATATTCTAAACAACCGCGATTTCGATTTCTGGAGACTAATAATTGAATTATCAACTTGTTAACATAATTACTAGAATATATCTATTTTGTTATTAATTGCATAAACAAGTCTCTTCAATTAACCTTTCCCCTAACCAAATCCTGGCGTCCAGCCGACTACTCAACACACGGGGAAAGTCGAACCGTTACAATATAAATATTTTTGAAACTTTGATATGTCATATCTGTATTTACATTATCGTTGTAAACATGTTATAAATTCATATCATCTTGTCGAAAAATTACCAATAAATTGACGTTGTCACGCACCAAGTGTTTCGGTACTTGTGCATACGATTGACACAAATAAAAGCAATCTACACTTTTATGCCTACCCATGCAATAAAAAGCTTTGACATTATCCTGCTTTTCACAAGCAATATCATGAAAGACAAAAATTGAATTTGGTTGAGCTTCATCGGGTGATACAAGATCGTGTTCACCGAAGGGTAAGTACTTGATTTCCTCCAATGGCTCAACAAGTTGCTCCAGAAATTTATATTTTGGCTGATTTAGAGATTTCGAGTATACGTAAATATTTTCAAATGTCAGACCATTAGGATGAATGATTAGAGAAAAGAGAGCGTTCGTTTTGCCACAATTGGATGGACCGCAAAATACCGCTCTTATACTGCTGGGTAATAATTTTCCGTGACGATTTTGCTGTTTTTTCTGCTGCATCAAAAGATCAAAATTAATCACTGGCAACTTTGCTGACTGCTTCTTAAGATCCACCATGCTTCTATTTCATATGACGACTTTGCCGAGCTACTATAAATGTGAGCATTTATAGTTTTTCTCAGTTAGTCTAGTATGAGCTCGCTAAGAGCTAGCATCATGCAGAAAAAAGGTTCAGGTTTGGTGAATAAATTGATCAACAAATTACCCATTGAACTTCACGTGCCTGGTTATCAGTACTGTGGTCCAGGTACTAAACTTGCTAAACGTCCAGCTCGTGGAGATTCAGGAATCAATCCTCTGGACGTTGCTTGCAAGAAACACGACATTGCCTACTCGAAAAATCCTGACAACATTCAAGAGAGAAACGCAGCTGATAAGATTTTAGTGGAAAAGAGTAAAATCTAGAGACGCTGGTTTGAAAGAGAGAGCGACAGCTTTTGTCATAGCAAATACTATAAAGTTTAAATCGAAGCTCGGTATGGGTGTTGGAGGAGGTAGATCTCTCAAATCTAAGAAAAAGATTGCACTAAAAAGATTGATCAAGTCAGCATAAAAATCTATTATTTCTGGCAAAGACTCTCGCTCTATGATTAGGTCAGCGCTAAAAACTGCTCGTGAGCATGTGAAAAAAGTCGGTGGGAAAAGTAAAGTTAGTGTTCCACGCAAATTGTCTGTTCCCAGCAAAGTAGGTGGCTTTCTTCCAGCACTTATTCCACTTTTTGCTGGTCTTAGTACAGTCGGCTCACTTGCAGGAGGAGCTGCAGGAATCGCGAAAGCAATAAATAAGGCAAACACTGCTAAGAAGCAAATGGAAGAGCAAACAAGGCACAATAAAAAAATGGAAATGCTGACACTTGGTAAGGGACGGTTTCTGAAACCTCATCATAAAGGTTTCGGTATCTTTCTCAAACCAAACATAAAGAAACATGTGGAAAAAAAACTTCGATGAAATAACATTGCCAAAACGTGCACTCGCCGACTATGATCTACTTAAGTATGCGAAATTAATGAAAATAACAAATTTTCGTGGAGTTTTTATGCGAAATGCCCTACTTTTAAATGGCTGTCGAGCTAAAGAATCGGCAATCATAAATCTGGATGATGCGAGTGGATCCGGCACGCACTGGATAGCTTATCAAAAAAATGGTAACGAAGTTACATACTTTGATAGTTTTGGTGATTTATAACCACCTCAAGATCTTATAAATTACTGGAAAGTATCTCAAGTCAAGTACAATTATCAGAGGTATCAGGAATTTTCAACTTTTATCCGTGGTCATCTCTGTCTCAAATTTCTCTGCAATCAACTTAGTCGTAAGGAACATTTCTGTCTGTATAAAAAGAAATCTACACAAGTGATTTAAATTACTCTACTCAAGATGTTTGTTGAGTCAATGACTCTTAGCCTTTTCGGCACCTCCTCAAACCTTGAGACACACTATTTTCCTCCCATAGAGCTGGATCCGGATAAACAGTACAGCGTTGGACTTGTTGAGTTGCTAACTTTCAATTCCATGCCAAACGTTGATGTAAAATGCAATAAATTTTGCGTTGGACAAGAAATAATTGAACTTCCTACAGACAGTTATGAGATTGAGGATATTGAACGAACTCGGGGCATAAAAGTTAGTATCAAGCAAAATAATAATACATTACGTAGTATTATTGAGTGCAGTCATGAAATCAATTTTCGTCCAAGTGACTCGATTGCTCGTTTACTGGGATTCACTCCAAGAGTCTTGAAACCCTATATAAGTCACGACTCTAATTTACCAGTAGCTATTCTCAAAGTGAACGCTCTACGAGTCGAGTGTAATATTACAGCAGGAGCATGCATAAATCAAAAAAAGTTCATACAATACATGAATTTTTTCCAGAAGTTCAACCAGGTTACAAGATAATCGAGGTTCCTAAACAAATAATATACTTACCGATGTCTGTGAAAGTGATTGATCATTTACAACTACGTCTAGTAGATCAAGATGGTGAATTGATCAATCATCGAGGTGAAATTATTACAATTTGTTTGCACCTTAAAAGCACTTGTAATGGGTATTGTTTTTAATGTTGACAAAAACTAATATAATAACAGCTCAGTATGTCATCAGACAGTTAGTCCACAACGAACGATCAAACGATTAACACCTCGGAACAGTCAATTTTTACAAATTCTCAGTTTCACAGTAAAGCGTGGTGGAGAAAAAATAGGCCAACGAGTGAGAAAAATACAGAAAAAATAACTTGCACATTTATTTGCTGCTGCTGTCAAGGTGGAGGCAGTTCTTAACGTACAATCTCCAGTCATTTTTGATGAATCTGTCTCGCATTATGAAGTTCATGCGCATCAACCCTACACCGCACTTACATTCAACAATAGTGATGAAATTCGAATAGCTATTCAGCATCAAGATTTTGCGTGCTACCATCTAAAAGTTCTCTACACATTTGTGGTAAGATTACAAAGCAGAATGGCACTGCTTTAGAGCATACTGATTTCGTGAACAATGATATTAGTCATCTCTTTAAGGAAATTCGATACGAGATGAATGCTATAGAAATTGATCGATGCAAAAATGTTGCTGCAACAACCTTGATGAAAGGCTACACTTCTTTCTCACCAAGTCATCTACAGTATCTGGAAAATTCCGGCTGCACAGATATAACAGAGTTGGGAAAAATAACTGATAATAACGGATACTTTGATGTGACCGTTCCTCTATCATTGATTTTCGGTTTTGCTGAGGATTATCAAAAAATCGTTGTGAATGTTAAGCATGAACTGATTTTCACAAGATCGAGAAATGATTTTAACGCTGTTTCACAAGAGCCTACAATGGTAGGTGGAAGACCTGTCTATGAAGACTTTAAAATTGAGATCACTCATATAAAGTGGCTTATGCCCTACCTCGTCCTGTCAGATCGACGAAAAATACAACTATTTACAATAATTACATACAAAAAGATGTGCCGATTGCAATGAGTTTTCGTTCATGAGAGTTGTATGAGGATCCAGTACTTCCAAGAACCACGCAACATATACGGACAGTAAAAACATCGAATCAGCTAGAAAAGCCTCATTTTATCATTCTCGGCTTTCAAACAGCAAGGAAAGAAGTAAGAAGAAGCAATGCTAGCTACTTTGATCATTGTAATATTAGTAATGTAAAACTTTTCCTCAACTCTCAAAGCTATCCGTATGGAAATCTGAATCTTGATATTTCAAACAATCAATTTGTCATACTCTATGACATGTATGCAAATTTTCAAAATGTATACTATTCTGATAGATATGTAGTAGATCCTCTTTTGAGTAAAGAAGAATTTATCCAACATGCACCACTTATAGTCATAGACTGTTCCAAAGAAAACGAGTCTCTTGAACAGGCAGCTGTGGATGTACGTCTCGAGTTTGAAAGTAAAAATACAATAATATGCCTGCAGATTCGACAGCGTATTGTCTAATTTTACATGATCGCATTGTCAAGTATAATCCTATAAGCGGTGATGTTAAGAAACAGGTATAAATAAAGCTTGCTTGACTCAGCATCAGTATTGTCATAGCATTTGTCAACATAGCAACAATGAGTCGAAATAGTGCTTCATATACCCCTCTCACTGAGGATAAGAACGCTCGAAAAGTACAAAATGACAAACAGTGTAATACATATCGGGGAGAGCCTTGCTCTGCACCTAAAAGTAAGCAATGGACAAATTATTTTGACAAATATTCCACAAATAAAAATTCCATGCCGGAAAATCACGGTTACTAGAGGTTCTAAGATTTACTTGTATTATTGTTTTTGAATAAATAAAAAAAAATCATATGTTATTTTTAATTATCAATCCTAACCTTTATTCCTTCCGCCTATTCCTTCATCATCCTATTCCGATCTCATACAGAGGTGTAACCTATATATACAAATGTGTGGGATTCTGTGGATCAGTCATATTGGAAGAGTGGGAACCGCCAGAGGTCAGGTCAAATGTGTGAGATCCCAATATGTTAGTCGATAAAAAAATGCGCCTACTCGAAATAATTCTCTGTCGGTAATGCAGGAGGCTGCGTGGCGCATGTGGGACCCGGTCCTCTGTCGGTAGGAGGCTGCGTGGCGCATGTGGGACCCGGTCCTCTGTCGGTAGGAGGCTGCGTGGCGCATGCGGGACCCGGTCCTCTGTCGGTAGGAGGCTGCGTGGCGCATGCGGGATCCGGTCGGTAATGCAGGAGGCTGCATGGGGCCCGGGGGGGGGGCTGTCGGTAAAACAGGAATCTACAATACTCGTTACCTTCGGTTGGTATTTGGTGGCGCAGGACCCGCCTGGAGCGGTATCAGCCCAGCCCCTATTACTCCTTTTCTCAGTAATTGAAAATTATAACACGAAGAGAAACGTGTGTGAGCAAGAATGCTTAGGAAATAATGTTGAAAATTTTGACTACACAGAGGAAACTAATGGGAAATTGTAAGAATCGAAAATTAAAAAGAAGTCTGAAGAATATTGTGAATTTCGTGAACCCACACGCCAAGAGAGCGATGAGTTCAGCGCAGAGATAATTAATGAAATTAAGAAAATCGAAAGTCGCGCGCTTGCACGCCAGGAGAGCGATGTTCAAGGCGCAGAAAAACTGATAAATCGATAATTGAAATTTCATGCACGCTTGCACGCTAGGGTGGCGATGTACAAGGAGCAGAGATAATAGAGAAACGCGCGCTTACATGCCGAGAAAGCGATGTAAAGAACGCAAGAGAAATGAATGAATCTAAAGTTGAATTTTGTGCGCTTACACGCCGAGAAAGCGTTAACGAAGGCACAGCAATTATGGAAGAATCAAATGAAACTAATAATTTTACTACTATACGCCAAGAAAATGATACTAATATTGAAAATGAAACGAGTACGGAAGAAACAGATGAAAAATTTATGGAAAATTTACCGTTTAAGGAAGATGAATCGAAACGAGTAAATTGAATAAAGAAATAGATAAGAAAAATGTTGATAATAAGAGATTTATAATAAACAATAATTGAGTATTTATTAGACTTCTTCTTCTACAGCTACTAAGTATAACGCCGTGTACACCATGTGTACTATGCGATGGTTCGAACCCAAGAGAGCGATGTGCGAGACTCGTTTAGTCTCGGCACCGCAAGTAGTCATGTGACCTACACGCATACTGCGAGAGGGGATACTTGCATGTGTGTGTCCCCTCACACACTCGTCAGCGCGCTCACTCATTCTCACGCGCTACACACTATACCTTACTAGCTACACTTTCTGTACAGTACACTACAGGGGGATTCTAAAACAATACATCATTTTTATACCATCGTGATCAGCGTGAAAAACTGAGTCTAGGAGAATTAGTCCGAAAAAATTTCCTCCACTTTTCAATTTCCCAGTTAGGAAAGGAAAATCCCCCCACCACAGCGCTCGGCGGAGAAGCGCGTGAGGGGAAGCGAGCGCGTCGGCAACAAGTGGGGTATGCCGTTGCTAAGGAGGACGGCGGTGGCAAACGGAGGGGCAGAGAAAGCTATAGCTATAGAGAACGGCGAGCGTAATTATTTCGCAGTCTGACAATCTGCACGTGCGCAAAATTTTCGTTTAACTCAGAACTGATTTTAATTCATTTTCCAGATACTTAATTTCCAGGTTAAGTCAATGAGAAAACGGCGAGAGCCTCAATTTCGGAGCAGCTGCGGCTGTCTTTTCGCGCTTTTCCGGCCATACCGTAATGGCAAACTACATGAAGGGCTCGAGCCGCCTCGAAACTCGGAAGATAAAAGTTATTTACAACAAAAATTCGAAAAACAGTGAGGGCCTCAATTTGGGAGTAGCTCCGGCATTCTTCTCGCGCTTTTCTAATCTTATCGAAATGGCAAACTGCAGCAGGAGCTCGATTTGAGTCAACACTTAAGAGATAGGGTTTTCCTGTTGCGATAAGTCAGAAAACGGCAATAGCTCTTTTTTCGGAGCAGCTGCGGCTGTCTTCTCGCGTATTTCCGGCCTTAATGCACTGGCAAACTGCACCAGCGTCGAGACTTAGAAGATAAGGTCGTTTAAATGCTAAATTTCAGAAAATGGTAACCGCAGCCTTTTCGGTGTAGGAACTGCTGTCTTCTCGCGCATTTCCGGCTATATCTAAATGGCAAACTGGACCAGGAGCTCGGTTCTAGTCGAGACTCAAGAGATAAGGTTTTTTGGCTGCGAAAAGTCGGAAAACGGCAATAGCTCTTTTTCGGAGCAGCTGCGGCTGTCTTCTCGCGTATTTACGGCCTTAATACACTGGCAAACTGCACCAGGAGGTCGGGTCACGTCGAGACTTAGAAGATGAGGTTTTTTAGCTGCGAAAATTTAGAAAATGGTGACCGCAGCCTTTTCGGAGTAGGAACTGCTGTCTTCTCGCGCTTTTCCGGCTATATCTAAATGGCAAACTGCACCAGGAGCTCGATTCGAGTCAAGACTTAAGAGATAAGGTTTTCTGGTTGCGAAAAACCAGAGAACAGCAATAGCTCTTTTTTCGGAGCAGCTGCGGCTGTCTTCTCGCGCTTTTCCGGCCATATCGAAATGGCAAACTGCAGCAGGAGCTCGGTTCTAGTCGAAACTCAAGAGATAAGGTTTTTTGGCTGCAAAAAGTCGGAAAACGGCGAGAGCTGCCTTTTCGGAGCAGCTGCGGCTGTCTTCTCGCGTATTTCCGTATTCTTATCTCTTGAGTCTCGACCAGAACCGAGCTCCTGGTGCAGTTTGCCATTTCGATATGGCCGGAAAAGCGCGAGAAGACAGCCGCAGCGACTTCGCAAAGGCAGCTCTCGCCGTTTTCCGACTTTTTGCATTTCGAAAACCTTATTTTTCGAGGCTCGACGCAACGCCAGCTCCTGCTGCAGTTTGCCATTTCGATAAGGTTAGAAAAGCGCGAAAAGAATGTCGGAGCCACTCCCAAATTGAGGCCCTCACCGTTTTTAGAATTTTTGTTGTAAATAACTTTTATCTTCCGAGTTTCGAGGCGGCTCGAGCCCTTCATGTAGTTTGCCATTACGGTATGGCCGGAAAAGCGCGAGAAGACAGCCGCAGCTGCTCCGAAACTGAGGCTCTCGCCGTTTTCTCATTGACTTAACCTGGAAATTAAGTATCTGGAAATTGAATTAAAATCAGTTCTAAGTTAAACGAAAATTTTGCGCACGTGCAGATCGTCAGACTTTGCGAAATAATTGCGCTCGCCGTTCTCTATAGCTATAGCTTTCTCTGCCCCTCCGTTTGCCGCCGCCGTCCTCCTTAGCAACGGCTTCCCCCACTTGTTGCCTACGCGCTCGCTTTCCCTCACGCGCTTCTCCTCCGAGCGCTGTGGTGGGGGGATTTTCCTTCCCTAACTGGGAAATTGGAAAGTGGAGGAAAATTGTTCGGACTAATTCCCCTAGACTCAGTTTTTCACGCTGATCACGATGGTATAAAAATGTTGTATTGTTTTAGAATCACCCTGTATATTTCAACATGCCTCCTTGGACTGTACGGAAAGTATATTTTGAAGTACATTTAGTTTATCTCTAAACTTTTCAAACTTTAGTTTATATAACGACTTGGCAAAGATATCCGCAACATTTTCATTAGTATCAATTTTACAAACTTCAATCAAATTTTCTTTTACGCTCCCATGTACAGTATGATACTGTATTGCAATGTATTTTGAATGCTTTGTCATGTTTCCATTTTAAGCAATATTTATCGCACCTGAATTATCCTCATAAATTTTTATCGGTTCTTTTATAATTATTCCGAATATTCTTACCAACTCTCTGATATATTCTAATTCGCTTACAACTTCTGATAATGCTACATACTCTGCGTATGTTGACGCTTTAGTAATATTTTTTTGTTTTCTTGACTTCCAGTCAATTACATTTTCGAACATTCTTATAACATAACCTGTCGTAGATTTCCTATCAATATCACCAGCCCAATCTGCACCCACATAGCAATCTATAATATTATTACAATTTTCTTTTCTTTTATAGATCAAATATAAGTCTTTTGTTAAATACAAATATTTTAGTACTCTTGAAGCATATTTCCAATGAGTCTGGTCATAACAATTTTGATACCTACTTAAGTAGTTTACACTAAAACTTATATCTGGTCTCGTATTCAAACTTATATACAACAAAGCACCTATCAAGTTTCTATACTTAATATTTGATTCCCAATTTTCACACTTCTCAAGTTTCAAGCTTGTCTCCATAGGAGTACTGTACAATCTACTATCTATCATGTTACATTTTTTAGCTCAAGACTCGATATATTTCGTTTGATTTAGTTTCATTTCACATTTATTGTAGTCATAATCAATGTTTATTCCTAGATATTCTTTAATATTTCCTAAATCTTTCATTTTAAATTTATTCATTAGCACTTTCTTCAAACTTTGAATTTTTTTCTTGCACTTACAACAGATCAATAAATTATCTACATATAGCAAAAGATATATAACATCATCTCCTTTCCATAGGTATACAAGCAATTATCAGCATTGCTTCTTTATATACTCAGCATTGTTTACAGTTTTTTGTTCGATTTCCAATCTACTCGTAATTTTATTGATGAGAAAACAGTGAGGTAGACGGGAGGATTATTGTTAATAATGTGGTTTATTGTAGTTGATATTTACAAAGCATGCCGAGCATGCGTGTGCTCTCCAAGAGCGTACAGCAACGAGTGGGAAGTGTCGTAGTCGCGCAGTGACTGTATGTCGTACGACTCACATATATATAGTACTGGTGGGGAGTCGCACATGTGTGTGTCTATCCTATATGCCATGCTACCTACGGTGCGCAACGAGACGAGACTCACTGTCAAGTAGTTGCGCACAGCGCTTCTGCGCATCCTATCTCTAGATACTATAGTATAATGTACATACAAATGTACTATTCATATTCTAACATTTATATGTACGATTTTCTTTATACGCTACTGCTATCAAATTTTCTTTTTCATCAATTAGTTTTGCTAAATTACCTTTCGAGACAATCGTGTTACTATCAGTTAATTTTCCGTAACTAATTAAATTTGTATTCATCTCTCTAACGTATAAAACGTTTTTCATTACGACTTTATTTTCTTTATCAAAGACTCTCAAGTAACGTACAACATTACCGATTTTAGTTGCTTCTAATTCACTACTATCTCCTAAATAGATTTTAATCGGTTTCTTTAAAACAATGCAATTTTCGAAATAACTATCATCATTTAAATGTGGTCTGAACATCCACTGTCAAGCAACCAATTTATTTTATTACCTATTTCACTATTTTGCGCCGCATGCGCTGTTGCTACCCAGTGTCGGACCTCGCCATGTTCCACCGCTGTGCGCTGCTTGGCCGCCATCTTTGCACTCTCTTGCGAAGTGCCCGGTTTTTCCGCATTTGTATCTTTCTTTGTTCGTGGCAAAGACGTTAGCTTTTCTTTCGAAATCTTCATTTCCGTGTTTCATCTCGGCAATTTTGATTTTATTCTTCACATAAATCCGCCGTTTGATCTTCTTCTTTCAACGTATCTATTAGATCACCTATGTAGCTGTACGATTCTGGCAACGTGTTGAGCATATAGCTTAATTTTTCTTTTTCTGCTGCTTTCTCAAACTCACTGAAGAATGGCGCCGTGTCACTATAATTATTTAATCTTATTTTTTCAAGTCTGTTCCTGCATACAATTTGCAGTGCTGTAGATTCTTTCAAATACATACTATCTAGCTTTTTAATTATTCCAAACGCAGTAGTCTCTTCGCACATGAATTCCAATTGTTTATTTGATATTGCACAATAAATAATGTTTATCGCTTTTAGATCATTATCATCCTATGTTTCGCTTGCTCCTGTTGAGGGCTTTTCTTTGNTATCATCCCATGTTTCGCTTGCTCCTGTTGAGGGCTTTTCTTTGTCTATTACTTCATGACACTTTTTTAATTTTAGAAACATCGTTATTCTCTTCTTCCACATGTTGTAATCCTCTTCATCAAACGCCGGTATAGCAAATTCTTTCTTCTCCATTTCGTCTCCTTGAAACTCGATTTTCTCTTCTATNGTTCTCGAACGTTCCTTCGTGTTTAGAATCTTCCTCTTTAATTTTCTCAACTTTCTTCGTTTCCGGCGTCTCTCGGTTTTCCATGCACTCTGCCACGTGTTTCACATGTACTTTTTAATCCGCGTGCATCACACTGATTTTACGATTTTTCCAAAAAATCTTTCTACTAATCAATAGTCCTTTTGTTTAGCTATTTATTCTCACTTGTATTTTTCTTCTTATATTATTCAAATACATTGATTTTTCACTTTGAAAAATTTCTTCACCACGTGGCTTTTAACCTCACTTATATATCCCTCATATCACTCGAAAGTGGATATGCGGGATAGAGCAAAATAAAAACCATGCTCTGCTACCATGTTGGAAAATGAGGTAAAGCAGAGGATTATAATAAACAATAATTGAGTATTTATTAGATTTCTTCTTCTACAGCTACTATGTATAACGCCGTGTACACTATGTGTACTATGCGACGGCTCGAACCCAAGAGAGCGATGTGCGAGACACGTATAGTCTCGGCACCGCTAGTAGTCATGTGACTTACACGCATACCGCGAGAGGGGATACTTGCATGTGTGTGTCCCCTCTCTATATACACTATACCTTACTAGCTACACTTTCTGTACAGTACACTATATTTCAACAGGAAGTCTACTTGCCCTCATGAATAATCGAGACCAGAAGCCATCGTTAAGGGGACCTAACCACTTTAAATTATTGAAAAATGAAAAATCGGATTTTATTTTTATATCAACCTTAAATTGTCTAAAAAATGTATTAAACAAATATTGAGACGGCCCCCTGATACACCTTAGCCATTTGCCGGGCTGCACGACTTCCTGAAAGTCAACGTGCGGACCCTAGGGGACTATCGCCTCCCTGTTAAGGGTCCCGTGGGCACGTAACGCAGCACTCTTATCTCGGCTACATTGCACTCGTAGTCTGATAAGGGCAGGGAAATCCCAAATCAACGCAACCTGCTACACGTTGATGACGGATATTAAACCAACTTCTAGTGCATTCGTTTCCTATTAGCATCACTCGTGTTCGATACTTTACTACGGCTATTCGCTTTTGTCTTTAAATCTGTTTGGCATGTTTCAATATATAAATATATAAACTCAAAAAACTATAGAGAACAAAAGACAATTTTTATATGTACCAAATATCAGGCGCAACATGTGTAAAAGGCCAAAATTTACAATTTTCATTTGTTCACTTACCGCAGACTTACTTCAGTTCTAGGCATCGAGTATTTGTTTAAAAATGATCATATGATGTAAATCAGAACCATGTGTATTTCAAACATGTTTGTAAAGTTTTAGTGCTCTTTAATGCCTAGAACTGAAGTAAGTCTGCGGTGAGTGAAAAAATGGAAATTGTGAATTTTGGCGTTCGGACATATGTTGCACCTGGTGTTTCGTACATAAAAATTGTCTTTTGTTCGTCATAGTTTTTTTGAGTTTATATACTTGTTCAATACATTTTTTAATTAATTTGAGGTTGATATAAAAATAAAACCGATTTTACATTTTTTGACCATTTAAGGTGATTAGGTCCCCTTAAGTGGAAAAACATTGAGAGAAGATCTACAAATGCCAAGAAAACTGAATATTGTCCTTAAATCTGCAACAAAAACTCAGAACAATCAAAAATCCAAAAGAAGAGACAAATTTCGCGATGAGAAGTTAAGCGAAATTCGCGAGTTTACTAAATAATAATGATGAAGGAAATGATGCAGTGCAAGCCAACGAATGTAAAAATGATGAAATCTTTTATGATAAACGAAAGAATAATAATAATAATAATAATAATAATAATAATAATAATAATAATAATAATAATAATAATAATAATAATAAGTTTATTTTGGTCGCAAGTTCCAAAAATTACATCGTGTGGTATCATCACATTCATTGCATATATTAGTAAATGAGTCAATATCATATATCGAGTCACTCAGTCATCACAGTGTTTTCTTTCTTTTTCACAGTTTGAAGTAATATAATATTATATACATATAAGTTTTCTCCTTAAAAATCTATGAATCAGCATAATTTAAACATTAGACAAGGTACATCACAGTTCGTCGGGTATACAAGATAGACAGTGAATAGTCCTATCAGTCAATACTTAGCAAATGTATTTTTATAGCACTCTTGAAAGCCGCCAGTGAAGGCTTATGTTTAATTTCATTAGGAAGCGAATTCCAAAGTCGTACTCCCAGTGCTCTGAAAGACTTAGGATACGCCAGTGGAACCTTAAGGTCCCCTGTGACTGACCTAGCAGGACGATCGGACTGGCGCCTTTCAAAAAGTTCATATAAATATGATGGAGCGCGAAAATTTAATACTTTATAAAGTAAGACGGCCATAAAATATGACTGTCTGGTATCCGTGCGCATCCAGCCCAAACGTATCCGGTAGGGAGTTACGTGGACGTCACGCCCTAATCCAAAAATATACCTGGCACAGATATTCTGCAATCTTTGTAGTCTAGTCCTCTGTTCATTGGTAGCGTCTAACAGTATAACTTCACAGTAGTCTAAAAGTGGAAAGACAAGTGCCTGCACAAGACGCCGTCTGAGCACCTCCGTGGTGTACGACCGAATAAAACGCAACGTATATAAAACTTTATTCACTTTCTTAGTAACCTGATCCAGATGTTGCTTCCAAGAAAGTGTTCGATTGAGCACGACCCCAAGGCTGACAACCGCCTCCGAGAAAGGAACAGTGATGCCTCGCCCCAGCTTAACACCAGCAATCCCCATCCTCTCAATCAAGTTAGCAGTGTGCGGTGTGGCAAAATATATAGCCTGAGTCTTGCCGGAGTTGAGCCGGAGGCCAGACCCCTCCGCCCAATCAGAGACCTCCTTGGCAACCTCGGAGAGTCTGGAGATACCCTCTACGATTGAGTCGCGTGGCACCTGTATGTAAACCTGTAGGTCATCCGCGTAGAGTATATGTCCGACGTCACGTCCGCCAAACAACTCCTGAATGTCATAGACTAAACAGCAGGGGACCAAGCACGGAACCCTCAGGAACACCAAGATTTGTAGTAACCCACTCAGAGGTACCACTCTTTGTTGTAACCTGTTGTTTTCTTTCCCATATATACGAGTGAATCCAACAAAGTGCCGAACGAGAAAACCCCATGCTGCCCAGCTTTCGTAACAGTAGCGTCGGTGAGATAGTGTCAAATGCCTTACTGAAATCAAACAGTAAGGCTATGGTCACCAGTTTTTTGTCAAAGCCAGTTTGTATGTCCTCCGTCAACTTAAGCAGAGCAGTGGCGGTACTGTGATGTTTTCGAAAGCCGGTCTGTAATGGATCCAGGATCCCCCTCTGGATAACAGCCTCCACAATTTGATCATGTACCAACTTTTCCAGAACCTTGGGTAGAAAGCTCAAGAGCGCAATGAGGCGAAAGTCTGTTGGAGAGGAAGGTGCCGATTTTTTCTTTAAAGGAATCAATTAAGCCTTCTTTCAAGCCTCAGGAAAAGTACTGTTAGCAAAAGAAAGATTGAAAATTCTCAAAAGAAAAGGACCAATGGTGGGAATTGCCTTCGCTATGATACTTTGCGGTATGCCATCCTCCCCCTTTGCCTGTGAAGAAAAGTGACTGATAGCCAGAATAACATCATACAAGGACACAGGACTTAGAGTAAAACACTCATCTGGTATTGATTCAATAACGTGCGAGGCATCCTGCACGCTCTCAGAGGAAGAGCACGACACACCTGCAAAATGACGATTAAGCCCATCCAATGAGAAACCGTGGAGGCCGCCAGCCGATTTTGGAAGAAGACCGAGATTACGCAGTTCCTTCCAAAAATTACTATTAGTATCAATAGCGTCAGACAGTTTTGCATGTATATAGCTTGTGCGCTCATGCGCAGTAGCTTCTGATACTTCTTTGCGCAATCTCAAGAATTCATCCAAAAAGAAGGGGTCCCCAGTCCCCTTGTGGCGTCTTATCGCTGCGTCCTGCTTTCTTCTTAGTAAGTCGATGTTAGAGGTAATCCAAGGAGGTTGGCGTTTCCTAGGATGAACCGTCTTTTCTGGAGCTAAGATGTTAATCACTTCAGTAGCATTGTCCGTTAAGTCGCGTAACAGTACGTCTAGTTCCGTAGCCGATGAATCGAACAGACTCCAGTCACACTCAGCAAGCACAGCGTTAAGCTCCGTAGCAATAATTTTATTGAAAGCCCTGTACGTAAAAGATTCACAGGGCAGTGACGGAGAGAATAAATCAAGTGTGACCTCGATTAAGTTATGCTGATTATGATAAGGAGCAGCTTGATTATCAAAAGTCAGTATACTGTCATTAATGTCAGTCAAGATTGCATCAATCTGAGTACCAGGCTGCACAGTAAAGTTTGTGGGACCATGGTCGACAACTCGCATAGCCAATTCTCCTGCCAGGTCAAAGAGAAAATTGGCATCTCTAGAAGTAGACAGTAAATTTGCATTGAAATCCCCCATTATGATTTTACTGCTGTAGTCAGCACTAAGATTTTTAAGATCATTTACAAAAGATGGGGAAAAAGCTACCCCTGAAGATCTATACACGACGCAGACAAAAGTATTGTCCAATAAATACTGCCTGAAATCGTCAATATGACCCTTCAATGAACAGGCATTAAGAAAACCAACCCTCAAGCCCTTCACACCCGTTTTCTTACAATTAACTGTATTTACATCGCTGTCACCGGTTAGTCAATCCACTTTATTGCTTGTATCAATATTGTCACTTTTCCCTTTTACTTTTACTTTTCTCTCCGCGGACCTATACGCAGTAGCGATTGCATTAAGATCAGCCGCCGACGCAAATCCATGTGATTTATCACCGTCATACCACCTCACCAGGAAAGAACCAGCACGGAGCCATACATACTTATAACCGAGGTTTCTGGCTACCGTTTTCAGACTTAAGTATAACTTGTAATCATCTTTACTAAGAACCTCGTTAATGTAGATATTGGTATCCAAAATTTTAGATGAGTCCTCCTGGTGAAGTGCTGACAGGTCCAAATCTCGAGTATGTAGCAAATTGAATTTTTTCTTCGCTCTAACTACACCTTTTACAAGAGAAGATGTACGCAATTTTACAAAAAATGAGGCGGGGCGCGCATCATTTTTAATGCCCGCACGATCTCTCCCAACATTCGGGCGGCAAGACACAATATCTTCAACGGTAAACGAGGGCAAAACAGTATTGATGACAGCGAAAGCCGCCCTCTCAAAATTCAAATTTTTACAATCAATAAAGTTTGTAATCAGAATCTCACTGCCATCAACCTGCAACGCCCTGCGTTCATGTGTCCCGCCATCGGCGGTATCAGGAGCCTCGCCGCAGCCGATATCTGGAAAAATTTTTCTTTCAATGGGCCTAACACTCCGAACTCGATGTCGACCTTTACGCACCACAAACCCATTAGTATTAGTCGGCGACGAAGTGCCCGTACCATCATTCGCGTCAACAGTTTCAAGTTCGCGCAGCGATACAAAAACTCGTGACGCATCAACGTCGGAACGATACATTTCCTCATTATTATTATTATCGCAATCGCCACCGCCACCACCATCATGACATACAGCTCGTGCATTTTCAACAGATGTCTCTACTTTATACATTACTCGCGTAATTTCTGCGAGTAAATCACTAAGCTTTTTGTTCTCCTGTAAGAGAAGCAGACGATCATTACGCAGATCTTCCAGCATAGAGTTCTGCTTTTCAAGTTTAGCTTCAAGTGACGAAACTCTATCCACCAGACTATCAATCGCCCCCTGTGCTACTGGGGCAGGGTCCGACCTCTGGCAGATGGCATCAAGCTTCCCCACAAGGAGAANAGGGTCCGACCTCTGGTCGATGGCATCAAGCTTCCCCACAAGAAGAGTCTTCAGATCATCTACTGTTCTCTCCAGGAGATCAAACTGGTTTGAGAACAGGTTAAGCATAGACGGTGGTAGCGTACAATAGCGAAGAGCACTCAAATCCGCAGTTGAATTGATTTGGATGCTCTCTCTAACAGCTGTTTTACTGAAGGCCGGCGTCGAAGTAGTGAGAGTTTCCTTAGCGGATACATTAATGCTCGTAATATCAGTATTCGAGATCTCAGTCTTATTTTCTCCAGTATTATTATGAGTATCAACATCAACAGTATTACTAGTGCTCTAATTATTATTATTATTGTTCCCGCTAGTATTATTTACAGTATTATTTACATTTTGTACATGTTTTACTTTTACTTTTTCACTAGTATTCTTATTTTTACTTTCATCTCTATTATCAGTATTACTGTTATCTTTATCAGCAACCTTAGTTTTAGTTTTATTTTTATTTTTGTCCTCGTCTTGCCTAGAAGCAGTCTTTTGTAGCAATTTTATAGAGATATTGCTCTTATTCTTTAAATTACATGGTTCACATAAGAAATTGTTTTTGTCAATAAAATTCCAGTTCATGCAAACATTGTGAAATGTTGCAGAACAATTTTTACAATTTCGCATTACAGCGCCCGCGCGTGCTATACTTTTACATTTTTCGCAAGAGCCACGAACCATGGTTGCAGGTAGTACTAGAGNGCCATTTTTCTATTTTTGAAAAAATATTTTTGCTTTTTTATAATGATATGATTTATACAATATATTCAACAATAGTGTATCTAAAAGAACATAAATTTGTCTACTTTTTCCCGCAAGATTTTCTAGATTGACTGATCTGTTCATTTTTTATGATATAAAAGGTAATTTTTCGATAAACATATATAACTCAAAAAATAAATAGTTAAATGTTTTGAAAAAATTCATGACAATAAAAAACAACGATATCTACTAGTTGTAAAAATTTTAAGCAATTTTGGCGACTAGTTTTTGAGATAAAAATCAAAAACTAAAAAAAATGTTTTTTTTATGTCGTACGATTACGGGAGTAAAAGGGTTTAAATTGAGTTGAAATTTTAGTAAAAGATTGATCTTTTGATCACTTTTTTATTTTTTTATTATNTTTGATATCCACCTTAACCCCCACTCCCCTGATACCCCTCCCCTACAAGTGTCTTCCTAACCTATCCTTTTAGTATCGAATAGTAGCGAATATTTAAATCAAAGAATGAGTTGATTGTCCCATGTAATTATCTTCCACTAGCAGAATAGGAGGAAGCTAAGTGCCAATGACTTGGCAGCGGTTTTTTGTCCTCGTCTTACCTAGAAGCAGTCTTTTGTAGCAATTTTATAGAGATATTGCTCTTATTCTTTAAATTACATAGTTCACATAAGAAATTGTTTTTGTCAATAAAATTCCAGTTCATGCAAACATTGTGAAAGAACAAAGAAACAACAAAGAACTGTTGCAGAACAATTTTTACAATTTCGCATTACAGCGCCCGCGCGTGCTATTCTTTTAAATTTTTCGCAAGAGCCACGAACCATGGTTGCAGGTAGCACTAGAGTTTTAATACTGAAAAAATTTTTCTGAAATATCAGACAAAATTAGACATTCAAATTACATACATTTGAAAATATAAAAACACAAAATACGAGATTCGATGGTATTGCTGATTTGAAATTTCGCGCGTAGTAGGAGCCACCAGACTGCGCATGCGCGTGGGCGAAAACCGTGTAGCCAACCGTTGCTGGAGAAAATTCGAGATGCGATGGTGTAGCACTCTTGGAGAGATGCAGTATGCAGTAGAAATGGCGTGGGCTGCATAGAAAGCTGAGCAGCAGCGTTGTTAGAAGCGCCTTTGCCCAGTAGTTCCCTCAGTGACGAAAAGTAGATCTCTGCAGTTGTCTCAGACTCTTGATCAATGCGACTTGAGTTTGAGGTTATGTTGCCGACAGTTCGCGGAAAATTCCCTCCCGGCTCATAAAAAGCACAAAAAGTTTGTGAATTTTTAGCTCGCGCATAAGAGCCAATTGGGGGGGTCTTCTCCGCTGTAAGTAACCACTCCAAGGAGTGAAAATACTATTAATAAGCTGTATGTAAAGCAGAGTGGTATACTCAAGCTTTCGAACTTACCAAGAGCAGACGACACATCCGATAGAATAACACAGAATAACGATATAGCCAAAAGTTTACTCAGAAAGAAATTTAAATCGAAATCTAGATTGGGAACACACCAAACGTGTCGGAATAAAGCGAAAGCCACTGTTTTAGTCAAAAGGTTCGTTAAAGAAAGGACCGCGTTAAGTAATAATTATGAAGATTTTACGTATATTTTTGCAAATACACAATCCAAAAGGTCCAAAGTTCTAGCTGTAAATATACTTAAAAATAATAATTTTGATGCAATGAATGAAGCATTGGATGATATGGCAATCGCAGAATAGTACACTACGATACAAGTGTCCTATGAGGCATTTTCTGGCACGGTAAGGTTAAGCGCCCGAGCGGAGCGAGGGTGCTTACGCCGTGCCAGAATGTGCCTCATAGGACTCGAGTATCGTACGATATTTTATTATAGCACTGCTTGCATAAATCCGCCAAGTCACGCAAATCCGTGGCGTATGCAGTTCTTTCGGGCACTGTGAGGTTAGCGCACGAGCGTAGCGAGTGCGATATACACGGTGCCAGAATGGGCTACATAGGACACGGATTTTCGTGACCTATAGCGGATTTAGGCCACCCAGTGCTATAAAATTATTAAAATTCCGAACAAAAATATTTACGAGAATGCGAAAAAATAGAGATTGTTAGAAAATTCACAAAATATTTACGTAAAGCTAGACGACGCAGCAAAAGGACTATACGTTATTAACAGTACACCGATCCTTGAATACACCGACGAAATTTCAAAATACGTCTTACTTGTCAATTTAATAGAAACCGAGGC
Organism: Pteromalus puparum; assembly: GCA_012977825.3. Lineage (NCBI taxonomy): Eukaryota > Metazoa > Arthropoda > Insecta > Hymenoptera > Pteromalidae > Pteromalus > Pteromalus puparum. Next base: position 25,741,281 of record CM053172.1, read on the forward strand.
CCCACAACCCGATAGCGTGAACGCCCTTTTACGACTTAGCTATCTCGAGCCCGACGAGAAGGAGACAATCGAGGGTCTTATTAATATCTACCACGAACAGTTTCAATTGCCTAGAGAGAAACTTACAGCCACACATTTATTACAACAGCATATTCCCACTATAAATAAATCACCTGTTAATGTTAAACAATATCGACCTCCGAACGCACACCGGAAGCCAATTGCGAATAAAATTAAAGAGTTCTTAGACAGCGGACTCATTGTTCCTTCCAGTCCCGATTACAATAGCACGCTTTGGTGCTTACGTAAAAAGGACGATGGTCACGGAAATCCAAGATATAGAATCGTGCTAGATTTTCGCAAATTAAATGTAGTCACCTTGTCAGACAATCATCCCTTGCTAAATATACAAGATATTTTTGACCAACTCGGTGGATCGAGATATTTTACTGTCCTAGATCTTACGACCAGATTTCATCAAATACTATTACACCCGGATGATCGATACAAGACCGCATTTACTGTATGCGGCGAAGGACAATACGAATAGTGCCAAGCGCCGCAAGACTTGAAATCGAGCCCTGCAGTATTTATGCGCTGCATTAATAAAATAGTCCATAATAAACCTATTAAAGAAGGCCCGAGTTCCCAGAACATCTCTCCCGAAGATAAGCAAGAATTAAATTCCGGACTTTTGAATGTATGTGTATATCTCGATGACATCATCGTATTGGGACTTTAAAATTTCAATGCGAGACCTGGTGGCCTCTTGGCAAACTAACAGTAATGGCGTCTGTAAGGGTACAAGATTCAATGCTGTTATATGGGAATCGAATAGTATTTTGTTTTTAAAGTAATTATATATTATTTTATAGATAATCATTTTGTATAACTATCTTTTTAATCCAATTTTGAACTAGGTGTTATGTATTTACGAACTTAAAATATTTGCCAAAATCAATAATCAAACCGCAAAAATGAGGACTCCAAAATCTGGTGTTAAAATTACATGAATATATTTATTTGGATTATATATAATCGATCTGAATAGTCAAAAATAGAACTACTGAATAATTATTTGATAGTGTTTTAAAATTGTTAATTATTTTATTATAATACATTTTATCAAAATTTACCTTCACATTTTACTTATAATTTAATTTGACTTTAATAACATGTAGAATATGTATGTAGTACATGTAGAATGTAGAAGATTGAATTTAATAACATGTAGAACAATGTAAATTACTTTATATACTTTTTATAATAAGTGTTAATAATTGTCAAAAATTCTTTATGTATGCATAACAGCATTATGATTGTGAGATATACAAGTAAAGCTTATGCCGAATAAAATAATTTTAATCAAAATTAATACTTTCTGGTATTCAATCGAATTCCGTGATGATGGTACAGTACTAGTTAACACGCAAAGCATCTCTAATTGCAACGTCAATATTATCACGGTGATTGTTAATTATTTATATGCTATTTTTTACAACACTCCTATATAAATGCATAGTAATTTTTACCCTTACGCCGGCCATATTGTTTTGGCGACACTAGCTCCCCCCAACCCGGGGTGGTAGTTTTTATTGCCAATACGCTAAGAATGTGGAAGAACATAATGATAAATCCGCTAAATTATTACGAAAGATTGAAAGCTGCGAATGTCAAGTTACATCCCGAAAAATGTGACTTCTTAGTCGCGAAGTAAGTCACTTAGGACACGTTATTAGCGAAGTAGGGGTGCGCCCTGATCCAAAGAAAGTAGAAGCAAGAAAATTTCCTCGTCCAAGGACTGTTAAAAATGTGCGACAATTTTTGGGTTTAGCAGGTGTTACGAGCGAAGAGTGCAACGGAAAAGTGACGGACCCCGGGCTTGAACCGAGATCCTCTGGCTTGCAAGGCAGACGTTCTGTCGACGCGCCACGGCCGCCACCGCGTTTCACTCTTCTACTCGTCTTCTTATAGTAATTAAACACCCGTGCCGTTTATCCACACGTAACATAGGATACTATCGCAGATTTATTGACGGTTTCTCAAAAATTGTAAGACCATTGAGTAACTTGCTTAAACAAACCGTGCCTTTCATATGGGATGATAAAGCGCAACAAGTTTTTGATATTTTAAAAGAAAAAAATTATGCAAAGAACCCATATTAATTTACCCTGATTTTACAAAACCATTTGTACTTATGTTACGTCCGAATGAGCGCAACCCACCAATATACTTACGTTGTGCCGAGTTCCTATCTTAAGTTACGATTAGTCTTGAAGCAACTCCCTTTTGTCTACCGCAGACGCGGTCACTGCCTTCCGGGAAAGGGAGCCGGATAACGAAATCACTTTACACGGTGTTAAAATTTTACAACACTTCTACGTTTATTAACTTGAATAAAAATAGAGAAAAGTACCTTAAATAGTGAAAGTGTGTGTGGGTGTGTGTGTATGTGTGTGTGCGTGTGTGTGTGTGTGCGTGTATGCGTGTGTGTGTGTGTGTGTGTATTTAAATATGCGCGCCAGGAGGAGGTTGCAGCTGTAGATCCTTGGCGCCTTGAAGCCTTGCGTCGGTGGTTCAGTGTAGTCGGGCTATCGATGGGCCGTCGGCTCTTAGCTTCTCTCTTCAACGGCAAGCAGGTGCAGATAGATGGACGCCTTGATGCGTCTGTTTGCTTCTCGAGATGAGAGGATGGTCGTAATGAGAGAACGTCTTGATGACGTGAGCACGTGTGTAACTGTTCACTATATACACTGTCGATTTTTACTAAGTCCTTCGATATTCTGGTATATGGGAACTTCACTTGCTTGATGCTCAATAATATAACTTGTTCACTACGGAACTTTTTGGTGTTGGTCTGGCGACTGGCAGCAGTTCGATATTGACTCGAGTTTACATGCATACTGGAGATGCTCACCCATTCATCCCAAGCTTTATATACTAGCTTCTTGTATTTTTCCTCATTCCCATTTTTGGAGAGGCTAATATGAAGTATTTTTACGACTCTCGTTCTAATGGAGCTGTGACAGGTCAAATCATAAAAACTTAGTTTTATTACTTCTAATTTTGGGAATCGAGTTCGTAACTTGCTCTCCCGCTGTTTTCCGTCGCCTGCGCTCTTTTTGAGAGTGCGCGTGTGAGGCTTTCCCGATTGTTTTAAATTAGAATGGTCGTAAATCGGTGTTTTTCTCGCTGCTTGCTCTCGTTCGGTTGTGAATCCAAAATCGTGAAAAGAGACTCTACATAAATGGATCGTGGGTCTAGAGTAAGGTAGCAGAACACAGACAGTCCGTACGGGTAAAAGCTTTATTTAATAGATTTAAATGAATATCAACTCCGGCGTGGGTTCGCGGGATCCCTACCGACCTAATCTAACGCACACACACACGCACACAACCATTCATGCATTACTTGGCGGCGATGATCTCGATGTCTGTTCCTGGGCTGATCGTTTGCAGAGTATCGCGGTATTTATGAGGTTCGTTTATTGCTTGTTTGTTTCGCGTTCTGGTCTAATGCCTGTGTTAATTTTCCGGAAACTGCCATTTTTACGGTAGTCGGCTTAGATGCGCACTGGCTGCTGCTTCTTAGTTTATTTTGGTTGGGTGCGGCCTCTTTTCTCAGCATGTGGTTGCTCCGATGGCGGCACGTCGTGAGTGTATACGTATGTATTTGTGCGTACGCGTGTAATTACTTTATTTTTTATTATATCGAGTTTATGTGCGCCGAGGAATTTGAGATTCCCTTGTGCGTATAGTCTTTTCTATTATATCGTGTTTATGTGCGTAATGGAAGTGAGGATTACACTTAATACCGACGCTAGCCAGACCTGTGTCGGAGCCGTGTTATCTCAAGGTCCTATAGGCCAAGATCGACCGTTAGCTTATGCCTTACGGGTGCTCAATGACGCAGAGACGCGCTACGACACTTATTCACGAGAAGCGCTTGCCATGGTATTTGAAATAAGACATTTCAGATACTATTTATTGGGCACCAAATTTACAATATGCACTGATCACTTGCCTCTATGCTGGTGGGAGGATTCACGAGATCCTGATTTGCGTGCGATTCGTTGAAAGTTAAAACTAACAGAGTATGATTTCGATATTGTATACAAGCCAGGTCGAATTAACTTAAATGCTGACGTGCTTCTGCGCAATCCGATCGATGAGACTCCCGAGGCCGTAATGCACATCTCACAAGAAGAAGCGGATAAGAGAAACTGCATAAGTCAAGACATATCATCGGTCAGCAAGTGACCGATCATATTACTGAACCGCAAGAAGAAGGACAAGCGTGCGAACCAGTAGACACCGAAAATTTCACTAATTCGGAAAATACCGCAGAATTGAACGTGTCACCGCCAGGAAGAATGATCCGAACACGTGCAGGCAAAATAGAACGACCAAATTATAAAGACATTCGAAACAAGGCTCCTAACAATATCAGGGATAAGAATGAACGCAGGGAAAAGGTAAAAGCCACGCGGGTCAACAATGCACCTACACTTGTGCAACAGGCAAACAACGCGTTCGAAGCGAAGTCACATGAAGCGATCACGCCATCGACAGAGCCAGAAGCGGTACACGTAGACCACACCGAACTTGGAGAAATTTATAGCGGTATAGAACCCCTTACGAAAATAATGTGCAGAGATCTGTGCATAGATCTCTGCAGAGATTTCTGCACAGATCTCTGCACAGATCTCTGCACAAAATTTGGACCATTTTTTTTTTCAATTTTCACAATATTCTTAGAAGCAAAAAAATAATATAATGAGTGCCTATATAGGTGTTACCATCCAGATGATAGCAAAAAAACTCTGGTTGTGAACTCCAAAATTTGTACTTTTCAATGATTTGATTCAAACAAAAAATTTTTAATATCATGAAAAATAAAAATTTTGGAGTTCACAACCAGAGTTTTTTTGCTATCATCTGGATGGTAACACCTATACAGGCACTCATTATATTATTTTTTTGCTTCTAATAATACTTTGGAAATTGAAAGAAACGGTCCAAATTTTGTGCAGAGATCTATGCAGAGATCTGTGCAGAAATCTCTGCGGAGATCTATGCACAGATCTTCGCACATTATTTACGTAACACCGGAAGAAACAGAAATTAACATGTCAAAAGAGTTTCTAGATTAGCTCAGCGGGAATATGCAGAGCGAGTCTACGAAACAGCGCTCTCGCAGTTATGGGGAAATTTTTGTCGAGTGTAAGGAACAACTGTTCATGCGTAAAGATGATTACCTGTATTTCCTAACTCCAAAGGCACAGAATTATGCGTAAAAGTAATAAACATCACCTTATAACAATATTACGAGGCGAGCAAGGTGAAAGCATGTCTACGATGATTGAAAATTTAACGAGTGGATTGAAACAATTAAAAGCATTTATAATAAAAAAAAGACTACAATTAATTAGCATTGCTAAAAGCTGTTCCATAGAAAATGTATCATGGGGCAAGATAGCCAAAAAAATTAGGACTATTTTACGGAGGCTGACAACAAAAATTATTATTTGTCGTGGAACCATTGTTTATCCACTTTTGAGGGAGCGCGTAAAAATTATTGAAGAAGCGCATTGTTCAGCTATTGGCGGACACAAAGGAGTAACTAAGATCTATAAGCGTATCAAGCAGAGATATTGTTGGGAAAACATGAAAATAGATGTACAAATGTTCATTCGCAAATGTCTGTCTTGTCAATCAAAAAAGCTCGTTAGAATCAAGACTTAAAATCCGATGGTGATTACCGATACACCTGTGCAGCCCTTTGAAAAAATTGCTCTTGATCTAGTCGGTCCTTTTAAGAGGACAGAAGAAGGGCATGATAATATATTAATAATACAATGTTGTTTAACAAAATATTCAAAATATTCTCTAGCGATCGCGCTCAAAGCCGCTACAGCACGATCGGTTGCGGACGCTTTAATCAAACGCATATGTACGTTCGGATCTCCTATTGCAATACTTATTGATCAAGGAACCAATTTTTGAAGTCATTTAATGAAACGCTTGGCGAAAATATTTCGTACTACGCAATTTAAAATGACAGCTTTTCACCCACAGTCGAACGGCTCTCTAGAAAGAAGTCACCATGTGCTTAGCGAATATCTAAAACAATTTTTTTCGCAAAACGAGCAATTGTTGGAAATGGCCGCATTTTCATATAATATATTCGTGCACGAGGCTACGCAACACACGCCGTATGAATTAGTATTCGGAAGAATAGCCCGCTCCCTGTCGAGTGATCCGCTCGAGGCCGAGGATAGGCTTCCTTCATATTCGGATTATATTGAATTAACGATAAGGTTAAATAAAATAGAAGAAATTGCGCGAGAAAAATTAATTGCTGCTAAATGGCGTGCAAAATATTATGACAGAAACGCGAATCTGCCAAAATGTTAAAGTTGGCGATTATATTTGACTTTTAAAGGGCGGAAAAATTCATAAGTTTAGCGACTAACACGAATTTCCTTATTTAGCAGTACATATTTTACGCAACAGTAATATTAAAATACAAATAGGTCAAAATAAGTATAAAGAAGTGCACATGCGACGTTGCAAACGTCGTAGCCACGCAAAACGTGTGTTGCTGTTTTGCGCGGCAAATTCTCCTTAGCGCATAAGGCCCAGAAAGAGACAGTCGGCGTGTACGATGCCCGCGTTTCTCGGACGTGAGCTACGTCCCGGGAATTCGCAGAAATTACCAGCCGTCGTGAGCTCTGGGAAGAAGTTCGCCGGTCCGAGCTGGCGCGAGACGAGCAGCCAATCAGCCCGTCTCGCGCCTCGCTTGGCCAATCGGACTACGTTATCGGCCGGGCCCTAACGGCCGGGAGAGTGTCGCCGAGCACGCGAACGCAGCGAGACTTAGAAAAAATGACACCAAGGTTTTTAACCGAATCCTCAAACGGGATCGTATTACCACCTACAATTATTGGCGCAATACGTTGAATGTCCAAGCGCATATGGTGCTGCACTGAACCTACGATCATGGCTTTCGTCTTACTAACGTTGAGAAAGAGACCATTATCAATTATTATTATCAATTGACCGGTTAAGTATACGACCCGCGTCCTCATTCAAAGAGGCGAGTCGATATCCGCAGGCGAGCACTGAACATAGATTTATAGATCGTCAGCAAACAACATGCACGACTTCTTACAGTGACGAAGCACTGACACTATCTCATTTATATAAATAAGAAAGATCACAGGACCTGGCGAAGATCCTTGAGGTACTCCCGACGTGTTCGGAAGAAAGTCAGAGAGAGAGAGAGAGAGAGCCATCGAGGCCAATGACAGCCTGTGAACGCTCCGTCAGATAAGAATGAAACCATGCGACCACTTCGTTGGAAAAACTAATCGATTTAAGCTTGGTTAGTAAGGTCGTATGATCAATTGTGTCAAAGGCACGCTTAACATCAAACCACAGGATCAGAGTTAACAGACCCTTGTCAGAACCACGTCTGATATCCTCCGTAACATTTAAGAGAGCCGATTGAGTGCTATAGTTGCTGCGAAAACCAGATTGAAACGGCGTGATGAGATCATTTTCCTCTAAGTAATCAATAACCTGTTCAGTGATAAGTTTATCAAAAACCTTGGCAAAATGCGGTAAATTAGCGACTGGACGCGTGTCACCCTCAGAGTTGGGTGAAGAGCACTTACTAAGCGGAATAATAACTGATTTCTTCCAGATCGATGGATAAATACCGCTCAAGATAGAGGAGTTAAATAGATCCGTGAAGAACGGGGCAATTTGCAGTATGACTTGCTGGAAGTACGACAACGACAACTCGTCGCAACTACGACCTTTGGTTTTTGGAAGACAAGCCAGCATAGTCTGAGCTACCTCAACACGGTCTAAAAGCCTAAAACTAAAACTAAAACATAACCTATCAGTAATACTAGTACATTGTCTATCAAGTATGGTTCGCAGTGAATCGGACGAACAAGGTGGATGCGCACAAGTGACCGAAGAATAATATCTGGCAAGGACATCTTTATCGAAAAAGTGTAACGGAGATTAGCCGGAACCAAGCCGTTTTTGCGTAAGAAATCCCAACATTTGGTTTTTTCACGACAACCCTTAAGCAGGTACTCCTTACGTGCACGCTTGATAGCATGCTTCACATCCCGACGAGCAGATTTGTAGCGGTCCAAAGCATTCCGATTTCCAGATTGTTTAGCAGCAGTATAGAGCCGATCGCGGGCTTTGCATTGTCGCTTGAGGTCCAATGTGAAGCTTTACGTCTTGGCTTACGGGAGACGAACGGAGCACGTTTGTCCAAGGCCTTGCAAGCTGCCTGTTGGAAGTAAGCAAGCTTGTCATCGACAAAGGCAGATGGACACAAGGGAGCCAACGAAGTGAGTTTTGGCAAGAAATCTTGAAGAAAAGCCATAGGTGAAAACCCCCGAAAATCACGCGTTGTAAGCAACACCTCCTGTCTTTTGGGAAGATCAGTCAAAAAATCAATTAGAATGAAATTATGGCCATTAATAAAAGGGGCCTCTGATTTCTCAAAATAAATAACCTTGTCCTTACAGTCAGATAACATAACATCGATCCACGTATCCGAGCCATCAGTGTGGTGAGTGGCACCGAATGGGACGAGGTAAAAATTATTTTCCACAATTAAGTTTCGAAGATGCGTGCCGTAATAGTTCTCAGTGAGTAAGTCTAAGTTCAGATCCCCCGCTATGACGATACTGCCAAAGCGATGTGAGAGATTTTGCAAAGAGTTAAAAAATTTATTAAGAGTATTCCCTTTAAGCCTACGGTAAACACCACCAAGCAAGATTTTAGATCCACAGTCAACACTGACTAGCATATACGCTGTTTCGTTAATATTACTAATATTAGAAGCTTCCAGCAGAGTATACCGCAAATCCTCACGAATGTAAAACCCTACACCACCACCATGCACGTAAGAAACATCTTCAGAAAAAGTCGGGTTATGGTTCATTGACGAGATTAAGCCACGATCATTCCGAATAAAATTATACCCAAGTATAGAGTAAAGTGAGGATTGCACAGGAGATGTGAGCCAGGTCTCAGTAATAATTAAGACATCAATACACTTATCAGATAAGATTATTTCTATTTCACTTAGGTGAGCTTTAATAGAGCTGGCATTCAAATGTGCGACGCGAACTTTGCTGGGTTTACTAACGGGCGGTGTGACAATTTTAGGAATACTCGGTTCCGAATGTCAGATAATGCGCTCAAGGTCATTGTACGTGATTATGCTAATAATCTCAGATCCATCGATTTTCCTAGCTAAAATACAATCGTCACGCGCCCATACATGTTTGTAGCCGCAGGCCTTGGCACGAGCTTTGACCGCCAGACGCAAATTATGCAGAAATGGAGATAACATTTCATGCATTTCGATTAACGACTCCCCACCACCCTGATATAAATCACCAATTTTGAGGGGACCATGTGCCCGTCTCGCTTGTAATACCTCGTCACGCACGCAGTTACTCTTGAAGCGAATACAAAATATCCGAGTGGCCGGTCTGCGCTGGGACTGTCCCTGAGATGCACCCACATTTTGTTGAGGACGACTAATAATTTCGCGTATATTACGTACATCGCCTATATCCCTAGCCATGTCTAGCTTGCCAAGTATCGACTTAAAAATATCAGACGGGTCAACTGTACATGACACTGGAATACCCGAAAGCTTAATCTCAGCATATTTCGTAGCCTTACTTTTACTTTCCTTCAGATTAGCAATCTCTTTCGCCTGGCTAGCATTAGCCTCCTCGAGATCCTTGATACGAGTTTCGTGGTTCTCAACTTTCGTGGCTACCAAGTCAATTTTATTGCCGAGTTCTGAGTTGCCCAGTGTAATTAAGTTGAAGAGTTCGCCAAGTTTATCGTCAACCGAAAGAGAATTCCAGTTTTGAAGCCGCGTATACATTGTGGAAGTAGATGGTAATTGATGCGAATCTCGGATATCACGTTGGTTTGCAGATAAAAGTGTGGAATTAAGGCTGGCGGAAAGCTCAGAGCTATGGCTTAAGTTGCTGAGATCGCTGATATCAAGAAGAGATGCAGCGCCAAGATCACGCGCGGAATCAAAAATGCTTTCACGTTCAGTCCGACTGGGCTGGGCCGGGGGATCCACCGGAGAAGTAAGTAATTTAAACAATTTTTGACAACAGCCTTTACAAGATTTTGTGCCGACGAAACGTGCTAGGCAACCCTCGTGAAAGTCACAACCACACGTGTTACAAGATACGGACTTGGTAGCAACGTTGCGGCTGCCCTTCCTGCGCACTGGCATTAAAGCATGTAAATAAAATTACAATAAAACTAAAACTAAGCTAAGCTAAAATAACGTGGAGAGCGCAAAAAGTGAAGAAAAGCTGTTAGAAAAGGCAAAGTACTATAAATGGCGAAAGTAGGTGAAAGTGGACAATGTCAAGTCAGACATCGGTAACTGCAGTGCCCTTTTATACCCGTATATACAGTAATACAGGTATACGTACAGTCAGACGCAGAAAAATTTTCGAAGAAGACTTTTACAGCACTTTTACAATAAACTAAAATTTTTCCTAGCACTAACACGACCTACCAGCACAAAATATGAAGCCGCGCATGAACAAAACGCAATATAACAAAACTCGATCACCACGTGGTCGAGTAAACCTAACTTACAAAGCCACTTAAATTTGATACGCACTAATCACACACACTGCCGGCGCAAGTTATCTGATAACTACCACGATAGTTAAGAGGCAACACCACCTTTAAACTCTGAAAAATAAACTTCTTATAAATAATAACAAAAATAAATTATAATTGTTATATAAATTTTATACTAATATTGGGTTATATTACCTGTATTTTTACCATGGTAAATCCATATTAGCACCTACTTACCCATGGTGACTCTCCGTATACTGTTTTGAGCATTTTGGCACTCTGCGTAGGATTCCATGTGACCAATCAAACATGGTTTGATTGGGATAAAATTTTAGGAGCATGCTTTGTACACTTGTACTTTTGGTATGAATAAAGGGATTTTGATTTGAATGCTTAGAAAATGTTTAACAATAAAAATACTTAATTTTTGGCCTTTTTTAACCTATTTATGCCACATTTTTTTCATAACAGATTTTCTAAGCATTCAAATCAAAATCCCTTTATTCATACCAAAAGTATAAGTGTACAAAGCATGCTCCTAAAATTTTAGCCCAATCAAACCATGTAGTCACATGGAATCCTACGGAGAGTGCCAAAATGCTCAAAACAGTATACGGAAAGTCACCATGGGTAAGTAGGTGCTAATATGGATTTACCATGGTAAAAATACAGGTAATATAACCTAATATTAGTATAAAAATTATATAACAATTATAATTTATTTTTGTTATTATTTATTAGAAGTTTATTTTTCAGAGTTTAAAGGTGGTGTGCGCCCTTAATGCACGATAATAACGGAGAATTAACTTTCTAGCAATTAACTACTTAATACACTAAAATTATACTAAACACATGAGCTGCTATGTGGTCAGTATGTTTTTGCGCAAAGTTAATTTTGAACCAGTTCACCGCACAGAAACTTAAAGCTGGGTAGGCAGGGTCGCTGGACAGTGCTGGAACAGGAAGAACATCCAACAATCCTGGTCTCAAACAATAGCAATTGGTTCAGGAAGAAAAGCCACGATGTCGAGTGTAGCGAAAATGGCCGCAAGAGTCTCACTCTTTGCTACCTTGCTGATGCGGAAATTCAAATCAAGTTTTCTCAGCAAGCACTGATCCCAGGCCAGTAAATATTAGCACGATCAGTAGCTTGCAAAAAGGCGCATGCAAGGATCTGTAAAAAAAAACGCCTGGAGGCAAATAAAGGCAGACAAAATTCAAGTTTTGAGAAGAGCGATGTAAAGCACGTCTGAATATACTCACGGAGAGAGAGAGAGAGAGAGAGAGAGAGAGAGAGAGAGAGAGAGAGAGAGAGAGAAAGAAAGAGACAGAGGACGAGAGGAAGCGGGAAACCAGCGGCCGCGAGGCCAGCGAGGCTACCTTGTGTTTGGGAGTGAGAGAGAGAGACGAGAGTGTCGGTGTGTGGTGCGGGCACACACCACGACGTCATCTGCGCGAGGCGTCGAGCCAGTGCTCGTGAGTGTGTGTGTGTGTGTGAGAGAGAGAGAGAGTGAAGACGCGAAGAAAGCGCGGGAAAGCTGTGCATGTGTAGCAGCAGGACGGGCTTGCCGCCAACGTCGGGCATAGCCTGCGCGCGGAATAGCGAGAACTAGAGAGAGAGAGAAAGAGAGAGAGAGAGAGAGATAGAGAGAGAGAGGGAACGAGACGAAGGAGAGCCGGCCGTGCGGCTGGCGTGTGTGTGTGTGTGTGCGAGAGAGAGACGGAGAGTTGCGTGACGTTACCGGCTACGGCTTGGGGACTAGCGCGTGTACGTGAGAGAGAGGGTCAGCTGTGTTCAGAGGTGAGAGCCTCAGGACTATAGCCTGGCAGAGTGTGTGCGTGCGGAGTATGAGAGTATCTGCGGGCTCTGCGTGGCTACCTTGCGTGGGCGGCTAAGGCCACCACGTTGTAGGGAAGGGCTGAGCGAAATACATGTGCAGAAAAGTGAATAAAGTGTTGTTTGTGTTTGACTACTTTCCTGTTTCCCACCTCTCCCCAACGTACTCCCATACGTCGGCGATCGCGTGTAAAATCCCGCGAAATAAAGAAATCCTAGTGCATACGGAGGCGCTAGGTGTTGCGCACCTGTGTTGGAAGGCACAGTGTCGCACACATGTGATAAATAATGATATTAATTAATAATAATCCAAGAAAATGAGAAAATGAGTAAAAAGAGGGAAATGAGTAATTAGTTACGACATAGAAATGATAGATAAGTAAGAAAAACTAGATGGAGTAGTGCAAATAGTCGCTCGTGCACAAACATAGAGATCGCTTTCGATAAGCCCTACCAAAGGAATGGTATGCAAGTAAAATGAAAGAAGGAGAGTAAAGCCAGTCTTCATACAATCTACTCGTTGCACACACGTAAAGATTCAACTATCATAAAAAAAAAAATTTTGTGCAGGCGAAATCACGTTTAATCGCGAGTGTACATCCATCAAAACAAGTTAGATGCTAAAAGAATTGAAACACTATGCGCCGCGAAAATACCGAAGAAGACGACGTTATAGAAGTACTACAGGTGGAAACAGTAAGCGCCACAAAGGACGTCGTACAATAGGAAACCATTCGAAAAGCGGAGGAAAGGATCGCTCTCCGACCCCCTAAGAAGAGTAAGCCAAATCAAGGAAAAAAATATAAACTAGCCTTGCTTTGGGCGTACTCCGATAATTTAGAAACAGCGCTGCGAAAATATGATCCCAACGTGCATCAACAACAAAAGAAATTGCATAGATTCGAGTCACCAACGCAAAAAACCGCACTCAAAGCATACAAAAATGATGAAAAGGTACGAAGCAGAGTGAAAGAACGATGTTTAAGGGTTCCCCTTGCTTGAGACAGTATAAATTACTGTATGGGACAAGATTAATGTCGAGGTTTAAATAAACTATAAAGCTATTGTCGATCTTGAGTCAAACATTTTTTTATCAAGTCTAACAAAAAGGTTCTTACTCGACCTCTTGCTCTATCGAGTCGCCGCTGCCAACTGATGTAACGGGCATTAGTTGCCGCCGAAAACTCGGGCCCGCTAAAACAAAGGGCTTTCCCGAAGACTACTGAAGGGACTCGAATTAGTGTGAAAGCTACTCTGTATCTATAGCTAAGAATGCAGTCATATTTTCCTTGCGAACGCCTCCCACCACACGACCTCTGGCCTGGCAGTCACAGATCAGCCTGTCGGCTTCTCCGCACCGTGTTGATCTTCACAATCCGTGGAGTAAAACTCCCTATTTGAGATCTGGCAGTCTAGGAGCAATTAAAAATCACTCCTAACCGTGTTGGCCTGACGCCACAAATTGCACTGCCGATTCGCGCAATGAGGATCGAATGGCTGGGAAATTTTCGCTAAACTATTGCAAAATGAATAAATAAATATTCATAAATATCAACGCGTCGTACTTGCTCTTTTCCCTGACAACCCCTCGTTACGTCCGGAACAGATACGAAAACAATTCGATGCAACATTATTATCGACCTAGACCAGGAGGATATAATATAAATGAGGTAAACTTGGAAGAACGCCTTGAGGAAGCAGAAGCCGAAGTCCACGAACTTCGATGTATTAAGAGCAAAAATTGTGTGCGACTAGATCTCGGAAGGAAGAAGTAGGGTATACTTATGGACACCTGCTGCAATTATATTCATATGGCGGTGAAGGGTTTGGAGACCAGCACTATCACCTTAAATGCTACACTTGTCAAGAGAAGCTGGAAGTCTGGAGAAGTTGCGGCTCCTGCTAAACTCTATACGAAGAGTTCAACAGAAGGAATATCTTTGAATTAGCCATGGGATACTACTCGTCGCCACATCAAGTAGATCTTTTGAGCGAAAAATGTTTTCGCTGTCGTTGGAGGGAAACCAAGTATCCCAACGATTCAAGTGACGAAGAAGAGTGATTTGATTATATGAAAATCCGTATAATTGTTAAAAGAAAAGAAATCTATATGAATCTATTGAATGTTCAGAGACAAACATTTGTGAATAATATACAACGATGAAACAAAACAATGAATTATTCGATTTAAATCGATGTTCAATAATAGCTCGCATAATCTCAATCAAGATAAAAAAACCGCTGCCAATTTATTGGCACGTAGCTTCCTCCAACGAAATTTATTGATCTAATAAATAAAATATTGTTTTAAAATACAGTATGTGAATGCTATTTTAAATATTTTCAAGTTTTATTATTTTGCTGTAGAAGCAATTTTCTTATAGCAAAAGATATATAATAATTAGAAGGTATAAAAATTAGAAACGCCGGTCAACTCTTAGTTTTTTATTTTAAGTTTTATTTAGAAGGCTATACCTAATCGAAGTACCGCGTTTTTACATACGACCTTCCCTTAAGGCCTATAGAGGCCTATCATCAAAAAATTGATTTATAACAAATTCTTCTTTGGATATTTTCAAAAATCACATAAAAACGAAACAATTCTACTTATTTGGGGAGGCCCATGGTGGGGGTGTGGGGGGGGGGAGTCTTGCCAAAATGACTATATAATATAGGAAGGTATATGGGTGGTTCTCTGACACATTCGTGCGCGACAAAAAAAATGTTCGCCCAAACTTGGGGGATTTGTTCTAGAGGTCACTACGATGTCAGCTGTAAATTTTCAAATCGATTCGATCAATTCTCTTCGAGTTATAAGGGTTCAGAGTTGGTTATTTTAGCATTTTTTGCCTATTTTCAATGATTTATAGCTCTTAAACAACGCAACTTTCACTAAAAACACACTGAATGTTTTTTTTTTGTAAAATTTTCTCAACTTTTAAAATAAACGCTCACTTATAGCTCTATATATATGCTATAACTGACTTGTCTGCAATTTAAACCTTAAAATGTGAAAATCTAGGATTCGATCGAGACTCGGACTACTTTTGTATGGTGAAAAGATACCTTTTCATAGTGCAAAAGTACCTGTACAAGAGCCTGAATGGCAGAGGCCTTTGTTTTTTGTTTTTATGGGACACACAGTAGTGAAAAACCCTCTAAAATGATTTAAATGACTAATAATAGCTGTGACAAAAGACGTATTCAACCGGATCATTCATAAAAATATCACATTGGTAGGTTATGTTGGTAAAAAAGAATCTTACGTCCTATGTCACAGCTATTATTAGTCATTTGAATCATTTCTAAGGGTTATTCACTACTCTGTGTCCCATGAGAACAAAAAACAAAGGCCTCTGTCATTCTGGCTCTTATTCTGGCAGCGCCACCAACGGATAGCCAAGCCTAGGGAACTTCAGGAAATACATATATATATCTAAATCTACACCTCGGCTCTTCATTTTCCCCGGATCATCCCATCCTCGGCTACAGCGGAAAACAGTACGAGCGAGGTCGAGGCCTCTCGTCGACGTCCGTGCCTCCAAGCCGGACCGATAGACCGGAGAAGCGGAAGGACGAAATCGCACGTCCTCTCTCTGAGGTCCGCGATCCGCGGCATTAACAACGTGCCGCGCTCGCGTCAAGGTAGTTCGCATGTAGACCCCGAGCGGACAGGTCGACCGGTGAAGCTCCGCTTCCTGGGCACCTCACGCAGTCTACATACGCGAGGTTAATACGGTCTCCCTCCGAGGTCCGTGCTCCGTGGTTTTACCACCGCGCCATCCCACCGAACCGGTAGTATTAGTGCAGACCCCGAGCGGACAGGTTGACCGGTGAAGCTCCGCTACCTGGGCACCTCGACGCAGTCTGTGCTATCGCGTTTGCACGTGTCCTCTCTCCGAGGTCCGCGCTCGAAGAGTTAACGGAGCGAAATTCGTTCCTTCGGGCAGTTCTACTCGGGCAGTGGAAGCGAGCGGTCAACCGGAGAAGCACCGCTTCCTGGACGTCCCTCGCAAGCCGCGGTTCCCCTCGTACTCTGACGGCGACTAGCTCCTGACGTCATCCGAATCGTCTGCCTGGAGACCCCGTCCTAGGCAGCGGATTAAGAGGCGTCGGACCGGATAGCGAGTACGGGCCGCGGGCCCGTTGGCGCGTGCTGAATCCCGCCACAACACGCACAAACAACACATGCTGACAAAGAACACAGGACCGCTGCACGCTTGCGTTCGGAGAGACAGAGGCAACGGAGAAACAAGAGGAAACGACGGGCGGTAAAACCACCACCGGAGCCCGTGGCGTGCGAGCCCGCCTCGTCGACGCCAGCTCCCGTACCTCGTCCCGACAAAACTCCACAAGGATCAACGCATCTAACGTCCGCCACGCAGCTGAGATCTGCCACGCCACCGACACGGAGATCCCCGTCGCCAATCCGTACGATCGTGCGGTGGTCATATATTAAGACCCGCAACGTGACCTTCATTCGCCGGCCGTACCGTAAAGCGGTATTTGCCGACTGGCCGCCGGTTGTGGCCGTACCTCCACCAACTCCTCCTGCCCAGGAACCGGACGCGGATGTGCTCGAGCTGCATCCTGTCCAGGACGACGCACAGTGGTATTTTTCAGGGTTTTTTGGACAAAATTCTGCCTGGACCACATTTCTTAACCAAAAGAGATGATTTTTTTATTAAATACTCGTTAAGAACTGTACTTTGCCGTACAACTGCAGATGGAAGCCATTGTGCTAACCTAACCTCGCAGCAGTTAGAACAATACAGGGACTAAAAATCACGGAAAAACAAGCAAAAAAAAAGTTTTAATTTCGCGGCTAAAGCAGGATATTTATATGTTTTTGGGGTCGCTGAATCCGAATCCGGGGTCCATTTGACCCCAGCTGGTCAGGGTCAAGGTCAGTTAGAGGTCAAATTATCGAAATACATTAAGAATAGACTAAACCATGGTATCTTGGGGTTTTTGGGGTCGCTGAATCCGAATCCGGGGTCCATTTGACCCCAGCAGGTCAGGGTCGAGGGCATTTCAAGGTCAAACTGCGAAAAAAATTTATTTTGAACCGAAAACATCATACCCACATGTTTTTGGGGTCGCTGAATCCGAATCCGGGGTCTATTTGACCTTAGCAGGTCAGGGTCAAGGGTATTCCAATGTCAAACTGGGAAAAAAATGTCAGATTGGCCGAAATTGTTATTCTTACATGTTTTTAGGATTACTGAACCGTTCAAAGGGATCGCTAGGTCAAACTGCAGGAACTCCAACGTTCTTTCACTAACCAATCTTATAGTGAAAATAAAATAAAATTAGGAAATATTTCTAGTCTTAAACTTTTAAACTGACTGCTTGGAATAATTTAAATAAAATTATTAGAAATAGTCTCAAAAAGCCATACCTTATATACGTTGTATTTTCCTTTATTCTTTTTATGTACATTGATATTTTTGTTGATTTTTTTTATTGTTGTTTTTTTATTCTTTGTTACTAACGCGGAAACCAATTATTCTTTTTTTTTATTATAGAAATTATTATTAGTTTTTATATTTTATGTAAGATCTAATGTATAAAATTGATAATAAATTTTTTACCTTTATTTTTATTTTCTGTAAATGAGCTTTAAAACAAGCGGAGACGAAGTTCAAGAAGTGATGGTTTTTAACTTAACGTCTTGCATATATTATACCTTGGTCTTTTTATATAGATTAAAGATTAGGAGAGAATGACCTTCTACTATATATGTATGCACGTATACAAAAATATATATAAATATATAAATACACATACGATTACGCACACTCACACACATACATATGCTAAATATATATATATGTGTATGCGTGAAGTGTGCTAAGTATGTGAATACTGTACATACATACATACATACACACAAACATATATGTATATATATATATATATATATATTTGCTTTTAGCCAAAAATGCATCCCTGAGGAGTTACAAATTAATAAAAATAGACAAAAAATGCAAAAAAGGCTTAGGTGACCAACTTTGACCCTCTGTAACTTTAAGACACTTTTTCAAAAAAATCTGAAAAAATGCACAGACTCCTATGAGAACCTCCTTAACATATTCCCCAAGTTTAGATGCGATGGAAAATTTTCATCTTCGATTTGACAGAAAACCATCCATATGCATGTATGTATTTATTGATAAATGTTCAGTTATTTATTTGATTTTGTTGAAAAATAGGTATTTCGTAAGATTTTGTTTAAAAATATCCTTTTTCTTGCTGAGACCGCAGATTTGGATTCAGCGACCCCAAAAACATGTAAGTATGACAATTTCGGCCAATCTGACATTTTTTTCCCAGTTTGACATTGGAATACCCTTGACCCTGACCTGCTAAGGTCAAATAGACCCCGGATTCGGATTCAGCGATCCCAAAAACATATAGGTATGATGTTTTCGGTTCAAAATAAATTTTTTTCGCAGTTTGACCTTGAAATGCCCGTGACCCTGACCTGCTGGGGTCAAATGGACCCCGGATTCGGATTCAGCGACCCCAAAAACCCCAAGATACCATGGTTTAGTCTATTCTTAATGTATTTCGATAATTTGACCACTAACTGACCTTGACCGTGACCAGCTACTGTCAAATGGATCCCGGATTCGGATTCAGCGACCCCAAAAACCCCAAGATACCATGGTTTAGTCTATTCTTAATGTATTTCGATAATTTGACCACTAACTGACCTTGACCGTGACCAGCTACTGTCAAATGGATCCCGGATTCGGATTCAGCGACCCCAAAAACCCCAAGATACCATGGTTTAGTCTATTCTTAATGTATTTCGATAATTTGACCACTAACTGACCTTGACCGTGACCAGCTACTGTCAAATGGATCCCGGATTCGGATTCAGCGACCCCAAAAACCCCAAGATACCATGGTTTAGTCTATTCTTAATGTATTTCGATAATTTGACCCCTAACTGACCTTGACCACGACCAGCTACGGTCAAATGGATCCCGGATTCGGATTCAGCGACCCCAAAAACATATAAATATACTGCTTTAGCCGCGAAATCAAAACTTTTTTTTGCTTGTTTTTCCGTGATTTTTAGTCCCTGTATTGTGCTAACTGCTGCGAGGTTAGGTTAGCATAATGGCTTCATCGTCAGTTTTCGTTATAAATCGCGAGCTCCGTACGTCGCGCCGGTCCGACCATCGGTGACAAAATATTATAAAGCCTAACCGTCGCTATATCGCGAATCGTATTTTCATTACATTCAATCCAGCTATTAAAAATATTGATAATATCTAAATACACAAAGATCGTATAAAAGCTAAATAAACCCATTGTTTCCTATCACATTTCGAGTTATTAAAGTTATTTACGTGAAAAACCTCCTTCCGCACAAGCATATTCTCACCACAGTACGAGAGCGAGCAGTTGTCCAGGTTCACCGTAAAAGTAACTATTTATTCATTAACAACAAAGACAATCAGGCGTACTAATATTTCTTACAGCCTTGCCACTACCCTTATCATAACGTTCCCTGTCTATTTTTGGACAAGTAGTCAGGACGTAACAATACCATGAAATATAAGTTAATGACTTTGTTCGATCAAATTAAATGAAGTGCAGTGCATACGTATCATATAAAACTTGTACAGATGGTGGAGCTGGAGCTGGACTGTATTAAATATAACAAATTGAAGTATTATTAAAAACAAACTGATTGATTAGCTGGGGATTCTTCTAATCTCTCAACCTCAAATTAGCCTCTCTCTACATTCGCCTGAACAAATAAATATCATCTTGTATGAATATGATGAATAATGGAAATTGGAGCAACTTGAAAGATAGGTTATGGTACTTCACTTTATTTTTCTTACTGCAGCAACTCATTTTCGCCTTGCCTCTATCCTATAACTTTCTTTTGGAAACTTATAAAACTTACTGGCACTATTTCTGCCATTATTTTTACAATTTGAAACACAACAACTATTATTATTCACCATTATACATGTAAACACAGCTGTAAGCCTAGCAGAAAATCTTATTTTATTGCAAAATTCGCCCACCAGGCGGCGCCACCATGTTCGCCTATCCCCTCCAACGGATTGCACGGAGCGAATAGGATATTCGAGGGCCCATAAACAATATTGGAGTAAAAATTGTAACTCATGTACGTTGGTATAAGATTTAACCGTAAGTTTTCGAAAAAATATTGACAAAAAATAAATCGAATAAACCTAATGAGCAGCTACAAGTAAAGATTTAAGAAGTATATTTAACTTGCAGAGATCAATAAATTCGTATAGAAATAAGAATTAAAATAACAAGAAAATCCGTCCGGATCCAAATTTTTTATATGATTTATGCCTTATTTATTTACTTAACTTGGTCTGTAAAATGCAAAGCTTCCCTAGGTAGGAAACAAAAACTTTATTTTTTAATAATTGAGTTTTTTCTCTGGAAATAATTTGTGAAATAATTTGATATATACGTAGTAAGTATTATTTATAACAATCATGATTTTTGTAGAACTTATACAGTGTCTTGATCGAGTTATAACGGTTTAAAAAAATTTCACTTTTCGGCGTTAATTCGTACTTTTCCTTTTTTTCTTTTAATGTTCTCTATTTCGACAAACATGAAACAGCATTATTTACTTTTTTATGATCTACAAATGTTATATAATACAATAAGATTGTTCTTAACCAACTAGAACTTAATCATCAGATAATGAAAATAGAAAAATAAAAATCACACAAAAACTAAAAGGGGGGGGGGGGGGGCGAAGCCCCACTAGTATATATATATATATACTAGTACGTATACAGTATATACTAGTGTGTGTGTATACATATATATATATATATATATATATACACTAGTGGGGGTTCGCCCACCTGCTCGCTCCGCTCGCCAACCCCCCACTTTAGATTTTTGTTTTCAACATTTATTTTTATGATTACTTAAGTCATATATATATATATATGATGATCAAACGGCTGTTGAACAGAGATTAAATGCATATAATAATAACAATTTAATCCAATCACATATTGAGACTTTGACTAGAATTTAAAAAAAAATCCTACAGCTAAACATTATAAACACTTGCATCAAGTAGTAAAGCCATCCTGATTGATGCTACCCTAGCTATGCCATCGCTCCCAGGGTGTACTTCCACAACCACACCTAACGGCCATTTTGCGCAAGTAGGATTATCTTCTAACATTCAAAATCTTCCAAATTATAAAATGATTTTTTCACGAAAAGACGGACAACAAAAACATTTATATAACAAACCACTAACCCCTGAATTGGTGCTATTATAGTTTCAGACTCAGATTTACCAGAAAATTTTGATCTTTGCATATATTCTAAAGAATTACCAGAAAATCATTCACAAGATACATATTTAAATAAATTATCGCAATTTGTTGATCCGAAGGTTTTCCCGTTACTGTTTACACTAGGTGATTTAGGATGGAGTACTAATTATTTCTTCTCTTTTGCAATATTATTCATACAGACTTGCATATCGACCGAATCAAACAAATTTTAGTCCTTTATTGTATGCGGGAAGATTAACTCAACAATTTTTTATACATTCTTACGTGATGATAGAAAATAATCGCTTGAATTATTTTAGAAGTAATCAAAAAACATTAAGGATAGAATGTTATCAAGGCTTATTAGATGCAGTAGTTAATAGTGCTTCAAATATTTCTAATAATTTTGAAACTAAAGAAAAAATCGGGAATCTTTTTATTATACTACCATTAACATATATTGGAAGTCCTAAATATATGCAACAACATTATCAAGATGCAACGACTATTATAAGAAAATGTGGTAGACCAGATTTATTCATAACTGTACTATGTAATCCGAAGTGGAAAGAATTAAAATAAATTTTAAAACGATTTCCAAAAAATACGACGATGGATTTTTGTCTTCTCAGCATTTTTCTGCTAGTTCTTGGGGAGACAGATCATTCTGTCTTTTAAGAGTAATCAGTTTTTACATTTCAGCTCTTTACTTGAGAACTGCTCGATGAAATCATTATCATTTATATCACATCCATACGGACATTTTCTAAAAACACATAATTCGAACTTAAAAATCTCAAAACGTGTTTCTACGAAGTTTTAGCGAAACTGAAAATGTTATTATTACAAAGCTTCCTCTAGGAGGAAGCAACAAAATCAGATGTAATGATACTGCAATAATCCTATCGAATGCTGACAATTCAAGAAATTAAATAAAAAGCTCATAAGAAATTTACAATAACTTGATTGCTATAGCAAGTCGAAAAGATGCAGTAGAGTCAAATATAACTGCGATGAGTAAACACTAATGTTACGCCTGATCCTTACTTGATGACCTCTCACTGAGCAATCTATCTACTAACATGTATATCTACGCACATAATTACTAATTATTCTAAATGCAACAACCTAACAATAAAGAACCTTCACAACTTTCAATAATAATTAATGCTCATTGATTGTAATTAATAATTCTATTATATACCAAAATAAATCAGGGGATACAAAAAAAAAATACTTAAAAAATTACTTTCCTATTAATGCACGAGAGCCAAGAATACTAAGTCATGATCTTTTTAAGACTATTATAATAATCAACACAGACCATACAGAACACAAAGGGGGGAGAAAGTTTGTTTTATGTTTTAGGTTCTGTTTATGAATGGGATTGGATTAACGAAGTTACAGTTGGACTACTCTCAAGAAACGTTGGCTTAGTTTAATTAAAGCAATTAATTCACGCTTTACGAATTCTAATGGATATTATAGACACCAGTCCGTACGACCAAGCCTTTCTAGGAGCCATGCAAGATTATCCAGAGTCAAGCCTGAACATCCCAATTATGCAGCCTATGAAAACAGGCTGGATACCTTTAAGCTACAATCGAAAAAATTGAACCATAAACCAGCAACGTTAGCCAGAATGTGATTTTTCTATGAAAAACGAAACAAACAAATGTATTGTTTCTGTTGCAGCTGTAAAATATTCAATGTTCAATCCAAGAAGGAGTAATGGAAAAGACATGCCAAAATAACGCCTGTATGCCTGCATCTACGAAGCCAGAAGAGACAAAAATTTCTAGAGATAAAAACGAGATAGAGATAGGGATAAGTGATAAGAGAAGTCATTTCGCGAGGCAAGGACATTTTAAAATAAATTTCCATACGTAAACGTCGACGTAAAAGCATATTTTGCACGATTACTGCCGAACGAATTTAATTCCAGCTTATAAGAAGAATTAGACAACAATTTTTTTTTTATATTATAGCCTTTTCAAGTCCTCCCGAAGAGTCTTATATGGCTCTACCCTCTGCCCGATACCATACAATGGTACCAGCCAGAGAGGCTCCCTATAGTCGCGGTGCATATGCATCACATCGGAATGTAATGCGCATGCATCTCGACCGGCCCTACAGTTAAATTATATAGTGCGAAATTGCATACAGTGGGATCCGAACCACTGGAGCTTTGATGTTATAAGACGCTTATGTATATAACATACAAACGTATGAAAACATAGAGGTGCCCGATGTCAGAAAATGCCGAGAGTCAGGTTTGAACCTAGAACCTCCGGATTACTAGCCCGACACTCTGCCTACTGAGCCATCGCCGCTCGATCTAGACAACAATCAAAATGGAAAAAAAACAACATTCATCAACAATTATAATTATAGGAAAAGACAGAATGAAAGCACCTCCAGAAACTACGCGAGCAACTTACGACAGAGTAGTTACAGCTTAACATCCGCGAGCTTACGCCGACATAAATCAATGGGACTGTGTCATAAAATTAACAAACGAAATCATGTATGCAGGATATTATTCACCAGAGATTACGTGCGGGACTTGCAACCGCATAGGGAGCTATCCTCCTTACGAAATCGTCACAGCGTATACACGATGGCACAGTATATTGCATACAACAGTAACAAGAGTCAACTGTCAAACTTGCGAAAAACCCTTGCTAAAATCTCAACCGATAATTAACTGCACATTATGCATGGATGCTTATTTTTCCCGAAAAGAAGCTGTAATTGAACTATAACAATAAAACGATGACAGAAGTTTAAGAAGTATTTTCTTTTGCAGATGGAAGAACTCAGGAAAAGGAAGTTGTACAAATCGGATTCTTTTCACCATATACAAGGACCAAAAATTTGCACAGCATGTCACAAAATCTGCGCTACATGTTACAGAAGCGAAAGTTTAAGAATTTAGCAAACGTATTATCGCACTACGCTACTTCTTATAAAGAGCGATTAACCGATATATAATTACCACAAATGTAAGAATAGTTTAATAAACCACAAGGGATCAGCAAACAATGCCTTTGAATACCTAAGAATTCATGGAATAATAATGATAAGTGCTATCAATAAAAGAGAGGTCGACGTCTATTTAAAAACTATGCCGAAAGTACTTAATAAAATTAAAACAAAACCACAACCCGAAACCGAAACAACGATCCTGAAAACGAATTCGACCCATATTTTCTCAATGAAGTCTAAAAATAATTCAATACAAGAAGAGAAGATAGAGTGAAGCTAAAGGAATTATATTAAATAGAAAACAATCATTTCAGATGTCAGGAGTTCATTACAACAGGTACGAACTATATTTCAGAACAGATTTCCAAAGAAAGAAATACTGCAGTTCATGCTATAAAAAATTGAAAGACGAGAAAAAAGAATATATACGAAGAGTCACTTATACATTGGGCGGATCTCCAAGAACAATGCATTTTTGTTCAGTTTGCAAATCTTATTACAAACCTAAGCATACAATTTTTACAGATATATCAGAGGTATCACCCGTGATTGGACTAACGAGACTGCCTAAACCCGAAGAACAAGTCACTATCAACACCGAAGAACTTGTGATTCCCCAACCTTCATAAATTTAAAGAAGGAAAATAAAACTAGAAAGAAAGTCGAATTACCCCCCACAGAATTTGAAGACCTCCTAGCTATAGAATCAAGAGAAAAAATCATAGAAGAAATTGTTCGGGTTATGTTAGGTCTCTTAGCGAGATTAATTTCGCGCCGTAGCGCGCCGATCGCGGCGCCGAGAGCGGGCGAGCGCATGCGCGCGCCGCCAGGGGCCCCTCCTTTTTCGCGCGGGATTAGGTTTCGCGTGCACGTGCGAGTCAGTTCTGACAGCTCCTCTCGAGTGACCAGTCGCCCTTTACCTTTTATTGCGTCTTGCGATATCCTCTCTCTTGTAAATCAGCGTGCGAATAGAGTTGTCCGTAACGTCCTTTTCAGGGCGAACAACTCTCTACCTTTTGTATCTCGGTGCGTCGCGTAGTGTGTGTGGTTTGCGACCGGTGTGCTTTGTCTTGTGTGTGCGCTTCGAGTGTTGGGATTTCGGCCACGTGCGAGCTTCCTCGATGTGTCGATCTCCACCCGGCGATCGCTCCTACGCGGCAGGGCTGCAAAGGTCTGCCCGTGGTCCAGGATAGGTTCCCTCGAGACGTCGAGGCGTCCTAGCAGTTCTAAAAAAGTTCTAGCAGAAATGGGATTTTGCTACGACCAAGAAAGAAAAGAATTTTCTGCTACTATTCGATTCTGCGATATCACCACTCCAAAAGGGAGAAGGTTTATGGATCAAACACGCACTACTCACATTTAATTCTAATCACCTTAGGAGCCAAATGGGAGAAAGAGCCATCTGAAAAGCCCGAGAAGTGGTCAAATTAAACGGAAAAATGCTTACTGTAAACACTAAATTCAAAACACAAAAAGAAGGAGACGAAGAAAAGCCAATTCCATTAGAATGTAAGATTTGTTTTGTAAGGGAAATAGGAATACTTTTTCTACCATGTCTACATTTAGCTAGTTGTGCTCAATGTAGCAATTATTTTATTAGATGCTTTATGTGTAAAAAAAGAATTAAATTTAGAATTTTTGTTAATAAAATTAAAAATAAAGAAGAGTAGAGTAAGAATTCTAATTCATTAAGAGATATTACTGATTAAGTTTATGACGAAAAAATTGAATTAGGAAATTACAAAAAAATATAATCAAGAAAATCAGAAAAATAAAATTAATATAATTAAAATCAAGGTAAAGGGTATATTAGGACATAGAAAATGGCTTCCTTCCTAAGGAAGCCTTGTAATAGTAATTTTTGAGGTTTGTGTAAAAACATGTAGGAAATATTTTTGAGGCATTCTCAGTCGAAAAATAGTGTTTTTAGAAAATATCTGTATGGATGCGTGTGTGTGCGTTCGTTCGTATCGCTTCTACTCAGTGGATTTTAATCTACCAAGTATTATTTTCCTTGTTTTTACTAGTACATAGCGGGATAACAGTCCGTTTTTACATTTTCTGGACCCGTTTTTTTTGTTTATATCGATTTTTTAGTTTTGAGATTTCAGTATATTCTTATGAAGTTATTGGAAAAGTTGATGAAAGTAAATTTCTTGATATGTACCTGAAAGATAATAAAATTGCCTATCTTTTTAGTGTGATTCGGACTTTGAAAATTTTCGCAAGCCGTCTCCGCGGATGCTTTTACAAATCGGCGTCGGGTTTGGTGTCCAGTTTGGAACGGACTCCGGAGCATAAGGATATTACATCAGATAAGTTTTTTGAGATATTTAAAAGTATATTTTTTCGGGGTTAATTGCAATGTAGCAGTCATGTTTATGCCTAACGTAACCTATTAACCTCACTCATTTACTATTACTATTTTCATTCTATTTTGGTAGAAAGCATCTTTCTATTCTCGTATGCTACAATCAATTTTAAATCAAAAGTGCAGAAACTTTGTTCTTTGTTTTTTTTCATTTTCAGGTAACTGCTCGCAGATCAACAAGGTAACGCAGCCACAGCAGAAAACGCATTGCCGCCGATCGACGCGTAAGACATCACCGCTCTCTACTACAGCTGTTCTCTGCTGCCAAAATGCTCAGAATCGGAGGACAAAACTGACCTGGTGTAATGTCCAAGTCTGGCTTGCTTTTTCCAGTCTTCTCGCAAGATTAATAACAATAGTCTGGGATTTTCCCAGACTTAAATAGTCAAAATCAGAAGTCTGGGGAATAAGTCTGGGATTTTCCCACTAGCAAGACTTCAGCCAGACTATTCAAGTAAGACGATTGCAAGATTTTATCCAGACTTGGCCCGGACTAATTTTTTTACACGGGGAGGCAGATCCTGAGAAATACATCAACAACTGAAAAAGTCGTTTTTCAACGTGACGCGGTAACTGAAGTAAAAAGGCATGAATCAAGTTCTAATTTCGGATTATTACTTTGTTTTATTAAGCTTCAAAATTTTTGTTCTCACCCTGTATACTATCAATCGTTTTTTTCACGTGACGCGATAACTGGAGTAACAAGGCAAAAATCAATTTTAAATTTTGGATTAAGTTAGTATTATATAGCATCTTGATCCCTTTCTTTAGGTTGCTTATACTTCCAGTCAGTTTCAAAGATATTAAGCTTCAAAATTTTGTTTCTCACCCCGTAACTTTGCATAATTGAAAACTGCATCGCTTATATCTCTAGCGTCCCCACAGTGGCGGATGAATTAAGTAATTTTACATTTCCTTACAAAAAAAAAGGCACCGAGATATCTACCACTTGCTGGTAAGGAAACAATATCATTCAAATGTAATTAATACAAACATTACGTTAAATTAAATTATTTTAAAGTGTTAAAGTTATTTTAAAGTAAATAAGATGTTAGGTAAAAAAGTGAGGGTAGTATCTCTTGGAGATCAGTTTAACAATTAGCTATGCGAGCTATGCAAAAGAAAGATGGGGAGAGAAAAAGAGAGAGAGAGAGACAGAGAGAGAGAGAGAGAGACGGAGAGAGATATTTAATTATATATATGTAATGGATTAGAAATAATTTTATCCATCAAACAAAAAAAAAAACATGATAGAATTGTAAATGAAGTAAAAAATTCTGATATTAAGAAAGATACGTGCCAAAGAATTGGCAGCGGTTTTTTTTAGCATAAATTTTTAGAGTACATACAATAATGAATCTATATTATAAAAAAAATTATAATACAAATTGATTAACCCTTATTACATAAGCATAAAATCATAGGAATAGTATCGATTGAAATTGTTCTTCCTCCCGCTGCTCAAAAGTCGGAAAATTATTAAAAATTTTAGTTTTAATAATTTAAAAAATTTTGAAACATTTGAAAAAAAACCGCTGCCAAGTCATTGGCACTTAGCTTCCTCCTATTCTGCTAGTGGAAGATAATTACATGGGACAATCAACTCATTCTTTGATTTAAATATTCGCTACTATTCGATACTAAAAGGATAGGTTATGAAGACACTTGTAGGGGAGGGGTATCAGGTGAGTGGGGGTTAAGGTGGATATCAAAAGGATAAAGCTCCGTGAACTCCTAGAATAACTTACATATATCGTAATAAAAAAAATACCAGTAATTGCGGAATCGTTAATAACGTTAACAACTGCAAGTTACAAAATTGCGGGTGGCTTCATTTTTCACGATTTCTACATATCTCGATTTCTACATACCCACAGCCGCCTTTCAGACCCTTGACGTTGTTTTCTATACTCCCATAATCGTCTTTTAAAATTTTAAAGCTCATTTCAGCACTCCCACAGTCGCATTTTAGACCATCGTAAAAGTTTTCTGTATTCCCACAGTCGCCTTTTTGACATTTGCAATAGATTTCTACATACCCACAGCCGCCATTCAGACCCTTGAAGTTGTTTTCTATATTCCCATAATCGCCTATTAAAATGTTAAAGCTCATTTCAGTACTCCCACAGTCGCCTTTTAGACCCTCGTAATAGTTTTCTATATGCCAAGTCCTGGAGAGAGAGTTCACGGAGATTCCGCTGGAAGCTGAGAAGCCCCGAGCTCTCTTAAGACGAGAGAGCGCGGGCGCGGAGAAGGGGGAAAATATTCCAACCTTGTGGGCTAGCAGTCTTTTAGGTACACTATGTTAAAATGTATTGTATAAATTCATAATTATAAAAAAGCAAAAATATTTTTCAAAAATAGAAAAATGGCTATAAATATGGCCATAAATGGTCAGAATCATAAAAACAAAAAATGACCTAAATTCAGAACCAGAAAAAATATATGCATGTCAAATTTTATTACGATCCGTCACATGGTTCCAAATTCATGGCGGTATGACGACACACACACACACAACACACCACACACACACACACACACAACACACAACACACACACACACACACAAACCACACACAACCACACACACACACACACACACAACACAACACACACACACACAGCCATCCGCACGGACATTTTCTAAAAACGTATGATTCGTACTCCAAACACCTCCAAATGCGTTTCCACGAAGTATTAGCAAAACTGAAAATTTTACTATTACAAAGCTTCCTCCTGAGGAGGAAGCAAAAATACAATTAAGAACAGCTCTATTATTGTAGCAAAAAGTTTGATAAATCTTTGGACAACATTTAATATATCTTCAAGGTATTTTATTATGCGATACAATAATTCACAATAACTATATTATCAAGTTCTTCATTAGTTACATCTAATTTAATNCGATCTGTTTTTTCAGATCCGATGGAAATCTTACTCACGACACCGGGTTTGAGAAAGGCGTAGGTGTGATGAGCCTACCCTGGAAACTTTCGAACGCTAAAATTCATCTAGAAACACAACACGATACGTTGTGAGGCCATGAACTTTCGAGTTCGAAAAAGCCACCCATTTATTTTTTATTTTTTTTTTTTATATTGGGCACGTAACCATCAAAGTAAGCAAGTTATTTGATGAATGGAACAAACTGATTTGTAGAAAATAAAAAAATATATATATATATACAGTACCATTGATGGTTACAAAATGAATATAATCAATCGTTCGGCGTTTCAAACATATTATATTCCGCATTCTCTCGCATTTTTTCAGTAAATAGTAGTACAAATTCTCTTCTAAACGAGCCCTTAATTAACTCTTAACGAGCCAAAATTGAAAAAAATTATCACTTTTGAACGGGTAAAATTTTGTCTTGGGTTAGCTGTGGGTCGGAACTTATATAATAGGTTATAGTGTATCGAAAAAAACACTTCTGATGACCTAAGAAAACTTTTATATAGCTTTAATAGCAAAAATCGAAAAAAGAACGGAAATACTGAAAAAAAACGAAAAATAACGATTTTCTTTTGGAGTTAAAGACCTTTAAAATTCATCGCACAGTGCCCTCCTTGCAGCTACTTTATTTTTTTAATGTATTTAAGCTTTTCAAGGGATTACAAATTGAAACCGGACCGGAGATCCGCTCGGGACTGAAGCCCCGAGCTCTCTTAAGACGAGAGAGCGCGGGCGTCGGAGAAGCGGGAAAATATTTCAACCTTGTGGGTAGCAGTCTTTTAGGTACACTATTGTTGAATGTATTGTATAAATCATATCATAATAAAAAGCAAAAATATTTTTTCAAAAATCGAAAAATGGCCATGAAATGGTCATAAAATAGTCTAAATCTTAAAAGAAAATTTACTCGAATTCAGAATCAGAAAACATATATGCACGTCCAATCTCATTACGATCGATCACGTAGTTCCAGAATTATAACAGTATACGTACGCACGCACACACACACACACACACAGCCATCCGCACGGACATTTTCTAAAAACGTATGATTCGTACTCCAAACACCTCCAAATGCGTTTCCACCAAGTATTAGCAAAGCTGAAAATTTTACTATTACAAAGTATTACTACTCCTCTTGAGAAGGAAGCAAAATTTAACGGTTATACAGTTTTTAATTTTTCATTCCTTTTCCATACACGAAAAAAGGGTATATTTTTCTTGCCCTTGTCAAAAAAAGTAAGGTGTGCAATAAGGGGAGAGTGGTTTTTTCAGACGCCGTAGGCGCCCTCGACTCCCACTCGTGCTCAAAACATCTCCCTCGCTAGAAAAATCCAATTTTCCCCCCTAGTTGCGCAATATACTATTTTTCAGATTATTAAGAACTAACAATTATTGTAAACGCTCAGTAAGAATGCAAGGCATAATAAAATAAAGAAATTGTAAGCATCAGAGGCTCACCTCAGAACGCTTAACTCAGAGGGAAGGTGTGAAATGCTCAACATTTTCGCATTTCTACTTTCAGTAACAAGTTAATTATACATAAATCTATGCTAACAATAGTCCCACTGAGTAAGTGAGGTAGCAAACGATGACAATAGTAAGAGATAAGGCAACCGAGCGGCTTAGATTCAAAACTCTTGAACACGGAGACCGATAGGAAAGTGTGATGAATAGAATAGAATAGCATTTATTTTGCACAAGTCAAAAATACAGAGGTATCACATTATGCTTCATTATGTTTGTCATATCACAGATTAGGTATAATAATGCACATTTTATGTCTTACTCACTATTCTATCACGTCATTATTTACAAAATTTACGCAATAACATTACACATTTATATTTGGACGGTACAATAGCTTACAATTTATCACAGAAGTATCACAGATATCTTATTCTAGTCGTCAGCGTATTCAATCTCACGCTGATGAATACGCCGACGGATTGCAGCTTTAAAATTACTAAGCGACGGAATACCTCTCACTTCGCTCGGTAGAGAATTCCAGAGGCGTGCACCTTTGGCCCTGAATGAGTGCAGCCCAGCATCGGTACGCGAGCCAGGAACTACAAGTTCCCGCGGATCCCTAGCTGAGGTCCTAGACTGGTTCTTATTAAAAAGGGCAGCAAGGTACGGTGGTTGTCTCATAACAATTGCTTTGTAGAGCATCACCGCCGCAAAAAACTCCCTTCTTGCCTGCACTGGAACCCAGCCTATTTTCCTCCTATGGGGGGAGATGTGCTCGTACTTTCCTACACCACAAACGTACCTCACACATGAGTTTTGCAATCTCTGAAGTCGTGCATTCTGCTGACCTGATACATCAAGGTAGACAAGAGAACAGTAATCCAAGTGCGGGGTAACGAGAGCGCCAGCCAACTGCCGACGCAGCGCCTCGGTGGTGCAGGATCTAAACGATCGGAGTCCATGAAGAACTCTGTTAACCTTTCGGCTAATCGCATCCACCTGCGGTATCCATGTCAATTTCGAATCCATAACAACACCGAGGTTTGTTACAGCATCAACAAAGGGCACTAAAACGTTATCCTCAATCTCAATGCCAGGCAGCTGAAGACTTTGCACCTTGTTAATGTTACATTCAGATCCGAAAATGATAGCTTTAGTTTTCCCAACAAGTCGTCCCTTGTCACCTGAGTATAGGTTTGAAGGTCATCAGCAGATAGCAAATGTTCGACACCATCCAATAATTCGCCCTCAGGGCCTCTAGGACCTTTAAAGGTAGACAAAATATCTCGAAGATCGTTAATATAAAGACTAAACAGAAGAGGCCCCAGAACCGAGCCCTGTGGAACGCCGAGATTGGTAGTGAGCCAATCAGAATTGCCAATTGTTTTCGTAACCACTCGATGGTTACGACCTGTAATATACGACTTAATCCACAGGACAACAGACCTAGAGAATCCCATTCCTATTAGCTTACGGAGAAGTTTGGAGGGCGAGATCTTGTCGAACGCTTTACTGAAATCAAACATTAGGAGGATAGTAAGCAGTTGTTTTTTGCTATCAATACCTGCCCTAATGTCTTCTGACAGACTCAGTAGTGCTGTTTGCGTGCTATGAAACCGCCTGAAACCCGTTTGGCGTGGATCAAGAAGTTTCCTTGACTCTACGTACTCGGATATCTGATCGTGAACAATCTTCTCCAGAACCTTGGCAAGAAAACACAACAGAGCGATCGGGCGAAAGTCTGAGGCGGCTGATGGAATAGCCGTTTTCTTAAGAGGCACTAAGCAGGCCTTTTTCCAGGCTCCAGGGAAAACGCCACAAGACAGAGAGGAGTTAAAAATAGAAGCGAGGTGATGACCCAGGACTGGAAGGGATTTAGCAATGACATCTTGAGGGATACCATCTTCCCCTTTAGCCTGTGAAGAGAAGTGCGCAACGGCGAGGACGACATCCGAAAAAGTGATTTCACGGAAGGTGAAACCAGCTTCACTGGCGGTCGCCACGATGTCATCCAAGTTCACCTCGCTCTCGGATTCAGACACAGAAACCCCGGCAAAGTGAGCGTTGAGCTCATCTGGGGAGAAGCCATGTAGCTCCTCCTTGGTCGCGGACAAAAGTCCCAGATTGCGAAGCTCGTTCCAGATGTTTTTGTTATTGTTCAAGGTCTCGGAAATTCTATTCTGGATAAAAGTCTCTCGCGCCTCAATCGTGCGTTGTTCTGCTTGAAGCGCAAGAGACTGGAACTCCTGCGAGAACCTCTCGTCACGGGTTCGCTGATATCTTCGCCGGACAGCATCACGTTGATCATATAGATCTTGCAATTCTGCATTGACCCATGGTGAAACCTTCTTGTTTTTGGGTTTGAACTCTTTTAAGGGGGCTAATTTGTCGAGGACTGTCATAATGTTGCAGCTGAGCGATTCTAATTTGCTGTCTACATTTGTGTTAGGACAACTGATGGCCGACCAATCACAGGTTTCGAGAAGAGAAAGAAGTTCTTCCCGCCTGATTGATTTAAAATCGCGGTAAAAGAATGGAGTGAGAGTAGGTGATTTTGACTTTGGAGTCTTAATTGTAATATCAATGATGTTATGTCTACTCGGAAAGGTCGCCATCATGTTGTTCGCATTCAGCACTACTTCATTGTCGTCACTGTAGATTACGTCTATCCATGTGTGAGACTCCCCAACGTGGTGCGTAGCGCCATGATCTACTAGTTTGAGATTCAGCTCACAGGCTAGATCTCTGATAAAAATCGCATCTTGAGACATCGACAACATATTCGCATTCAGGTCCCCCATAATGATTCGATGGTCATAATCTTCCGCATACAATGTTAATTTGTCGACTAGATCAGAGTTGTTCGTGAAAGAAATACCCGGCGGTCTATAAATAACGGCGACAAAGATAGGAGGCGAGCGGCCCCTCTGGACTTTACACATAAGGTACTCCGGTATACCGGGTTTTTCACCGTCCGTTGTTGTTTGCGAGGAGCACAAAATGGTCGCCTTGTAGCTGTTGTGAATGTATAATGCTACACCTCCTCCATGGGTATTCCTATCCTGCCGAAGGACAGAGTAGCCCCTGACCTGAGCGAACACGTCATCGACGCTCGGCCCGAAACGCGACTCAGCCACGCCAAAGAGATGGTAAAAAGGACGAGCAGACGCCAAAAATTGGCGAAACATCTCCATATGCTTATTAAGGGAGGTAGCGTTTAAGAAACCCGCCCTTAGCCCGTCACACTCTGCCCCTCTCACTTTTACGCCGCCTAGTCAGTCTTTCTTATCATTACTATCTATCAGCCTTCTGTGATTCTATGCGCGACGCAGGCACAGTGATCGCATTATCGCTACGTACCGCTGTCAAATTATTCGGTGAATTGTCTTCACTCGTCGCACAGTCATACGAAGCCGTGATAGCTTGCAAGTCGGCTGCAGTTTGAAACACATGTGACATCTCCCCGTCCCGCATTTGGCAATGGCTCACTTAAGCCCAACGAATGAACTATGAATATATTATTCATCTTTTTCGAGAGAGATTCTAGTTTCTTTAAACTAGAGACGACGGAATCGAGAAAGACAATATTACGCAAACTTTAAATGCAACATTGATAATAAAAACATAAATTATAAACTAACAATAGTAGAATCACAAGAACGCCAATGGCAAATTAGCTCACGATATCTCACACGCACAACGCCCGTACCAACTACAAGCTTTAAAACCGCCTTATGAACAAAGTAGGAGAAACAGGCTAATTACGAAACAACGACGGCCACACATACGCACACGAACATAGCAGCAAATTTCAACCGACATAACTCTATAATAAAAATAAAAAAGCAAGAGTCAAGCAGTAGCCGCAACATTCCACAGCTGTGCAAACAATAGAAGTCAGGACAAAAGCGCCGCGAGATTCGGAGACGACAACTACAAGCTAGAAGAGGAGAAGTGGCCAAAACGTAAGTGGCCATACAGAACATCAAATGGCCATATCTACGCATTCGCGCGAGGCGATATTTCGTAGAATTTTAATCAAAGTGACACTATTATAATGCCCGAAAATAAGAATCAAGAAATAGCCACCAACATTCCACAGCTGTGCAAACAAGCGGAAGGCAGAAAAAAAGCTCCTGCAAACCGGAGTAATTGCACAATATGACTAGAAGACGATGGGTGACAGCTAGATGAGGAGAAGGCGGATAGCGACAGACACCGGATTTTCGAAAATAACAAGCACCGAAGATGCACGAGCGAGGAAATGATCTAGGAAGGGGATCAGACCCTATGTACATGTGATATCGAAGTTTCAAATATGGTCATATGGAGGAATTAAGATTTTTGATTGGAGTATTCCGTCGAAGTTATCACTAATACCTTTACACCTGTTTGTCGCCAAAAGCAGACATACGAACTATAAAAAGGCCCGGATAGGACCGCACGATCTCTTCGTGCTTAGTATCTCTCTGTACGTTAAGGTGCTCCACGTCAGTACAATTTTCGAGACGGTGTCGCGTAAGATAAAATTTACATCGGGACTTAGAATCATTTTAATTAAATCGGCTTAGAAAATTCTTAAAGAAACGGACTTAGAAGAAATCACACTCAATCGCAACTTAAACATTTTCGTATAAAACTGTCTCTCGAAAAAATCGTCTCTCGTATTCTAAAGTTAACATTATACTGTAAGTCGTCGGTCTTGCATTTTTGGAAACATCAAATCGTAAAGAGCAAAAATCACACAACGTTGTTTAATTATTTAAATAAATTGAGTTATAACGGCATAAATCCTAAGTGAAGTCAATACAAGACTTATGTCTCAACATCCCTCTCGACACAATTCAATCGCACTTTGCCGCATTCATTGAGGACGAGCAGGTAGCAGAGCATCTGGCCAAGCAGAGGCAAAGTCAACAAAACGTAGGTGTTGACACAACATCTATTATAATTTAGCTAGATTCTCTCTCTCTCTCTCTCTCTCTCTCTCTCTCTCTCTCTCTCTCTCTCTCTCTCTCTCTCTGTCTTCGAAGCCTACACTACGATTGAGATACTAACGACCTAATTGCATTTCTAAGATTTTAGAAACAGAATATTTGGAACCCGCATTCGTTTTCTCTTATAAGTTATAAATTTAATTGTCATTTAACGAATTATTAAGACGTTACGATATAGAGTTACGTCTCATTTGGCTCGATTACCATATGAACGAACGTATATACTGATCATTAAAAGGGGGAAATATAATCCGACTTCATCAAAGAATAATCGAAATACGGAGAGATTACTAATAGTTTAACATGAATAACAAACAATAATATTCCTAATAGAAAGCAGTTTCCCGTACAGGCATTTGCCGCCGTTCTTTTCACCAAAGCGTTCCACTCTCTTTCGAGGCTAGAATCGTTTTCCATGTTTACTCTTAATACAATAACCACTAAATAATCCATCCATTGACAGTCATCATACAACTTAAGATGTAACACTACTAAGCCGTAGTTGATCTTGATTTAATGAATCCGCGTGTAAGTGCCTTAATAGATCAATTTTCTAATCTAACATAATATTTGGTCGTCTTTCGAATCCCCCATAAACACCAGTAGTATCATATTTTGCCAACTATGTCATGAACCCATGAGACACATATGAAGTGGGAATTTTCAGCCGATGAACCGTAATTTAATAAAGTTACTGTTTAATGTAAACATAGGCATTGCATTGTTTCGCGGGAACACCGGCTTTTGATTAAGAAATACATCTGATTCGTTTTAATATAACCCATTATTAATCATTCTTTCGATGATTTCAATTACACTCTGTATATAGTTTATGACGCGAATATCGCACCATGGAAGTTACCGGAGAAAGACAGCGAATCCCGCAGTGACTCCGTATCACTAAGACTAATTATTACAGTTATTAATAGAAAGAAAATTACTCTTTTGTTGATGTTCACGAGGACTCGAGTCTCCACACTGCACCGCTGTCAGGCACACGTAGCAGATGACGTAGCTCTCGGGAAGCACGCGGGAGCAAAAGAGAGAATAGTACTGATGCTGCGCACACTCGCTTCGCTCGAGCAGTAAACCCACCCGCGGGAATAATCTACGACTTTAGTCCCTTGTTGCATAATGTACTAATTTTCAAAATCCAATATTCTAAACAATTTGCTTGATCAAAAACGGGCATCACAGCATATCCTATTTTTGCTTGTATAGCCATCTTGATTTGTTCATCACTTTTATTCGTTTTATTACTAAATTCAGTCATGAAAATATGATTGTACAAAAAAATTTATTAAAGAGATAAAAATTGTTATATTTAAGCTGCCTCAATGACTAATTGATATTCGCCAGCAGGTGATTGATCTAGAATGTGTCATGGTCGTATACGTGCGAGAAGTGCTGATTTGCAGATTAAGAGGCTTTGATTTTCGGCGCAAGGTGTAAAAACTTATAAGTAGGTACCAACTCTCACTTATTCAGTTTTCGTATATACTATCTGTACATTAGGGTGGTTCAAAATTTCCCGACTTTCGAGTTTTCAATTTGTAACCCCTTGAAAAGCTTAAATACACAAAAATAATAAAGTAGCTGCAAGGAGGGCGCTGTGCGATGAATTTTAAAGGTCTCTAACCCGAAAGAAATTCGTTATTTTTCGTTTTTTTCAGTATTTTCGTCCTTTTTTCGATTTTTGCTATTAAAGCTATATAAAAGTTTTCTTAGATCATCAGAAGTATTTTTTTCGATACACTATAACCTATTATATAAGTTCCGACCCACAGCTAACCCAAGACAAAATTTTACCCGTTCAAAAGTGATAATTTTTGTCAATTTTGGACGAAAAATGCAGGCAATGCGACAATTCTCCGCTAGCCCATTCTTATTTCTTAGTCAGAACAGGTGAGGGCTAGTTAAGAAGTGAATTTGGACTACTTTTTACTGAAAAAATATGTTTGAAACGCCGAACGATTGATTATGTTCATTTTGGTTTACCCATCAGTCCCGTACCGAATAGTATCGATGCTAGAGGCCACCTGAGTTTCGATAAAATAACAATGACGAATTAATTTGCATTAATCTTTGTCTTTTTATACCTCAACACTCTATCCAAACAAATATTTCTATATTTTCGACAAATAATTGAACCCGAGAAAGTTTTTTCCAAAATAAGCGTTTCTTAGTCATTTGAATTTCGGGCCATACTAATGCATTATGGGACATGAAAAAAGAACGACAGTTCGTTATTTTTGAAATATTCGAATATACTAGTCGTTATAAAACTGTCTGTTTCTACGGGAATAAATACTTAGTTGCATTAGTCAATCAACGGCGTTTACTGCAATTTATTCCTTAGTTTATTTTAATATTATTGTAAGTTAATAACTTATTATTTATGCACTAAGCGTTATCACGATTTACGAACGTACTTTTTTATACTAATAGGTAGTATCTAACACTTTTTCAGTCTCTCAAGGTTAACTCAGCAATGACAAAACAAAACAAGACTACAATTGTAAGAATTGAAACGTCAAACATTGATGATAATTATTTACCAACAACTAGAGATGTTTTAAGCAATGTTTTATATTATCATTTATAAAAAAAAACCGCTGCCAAGTCATTGGCACTTAGCTTCCTCCTATTCTGCTAGTGGAAGATAATTACATGGGACAATCAACTCATTCTTTGAATTAAATATTCGCTACTATTCGATACTAAAAGGATAGGTTAGGAAGACACTTGTAGGGGAGGGGTATCAGGGGAGTGGGGGTTAAGGTGGATATCAATAGGATAGAGCTCCGTGAACTCCTAAAATAACCTACATATATCGTAATAAAAAAATACCAGTAATTGAGGAATCGTTAATAACGTTAACAACTGCAAGTTACAAAATTGCGGGTGGCTTCATTTTTTTGTGAAAAAATTAAAAATTATTTTTCACGATTTCTACATACCCACAGCCGCCTTTCAGACCCTTGACGTTGTTTTCTATACTCCCATAATCGCCTCTTAAAATTTTAAAGCTCATTTCAGCACTCCCACAGTCGCATTTTAGACCATCGTATTCGTTTTCTGTATTCCCACAGTCGTCTTTTTGACCTTTGCAATAGATTTCTAAATACCCACAGCCGCCTTTCAGACCCTTGACAATTGTTTTCTATATTCCCATAATCGCCTATTAAATTTAAAAGCTCATTTCAGTACTCCACAGTCGCCTTTTAGACCCTCGTAATAGTTTTCTGTATTCCATAGCTCCTGGGAGAGGGTCTCACCGGAGATCCGCTCGGAACTGAAGCCCGAGCTCTCTTAAGACGAGAGAGCGCGGCGTCGGAGAAGGGGAAAATATTCCAACCTTGTGTGGTAGCAGTCTTTTAGTACACTATAGTTAATGTATTGTATAAATCATATCATTATAAAAAGCAAAATATTTTTCAAAAATAGAAAAATGGCTATAATATGGCCATAAAATGGTCAGAATCATAAACAAAAAATGACCTAAATTCAGAGATCAGAAAAAATATGCATGTCAAATTTTATTACGATCGTCACATGGTTCCAAAATTATGGCGGTATACGCTACCACACACACCACAACACACACAACA
Source organism: Pteromalus puparum (assembly GCA_012977825.3). Classification (NCBI taxonomy): domain Eukaryota; kingdom Metazoa; phylum Arthropoda; class Insecta; order Hymenoptera; family Pteromalidae; genus Pteromalus; species Pteromalus puparum. The sequence goes on from CM053172.1 coordinate 25,781,494, forward strand.
CACACACCACACACACACACACACACCACACCACACACAACCACCCACACATACACGAGCCCATCCGCACGGACATTTTCTAAAAACGTATGATTCGTACTCCAAACACCTCCAAATGCGTTTCCACGAAGTATTAGCAAAACTGAAAATTTTACTATTACAAAGCTTCCTCATGAGGAGGAAGCAAAAATACAATTAAGAACAGCTCTATTATTGTAGCAAAAAGTTTGATAAATCTTTGGACAACATTTAATATATCTTCAAGGTATTTTACTATGCGATACAATAATTCATAATAACTTTATTATCAAGTTCTTCATTAGTTACATCTAATTTAATTTAGGTATATTGGGCACGTGAGAGACCGGCGATGGCTCCGTGGTAAACCACCTGCCTCCCGGTCAAGGGGTCGTGGGTTCGAGCCCCCATCAGCGCGATCAGCTTTTTCAGATCCGATGGAAATCTTACTCACGACACCGGGTTTGAGAAAGGCGTAGGTGTGATGAGCCTACCCTGGAAACTTTCGAACGCTAAAATTCATCTAGAAACACAACACGATACGTTGTGAGGCCATGAACTTTCGAGTTCGAAAAAGCCACCCATTTATTTTTTATTTTTTTTTATATTGGGCACGTAACCATCAAAGTAAGCAAGTTATTTGATGAATGGAACAAACTGATTTGTAGAAAATAAAAATATATATATATATATATACAGTACCATTGATGGTTACAAAATGAATATAATCAATCGTAGATACTTCGAAATAAATCTAGTTTTTATTAATGTTAGTGAGGTACGTACATTTAAAAATAAAATTACACAAAATGAGTCTTGTACCTTTTTTGTTGATTAACTTCTGTATTTGTTGATCTAGATACTGTCTCCTGCGCAATAAAGCATCGCTCCACTTTTCTCTTAAAATATGAAGATCTTCGTCTTGATAACTATCCAAGGGATTCTGAAGTCGACTTCTCCCAACAACACTACCAACAGCAATGCTCATTATTGTCTGACATATTATAGGTAAAGTACCAGAATTTTGAGCAGGCTTCACCCGTACTTGAATGCGTCTTTGCTGACCTTGGCGCAATTGATAAATTCCACCTAATGAAATATAACATAATTTAGAAATATAACAAGTAAAAATGATCCTTAAATAATAATTCTTTATAGCGCAAGGTGTTCAAATCTGCGCTGATGTCACGCTCATCTGTGACTCAAGTAGTACATTATGGCACCGTGCTACCACACTCCTTATGCTCGAGCGCTACCGCATGGTGCAATATTGGACTGCTTTGAGCACAGATAGGCATGTCAGTAGATTTAGGCAGCCATAGTGATATGAAATGGTACACGATACTCCTAACTCGAGTAATTCATTGCACGGCGTGAATATCGCCTTCGTTATACTTGGATGCAACACGCCGTGCATTAATGTTGTCACACGTATTGTAATGTTCACTAAAGCTATATTGAAGAGGGAATCAATAAAATTCTTTTTCGCTTTTGGGTACTCTGGTGAAATCTTTTTTTAAATTGCAAGAAGTAATAAAACATAACAACAAATAATGAAAGATATTAATAACGTGCAAGCAAAAAGTAAGACCTTCTTAATAATAATCATATGAAATGTCAAGTAACAATAATAAATAACAGCTGTGACGAGGTGGGCTCGTTTAAAGCCGGTGCACAGATATCAAATTTGCACTTGAGTTGGCAAGGCTTATTATTTAAATTTTTTTTAAGCCAAAAAAGTGATTTCCGCGTAATAGTGCCAGTTATCTGAAAAAAACATTTTAAGAACTCAAGACCCAAATGCGCATTTTTTATAGGGCCAAACGTAAAGAAAATATTTTTCATTTTCTGGGTACCTTTAATCACATTCAATTTTTTTGTTTCGCAGTTGATTTTAGCTCATCAAGTCCTAAAATGTTCGTCTTAGAAAGACCTTCGATTTCTTTTCTGGAGAGCTCAAATTCATTGATTTAATCCAGAGTTATAGACCTTCAGAAGACAGCCTATTTCTCCAAAATTGCCATATTGGCACCCCTGTAACTTTATTTTATTGTCCTTCATTTCGATGAAATGTTCAAGAAAAGTAGTCATAATATAGCAGAATAAAATAGGCTTGTTCAGGTGCTTTGTTTTGGACTTGCTGCGCTACTATGATTTTTTGAATATGGCTATACTTTGTTAAAATTCGTTAACCCTTTGAAGCATGGTTTCCTTTGAAGCAATTTCCAGATATTTAAGACATCTAGAAACGTAAATCAAATGATTAATGGGACAAAACACTGATAGTTTACGTTTTATGAATGAACAAATTATGAAAAATCGACTTTCTTCCAAAGATTTTTGACTCCATTTTTTATATTTTTGTCCAAAATTTCGTATACAAGAGTTTTAGAGAAAAATTAATTTTGATGCATCTGATACTACAAATTTTTTCTTAAACCTTCATAGAAGGTTACCTAAATTTTTCTAACAATACTGAAAGATATTGGAAAATTATTGGAATCATCCAAAAGATTTCATTAATATTTCTAGAACCTTTCAGAAAACCTTCCAAAAAGTTTTTGAGTAATATTACAGTAATCTTGTTAGCAACCTTCCTGACAGTGATTTGAAGCGGACATTCTCAGCATCCAGGAAGATTCCATGGAATATTCTTGTAAGGTTCTTACACTTTCAAGGAAGCTTCCTGAAAGCTTTCAAAAAGCTTTTATGCTATGTGGGTAACTCATCAGATCTTCATCCCTTTATAATTTGATAATTATATAATACCGTGATTTTGTATAGAGTATTAGACACGAGATAGACTGTAGAATCTATCCCGTGGATAAACAATTTTATTTACTTGGGTAACTTATCATTATGCAAACAAGCATCTGCTTGTTTTATTTCTTTTTGAAAAATTAAATATTTTGGCTTATTCCCTGGTAGAAATGTTAACCAACGGTTTAGCATCTGTTTCGCTAATCGCAACGAGTTTGCCAACGGTTCAACCAACCGTTGGTATAAAATCCTGCAAATTCTCATACTACATTATCGATCCGTTGACCAACGGATCTTTAACCTTGAAATCCCAATAATATGATAAAATAAGATAAAATGAATTTAAAAAATCAATAAGCGTAGATAATTATTGCATTTTATTAATTGTTAATTTTATATTACAAAATAATGATAAGTTAACTAATATCATATAGATTTAACGCATTAAAAAATAGTAAAGCACGGTAAAGGACATAATAAAAAAAAAACGAGAAACCAATTAACTTTGTATTTTTACTATTAAAGTTTGCAGTCAAGTTTCAAAATGATTTTATTGTCCTTTGATATGATTTTTCGATAATCTTGCAGAAGCAGTTTCCATTATCATTTTCAAATTCTTATAAATACTTATTGTAAAAAATGAATTGAAGTGATGATAAAAAATATTTCGTAATTTAGTACAGCCGTTTCGATATATTATGTTTGTAATATTGCGCACAGCACGCTCAACAGAGCGTGTTTCGTCTATTAAACTTTCTTTCTTTGCATCAGGTTTATAAGAAAAACTAGTTTTTGTCTCGCATTTCTGGGAATAAAAAAAATTGTTACGACATATATTACACTAAGTTCGATCAGTGGGAGTGAAAAATGTCAGCTTTGATAGGCTATATGCACGCTCTCTTTCGCCTCTGATACATTTTGAGTTTATTATTTTGATTTCTAATGTTTCGTATGGTGTTTTATCGACCTACTTCCGATCTTATCGCATTTTATTACATTTTAATGCAAAAATTGGAATTAAGATTTACCATTCAATGCGATAAGAAATTTTATCGACCTGCATTGACTTTTTCCAGCGGGGTTTGAATATTATAGAAAGATTAAATCTTGTTTGCTTCATAAATAATTTCTTGGAATGCATGCGCAATAAGTATTACAGAATTGATAGTGTTAATGCGAAGGAAAAAACTTTTTCTAAGCAGCGGATAACAAGTTTTTCTTGCCCGACGGTCCTAAAAAAGGTATTTTATTCATGCTTCATACTTATAGATTCGAAAAATGCGAAAAACTGGCGTGTTACAAAAATCACTTTGTGACGTGTCTGTTTACAAAAAATAATTTATTTAATGGTATTTAACATATGAAAAAATTGGCTAAAGTCTATTAACTTAAAACTACAGATATAACATTTAAAAATTTCAAAGATATATATTTTTATTCAATTTTTCCCCAATTTTAATTCTTATGACTTATTACCGAAACATTATTCTGAAAAGGGCTTTAGCTTACATTATGCATAGCTTATATAGAAATCTTTAAAATAAGCCAGTATTTTGATTGCTGTTATAGAGTCCAATTGTTATTTCTTGTAGCTTTTTAGTTTGCAAATGAAAAAAATCGCTTTGTCGTACTTTTTAATGTTTTTATTTTGCAGATATTTCAAAAAGAACATGTCTTCTCACCGACGTTCTCAGCGGGAGGTGGAAAAAAACTAGACCATTGATATCTGAAGACGAAAGAAATCAACAAGCTAAAGAATGGGAAAAGCTATTGAAAGAACGAGCGAGGAAACAACAAAAATTTTCTTCTCAAAATGGTATTGATGCAATGAAAAAAACTTTAAAACAACCACAAATTGCACAGGTATATTGACATCTTATTTTATTAGTGTTATGTCGTACGACGTATCCTTATTAAACCAAACTGCTGAATCTCAATTTTTGAGCATTCATTGCAAGCTAAAATGTTTTAGTGTGTCAGTGTCGCTTATGAGTCGAGTTCACAAAATGCAAACTAATTAATTTTGTAATATGACTTCGATTTGCGAAAAGATGCGATGGTTTAAATAAGCCTTGCACGGCCTACTTCAGTTAGTTTTTTCGTCGTCAGTCACGAGCTCCGTATCGCGCCGGTCCGACAATCGGTGTCAATTCAACGAAACTTCGCTACAACGCGAATAAGATTTTCCATTACTTTAAATCCGCCTATTTAGAAAGCTCGACTGTATTCATTTATTATATACAATATTCTAATCATCGCGAAGAATCTGAATAAATTCTTATTCTTCTATCTCAATTTCGTGTATTCTTCTATCTCAATATCGTGTGTGTTCAATTTATTTATTGCGGAAATTCCTCTCCATGCGAGTGCAATCCATTTCAACACAAGTACCTTACTAATCTGATACGAGTAGAACGAGTACCTGTCTAGTTTCCAGAGATTCATCGTAAAGGTAAGTACCTTTATTTATTCATACTCACAGCAATAGAGGTAGAGTACTAGGCGCGTACTAACATTGTTTCCAGCCTCGCCACTACCCATAGCATTACGTCTCTGCATATTCGAGTGTGGATAGTCAGGACGTAATAATTGGTTCCGATACTTAAAAAAAAATCTAGCAAAGATTAGGAAAAACGCGTAACAATAAATTTGTGGAACCAATTAACAATTGGTTCCGATACTAAATAAAATCTAGCTAAAATTAGGAAAACACGCAATAATAATTTTTGTTGAATGAATTAAGATTAAAATATCAAAAGTGAACATTAAAAATCGAATAAAAAGAATCTACTACAAGTGAATAAAATCTAACAGTTTCAAATAAAACCAAGTGAAGAAAAAATCTAACAAGTTCAAAGTGACAAAACTACAAGTGAATAAAATCTAGCATTTTGAAATAAAATCAAGCGAAGAAAATCGTATAACAATTTCGAAGTGACAAAACTATCAAAAAAAGACAGAACAAGTATATTTTGGTTTATGTGTGTACCTTATTCCTTAGTCTGCTTAATAGCGACTTATCCTTAGACCTGCTTTAAAGAGCGGTCATTCTAATCATTCCTACAGTCTGCTGAAAAGCAAACTCATCCTTAGACCTGCTTACACAGCGGTCACTCAACCCATTGAACGCACATTAAATTTAAATGAATAGCGAAAAGTGTCAAAAAAAGCCAACACTAGTTAAAAAGAAGAGAGGCGGAAGAAAGATACTCCTACGAAAATTACTAAACGAAAGAAGAATTTTGATAGAGCAAATTAAAAGTATAAACCTACAAATTNTTCAGAAACAAAAAGAGTAGTTCAGAAAAATAACGAGACAGAAATTTCGGAATTTCAACGCGTAATAGGACAAAAATTCGACGATTTATTAAATTTCGCTCAAATTGAAATAAATAAAAATAAGACTAACAAAAACACGGAGATTGAAACAAATCAGACAGAGAATATAATAATTGAATAGAATATAATAATAATAATTTTATAATACTTTCAAAATAACGTATATCTTTAAACTTAATAAAAAAAAAAAACGCGTAATAGCTTCTTAAAAACGTCTAAAAATTAATGCAAGTATAAAAAAATCGTAAATAGTTACAAGTTACGGAAATATATTCATCTACGATTCGTAAAGGCATTTAATATCTGTTTGCATGTCTGAATAGTAAAATATCAAGTGAGGATAAGGTTAAAAGAACAAGCTGTAAAACAAATGTCACGATAAAACGCAGCGCGCGTCAAATTTTCAATAGCTACTCGCGGCGCGGTGAGTGACCTACGGAATCTGCAGACATCAGCAAAGACGCGGAAGTCGAGCAAAGCGTAAACGATCGCGGAAAATAAGTAGGTCACGGACAAAAATATACAAGACTAAACGTGTTGTAATCAAATAACTGAACTATATTGGTAATTTAATAATGAGATTTTCAAATGAGTGACAAAGCAAATATAGACAAGAAAAGTTCAGACAACGTAAGAATCACTAGACAACAAGTTCAACGAAACCCGAATTCAAAAAGCAGCTTATTATCTGGGCCACTTGAAGAACAGGCATTTAAGAAGAATGCAAAAATATAACGGACACCCCCAAAACAAGTCAGAATACAAAAGAAAGAAGAGACAGACAGTAAAGAACTATAGAATACGAGCACAAAACAAAAAATCGTAAACACAAGAAAAGGGATCATTGAAAAAAAATTTGAAGAGAAAACCAAAGAAATAACAAACAAACAAGAGCAGAAGAGCAAGATAAAAGAAGTGGCAAATCAACAAAACAATCAAGAAAGTCTA
>CM053172.1:25795223-25830540 GCA_012977825.3 Pteromalus puparum
ACGTAGGAATTGTTAATGACTACGAGCGAAATGAACCAAGATTTTCCAGAGACAATAATTCGCGTGGCGGATATAACCAGACACATAACCAGGAAAATTATCCGAGAAATAACTATGGTTGATACAATAATAGTAGACATAATGCAGGCAGTTACAATAATGGAGGATATAATGGCAGATTCAATGATGCAGACAGACCCTACAGAAATTCTTCAAACTGGAATAATCAAGATAATAGAGGAAACCAAAGAAGACTGTTTGATCATGAAACCGGTCGATATGAAAACTACAATAATCGAAGACCAGACAGAAGAGAAGATCAAGGCAATTACCAGTCAAATTGGAGAAGCAACAATTCAAGAAATTACAACAATGAAGCTCAAGGTAATAATTTAAACTACCAGGGGGCTCGTCACGACCCCAGGATGGCGGGCCAGAGTCAATATCGAAGCCAGAACCAATACCAACATCGGGAGCAGAACCAATATCAAGATCAGAAACAAGTAAGGAATGTCGACCAAGAGAATTACCAGAGACAAGTACAGAACTTTCAACAGAACAGAGAAGGGAGACAAGAGAACCCAAATCAGACATCAAGCAACAGCCAACAGAAGGCACCAGTGATGGCAATATTAACCAGGTCAAATCAATCTCGAGGATGTGCTCCACAAACTGCAAAGGATCTGAAAACTATAATTGGGAGAATGACGAAGCCACAGCTGTAAGAATAAGAATACCAACGGGGACCACTAAACCATGGGTGGAATTTATGGTTGATAATGGCGCTACAGTGAATCTAATAAAACTCAACCTTATACATGACGACATGCCCATATGTGCAGAGGACGCTAGAGAATTGGGAGGAATAACGGAACACACAGTGTCGACTCTTGGATCAGTATACTTAGAAATTAGAGGAACACCGGTGAAATTCCAAATTGTAACGGACGATTTCCCAATACAATATGACGGGATGTTAGGACGAAACTACCTGAAAAAGGAAGAAGCAGTCATATCGTACCACAAGAATGCATTAATGGTGAGCGGAGACGTAATGCACCCGATACCATTCTTAGGTTATGAAGAAGAACATAACCCTAAATCCAAATATAATAAAACTCGAAAAGTGAATGAAATTGATGAAGTGCTGAAAGTGAACCAATCGCAAGAAAGTGGAATACCCAAAAACATGGACCAACAAAATCATGAATCTGATAAGAGGGTCAGGTACACAATAAAAGCAAGAACCAAACAAGTGGTGAAAATCAATCTGATTCACAGTGAATTGAAAGAAGGGTACATACCTAGGATAGACGTAGGAAACGAAAATGTGTTCCTAGGAGAAGGTGTAGTGATAAATGATGGCAATACATGCAAAATAATGGCGATAAACACTACTGAACAAGACGTAAGCATCGAAGTTGACCCTAGAGAGCTGATACCTTTCCAGACAGAAGCTGATTTTCTAGGAGAACAAGATAGTGATTTCGACGGAGAGATCATAGTGGATCACATAGAAAGAATAAAAACAGTCAAAGCAGCCATTCGCAGACAACATCTAAACAAGGAGGAGTTAGATATTGTGGATAGAATAATTGAAGATTACATTGATCGATTTTTATTACCAGGAGACAAACTGCCGTGTACACACCTAATAGAGCATCGAATACATCTCGAGGATGATATACCTATAAACACTAAGCAATATAGACATCCACCAAAACACAAGCAAGTAGTACGAGACAGCGTCATGAAGAAGCTAAAGGATAGGATAATCAGAGAGTCAAATTCACCATGCAACTCTCCTATTTGGATCGTACCAAAGAAACCAGACAGTCACGGGAACCCAAGATGGCGCATGGTAATAGACTTCCGAGAGCTTAATAAGAAAACAATTCGAGATGCTTATCCTCTCCCAAATATCGCAGATATAATGGATCAATTGGGAGGAGCGACTTACTTCTCAATATTTGATCTTGCAAGCGGTTTTCAACAAATACCCATGGCACCAGAGGACTGCTACAAAACAGCCTTCACAACCATTAATGGACACTACGAATACACCAGAATGCCGGAAGGATTAAAAAACGCCACGGCGACTTTCCAACGATTAATGGAAAAAGTGCTTAGAGGACTTCAAAATGTCGAAATGCTTGTTTATCTAGATGACATCATAGTATACAGCAAAGATCTCCAAGAACATGAACAGAGGATCAGAAATTTAATGGAGAGACTCAGAGACGCAAAACTAGTTCTACAACCAGATAAGGTAGAATTTTTCAGAAAAGAAGTGGGATTTTTAGGCCACATTATAAGTGCTAGGGGAGTAGAACCCAATCCAGAGAAAGTAATCGCAATTGCCAAACTCGCTACCCCGAAAAGTGCTAAAAATGTAAGAGAAGTACTCGGTATGTTCGGGTACTATAGAAAATATATAAAAGACTTTGCGAAAATCGCAAAACCACTTCATGATTTACTCAAAAAGAATGTCAAATTCGAGTGGACACAAGAATGCGAAAACAGCTATCAACAATTAAAAGAGTGCCTAATGAAGGAGCCAATTTTGCAATTCCCAGATTTTGATAAGGAATTCACACTAACAACAGATGCCTCCGACTACGCCATTGGCGCTGTATTGAGTCAAGAGAAAGACGGCTTCGACCATCCAGTGCAGTACCTGTCTAGAGCGCTCAACAAAGCTGAAAGAAACTATTCCACTACGGAGAAAGAATGCCTTGCAGTGCTCTATGCTTTACACCAATTCAGACCATATTTATTGTGCAGAAAATTTACCCTGGTGAGTGACCACGAACCATTAAACTGGATGCATAGTAGAAAGGATCCAGGTCAAAGACTCATGAGATGGATGTTCAGATTCACCGGATATGAGTACACATTTAAATACAAACCGGGAAAGTTAAATAAAAATGCTGATGCCTTATCAAGGAATCCTCCAGAAATGACCGAAGAAGAGATCAACAAGAACTTACCTATAATCAAAGTGCTAATTATAGAAGAAAAGGAAAAGAAAACTGCAGACAAAACTAAAAATCTAGTTTGGGACAGAATGAGCTTCCGAACTAGAACTCACTCCGCATCCGACAAAACACAAGTACCAAGAGGAAGAGGCAGACCCGTAGGTTCAAAGACTAACAAAACCGCACCTAAACTAGAACACAGTGTGATCGCACATAGAACCCGAGGAAAAGCAACGAAAGTAGAAAGCCCAATTGCCCAATACATAAAGCAAGGAGCACGCCCAAAAACTGTAACAGGGACAAAAACAGCAAACACTGTTAAACCTACGAAGCCGACAAGAGCTCTAACCAAAAAGGTTCCAGCGGAAACAGTGACAACGAGTGAATCAGAAAGTAATGAAATATCCACTGATACAGAAGGCGACATGACCAATAAATCAAAGCTCTCACCGACAAGAAGGTCATGGCTATCGTCCACAGCATTAGCAGGTAGCGAAGATGAGAGACCTCCTTTGCCAGATCCCAGGTACAGCGGATTAAGAATTGAGCACGCAGAATCAAGCGACACGGAAGCAGGAGAAAAGAGTGAAGATGAAACACTTTCGTCTACGGACAGCCAAAATCGGACGATAAGCAACATCGAGGTGAATGTGAGTCCAGTGGAAGTATCTGGCACTGAAGCAAACACAGAAGAAGTGAACACAGAAGATGAATCTACAAAAGAAGCATCAATTCGAACCACCTTGAACAAAAAAGAGATAGAAGAAGCCAGCAGAAAATTCGAGGAGAGTATAAGGAGACATGAGGAGAAGAGTCTTTTGCAACAAGAAGAAGAAATCGAACCGGAACTAGAGTTACCCTCACATTTCTCCGAAGGAGATGACATACCAGAAGAAATGCGATTCAGAATGCATGAATTGGACCCAAACTATGGAGCCGAACAGATGGATGAAGTGTTAGGAGAACGAGTGAGAAGATTAATTGAAGAAAATCAAGCAAAATTGCAAAGGAGATTGGACTACACTCGAGATTCTCTGTCTGACCAAGAACTCTCAAGTGACGAAATAATCTTTCCACAGAAGAATAGAATTTCAGAAACACCTGCCATCAAAAAGACAAACCCAATAGCTAATAGCACTGCACATGGCAAGAAAAGCAAGACTAAGGGAATCTTAACAGAAATCGAAGAGGATGAAGATTCTGTTATAGATATTAGATATTCTCAGCCACCAGAAATCACAATGCCATTTCTATTACCAGCACCATCAGAGTTAGAACCAATGAACAAGCGGTACGAATCGTCAAAAGCTAGTATGAAAACAAATCGTGGTACCACCACGAGCGAAGAAATGACACCCATGATACCACAAGAGAATGTGAGTACCGTGCGGCAGTGTCTAACGTACAAAAGAGACAATTTAGTACATTTCATTTCAAAGGATTGTGAGAACACAACACCCATCACAAGATTGCTCACAGAAATTGGAGCAATTGACTTGTCTAACATTAAAAACAAAAAGCCAAACATGGGACAAGTAATGGTTACCCCTTTTAAGAACCACAACATCTTCTCCATAATAGTGAAAGATAAATATTTCAACAAAATCAGTAAAGAATCGTTAAATGAAGGACTCGGAAATTTGAAGAAAATCCTAATGAATAGAAAGATAGCGAGCTTCAGAATATCCAGAAAAGGAGACTTAACAGATGAATTAGAACCAGGATTAGTGACAGAACTGTTGGTGAAGCATTTCGATCAATCGAGGATCAAAGTGATAATTTGCTATGGAAAAGTGGAGTTACCCGCAGAGAAAGATAGAAAGCAAATAATAGCGAATCTACACGATAGTCTAACAGGTGGACACAAAGGCATAAATCAAACGTATCAGAAAATTCGTGAAAGGTACTATTGGCCTGGAATGAGAAATGACATCCAAAATTACATTCGAAAGTGTGCGAGTTGCCAAGAAAAGAAAATAGAAAGATTCAAAACAAGAGAACCGATGTTAATCACAGATACCCCTATAGAAGCCTTTGACAAAGTGTCAATTGACACTGTAGGAAAGCTTAGAATGACTCCCAGTGGAAATTGCCACCTTTTAACCATGCAATGCAATCTCACGAAGTACCTAATTGCAATACCAATCAAAAATCTAAACGCCAGTACCATAGCTGATGCTTTAGCGAAGCATCTAATTTGTCAATTTGGAGCTCCTCGAGCAATTTTATCTGATAGAGGAACAAGTTTCCTTTCAAATATAGTGAAATCCATGTTAAAATTGTTTAAAATTAACCAACTCACCACATCAGGATATAGGCCCCAAACCAATGGCTCTCTAGAAAGAAGCCACGCACCCCTTATAGAGTTCATCCGCATTTATTCAGAAAAATATGATGATTGGGACCGTTTAGCACCCTTTGCCACATTCACTTATAATACCAGCGTTCATGCAGCAACCAACTTCACCCCATTCGAATTAGTCTACGGACGAGTCGCGCGTTTTCCATTGAAAATACCCTCATTTGAAAAACTCCGAACCTATAATGTTTACATGCGTGACCTAGTATTAAGGCTAGAAGAAATGAAATTATTGGCAGGAGAAACACAAATAGCCAACAAAATAAAATCAAAAGAGAGATACGATAAGAAAATCAGGAAATTCAAAGGAAAAGTGGGAGGATATGCAAGGTTGATCAATGAACCTCGCACGTCTAAATTTGACGCTTACCGAAAGAAACCCTTAAAAATAATTGAATTTATAGGCAGGAAAAATGTGATTCTAGAATACCCGAATGGAAAGAGAATCCGAAAACACATAGACAAATTAAAGCATGTGGATGATGAATCCGATAACAAAGAACCTACCGAATTTTCCGATTAGCATGATTAATGTTTCAGGATGAATACTCCAAAGAGAATTGTAATAATTATCATAATCAGTTTTACATTAAAATCAACGCTATGTGGACACGTGTACCAAAATGAACCATTAAATGAGAACCCCGGAATCTATTTCGAGAAATTGAATTCCTTGAAGATAAAGAGAGCAGATTGGAAGGTAAACATCTACATTGATGTCAAAGACTTCATGGAGTTTCATGGACCAATAGACACTTACAAATCTGTGTATAACACTTGCATCACAATAATAGAAGAACGAAAATGTAGACATGCTCTAGGCATTGACCTTCTACAATTGAAACAAGAAACGCTCAACAATCTACAAAGAGAAATCAATGACACCATTGCAAGTTTAGGACACATAAACTATCCAATCACAAAGGATCCAAAGAGCGTCAGAGTCAAGAGATTAGTACCATTAGGAATTGTAGGAAGCATAAGCAAAAGTCTCTTCGGACTAGTGACCACCGACGATGTGGACAACATTAACAAAAACATCGACACACTCTTCGCAGATCAAACAAAAATGGTGCATCTGTTAGACAAGAACTCACACATAATATCAGCACAATTCGAAGAATTATACAACGTCACCAGAAATCATCAAAAGATATTAGAAGGTTTTGAAAAAGCACTAACGAAAACAGTGACCCGTGTACTTAAGGAAAATGATGAACTAAAACACCTAGTAGAAATTATGATTTACGTGAAACGCGTGGAATCAACCTTGGAACACATAATCAAGAGTAACGAGAAAATACTATCCGTACTACGCAAGCTCAAAGAAGGCAAAATTCACCCAGAACTCCTGCAACACAAAATCCTACAACAAATCAACTCAGACGTAAGAAGGGTAACTGGAGAACTGGACTTCCCAGTCCCAGCGGAACACATGAGGAGCGAAGAGATAACGAAGGTCTCGAAAGTAGATGCAGTGCATCAAAATGGACGAACGCTAGCAGTATTACATTTACCACTAGTAGATAGAACTCCGTACCAATTGTATAAAATGCACGCAGTAGCAATACCGCAGTTAAATAAAAATCAAACAATAGGTCTTGCATTTGTAAAACCTTCGCACACTTACATCGCTATTAGTAACGATCACACCAAATATCTAAAATTCAACGAAGAAGAAAGACAAAAATGCATCGAAACCCACTACGCCCACATATGCCCAACACTAGGACCATTTCGACATGTGCCAGAGTCTGAGGATTGTGAAATAACTCTTTTACTAAATCCCACGAAGCAAGCAATGAAAATGTGTGACATACGTTACCAAACAAACGTGCAAACACAATGGAATTACCTAGAAAAAGACAAGTCATGGCTATACTCGACACCACATAAAGAATTACTGACCATTAGCTGTAACAATGAAATGGAAGAAAAAGTCTCCATCGAAAAGGCAGGAATTATCCGCATAACCCCAATTTGTATTGAAAGGACCAGAAATGATGTGATCACTGGTGAAATAACCAGAAACGCAGAATTCACCTATCTATATAAACCCGAAATAGACCTGAAAATAATCGAACTCTACCCCTTAATGGAAGAAGAAACGAATAATCTAGAATCAAATGACCTTCACTCAGTAAATATAATGGGACCGAACATGAGAAATACTCAAGCACGACCCTTACATGACGTTATGACCCAGTTAAAAGAAATCGGAGAACACAAAAGAAAAGAACACACCACTAACACGTTATTGTACGGTGGCTTAACGTCACAATTAATCATAATTATCGTAATCCTCATAATAATTATTAGGACCAAATGTTTGCGAAAGATATTATGCTTTAGAAAGAAAAAGCGCAATCATTCGCTATTTAGAGCAAATTTACCCCGTACTAACAATGCGATAACACTAGAAAATGAGAATTTTGAGTTTAATATTAGCCCATCGCATATACCAAATCCCTCAAAAAGTAGCCAAGGAAAGAAAAATAAACTACCCGAAACGAACTACATGTTACCCAAACAAGAAGCAGAAGTTTCATAAACATTTAAACATTCAAAGACCTTAGACATAAAAATCCACACCCCAAATAAAACAAAAGTTGACCCCAGAAATATGTGTATGATTTTAGAACAAGAAAGATGGCGAGTAGACACAGGACTGGAATATCATTATTTTGCGACAATGGAATACCACTTTCGACCATCATAAAAGAATTTGAGAGAGTAGGCACGCCAAATGCCGTTCACGTAGAAAAACACCGTTACGAATCAGACAGCAGGAAAATCACCTTGGTATTTAATACCGAAAAAGAGATAACGAAAGCTTATGACTTGAGAGCAAATCTAGTAAGGCAAGACAAATTCAGAAGGACCACAAGAAGAGTGACCCCATACACCACTCCGAACAATCACAGGGAAAAATCAAAAGATAATCTACTGGAGATCACAACCAACAAGCATAGTAATCTGAAATCTGAAGTACACGTAATATCGAACAACGTACCCAAGAACACTGTATCAAAAAACAGACTATTCTGCTTACTAACATGGGACCAAACAGACAGAGAGAAAGACGAGATGTTTTTCAGGGACTTTGCTTAATACGGAACAATGACGTATTATGAAACAGTCAGAGATAAGAAAGGCCGCCTGTCATATGGCTATGTTCAATACTTCAAAGAAGAAAACGCTGAAAAGGCAAGGACCCAAAGCGAAGCATCATACAAAGCTACCTACGCTGAACCAAGAAAACTACCAAAACAAGCTATGGGAACAGGAGACATGAAATTTCATGAAAAATGCAAAAACATGATAGAAAGTGAACTGTACCGGCTACACGAAATGACATGCAAAAAGCAAATGTCTTGGAACAACAAAGTAGAAATAGAAAACCCAGAAGAGAACCAAGAACCATCAAAGGTACCCACTCTTACAGAAATAAAAAGAACATTAGCATACTTAGAAACCCTAGAGAAAAAAAAGGACCAAAAAGAAGACGCTAACATAAACACATCAGAAATGCAAGGAACCAGAGAAGAAAACGATACCCTCACTTTAGAGCAAGAAGCATTGCTATTGAATGATGAAGAATACCAGGACGGAAGCGACATGAGTGTCGACTAAAACCACTAAAACTACACAACCAAAGTAACTAGAATGGACCCTAGGCTTAAAAATAAGGACCCACTACCAGATAAACTCACACAAACACAAAACTATACACTCACAACATCTTACACTACACAATGCCACACAATCACAACACACAAAAACATAACCCCACAAAACACCCAGAACACAAAAACTAATATTTCAAAATTAAAACCTAGCTCTCTTGTCAATGTATGACATTAAATGATGCATGCACACGAATATTCTTTAATTCCTTTCTTTTTTTTAGCACCTATCAGGAGGTTGCTCTCCTGCACATTTTAAGCAGCAGTTTCCGTAAATAGCTTAAAATATCATCTTAGATGACAAAGCGTTACCGAAACACTAAATTCAAGTACGTACGCACAGCAACCTTTAACAACCGTCGTCACTATAGTAATCTGAATCATCGTATAGTACGTCGAAAACCCCATATCGTCGGCTAAGTTCGTGCCATGATAATAACCACGGGTCTAAATGCCCAAACCAACACTTTTACATTTAGGAAAACAGACATGCTTCGAACAATTCATTTGCTTATACATGTCGACGCACAATGCGTAACGAATGCATAAGCAAGTGAATCACACCCATATGTCATCAATTCTGTGAGTTCCACATAAATATTACGATTGCTGAAGCAGGATTTGTCGGATACCAAGTCAAGGCATCAGCGAATCTTGATTCAGTAAACCCCACGCAACCTGTCAATAACACATGGCGCGAACTGGAGAAATCAAGTAAATCTTCAGCACCTTTAGATAAATCGATTTAACCTTTTTAACAAAAGAACACGATGTTCATTAGGTACACCAATGCGCTGTGCAGCAAAATGCACACCCGCGCATCGGAACGTACTCAAACAAAATTAACACCTAGCACACACATGTAGACGCACGCGAAATATAAATATAGCCTACTTGCACTACAAGAATGCAGTACCCATAACAATAAGTCATCACAGCCGTGTGGGATATTTCCTCCGGAAACCCACATACTCGACAACTTAAATTACTAACCAAGTCAAATAGTCCTGGAACACACAACATGACTACACTAACACACTACACAATCACACACTCAAATTCACATACATGGACCATTGGAACAAGCCGTACACATGCATGAAACCACTGATACCAAGAATAATCAAAATATGTTTTATGTCACCAAACAATTATTCATAAAAAAAGAGCATGAAACCCATGACCAATAAAAACACCCTTTTTTTTTTTTCCAGAAATGGACCACACAACAAATAATAACGACCTCGAAAACAACACCATGCACGACGAAAAGGACAACTCGTTAGAAGGAGCGATTCACGAGATAGAAAAAGTGGACCAAAATAAAATCCTGGTCACATATCAAGGTGACGAAGAAAACATGGAAGCCGAATTTAGAAGTCTTGGACCCTGCAAGATCACACGATTACAACAAGATCAAAGGAATCTGCCACGCATGATGGTAGAGTACCAAATGACAACTCATGCAGATAAAGCAATGAAAAATGTCACACCGGACACCTCAGTTTCATCAAACAATCTAAAAGATACAGCAAAGACAGATCAACAAAACCAAAACGGAACCACAAATACACAAAGAAAAATAAGCATCATAACACCAACAACATTGGAAAAAGAATACATCATGAACCTTTTCGCAGCACACGGTAAAATAGAGGATTTCGAAACGATACCTATGTTCAACAAAAACAACTATGAAGTTACTGACAAAGTCATAAACTTCATAACCTACAGCACAAGTGAAGAAGCATTAAGAGCTAAGGAGGATTGCCATCCTAAATTCAGACCAAGATATCTAACAGAAAGAAGACTGCCAAAAGAACAAAACGAAGAAATGAAACTTGAAACAAAGCGAATCATACCAAACACAGTATGCATGAGACTACCTGAAGAAAACATCGAAATATTACAAAAATTCAAACAATATGGAACAATAAAAGATCAAAGATTCGCTAATCTACCAGATAAGATAACAGGCAAACAAATGTCAATGGTCTTCATAGAATATGAAACAGAGACCGCAGCGGCAAAAGCAGTGAAAAATAGAAATGATGAGTTCCCAGTAAGGTACGCTTTGGAAAAGAAAAACAACACAGGGACAATAAAAAAGATCACTGACGAAAACGAACAAACAAAAGAAAACAAAACGGTATATGTCAACATACCAGACAGTAAGAGCCTGAAAGACTTCGTTGAAGATTTCAAGAAGTTTGAAGGATTAACAAACTATGATAGAGTACACCAACCAGGCATAACAAAATACATAGGTTTTCTTCACTTCGCAACAAAACAACAGGCCATCACCGCACTATTAAACGCACCGGCAGAATACGATGCCAAATGGAAAACAGGAAAACCCTCTCACACACACACCATGCACTTCGTCTGCGGAGAACAGATAACAAAAGCAGAATGGAAGAACCACATCAAAATATGCAGCTGGGAAAATCTAGTAAAGAAACACAAGAAACAAAATACCTCTCAAACCGAAAACAGGATATCAGAAACCAAAACAAACACACCAACAAGAGAAATGGACCAAACAGAAGCAAAAAAAAGCAAAAATACAACAATAACAACATTGAGGAGACCCCATACCACCACATACACACCATACCACGACACATCATCAAACAACAGCATAGCTGAAGAAGAGACACATGAACAACAGGAGCTGAAGAAACTAGGTGCTCAGTTAGTAGAGGCCCTACTCATCGCAGAAGCCTCGGCCAAAATAGCTTTAGATTAGGATAAAATACAAACATCTTTTCTCATTTAGAGTTACCATTGCCATTTTTAATCTTTAATATTGTTACCAAATGTAGAATACGTTACAATTTTTTCTTTTAAGACAAACAAAGGCTGGACCCAACTACCTCTAAAAGTTAGCCATAAATGATGTAAGAGTACCAATATCAGAAAATGTATTTTGTAATAATACACTTTATACTTTTATAAAAATGGACTTACGACCAATCATTTCAACTTGACCCTGCACCAATTAAAATAGCATGTATGTCATATATTTAGTACATAACATATACATAGTATTACGTATTAAGAGTAAATTAGTTATATTATAGAAGGACCATGGACCAAGGACACCAAATTAAAATCATGCAGGTCTCTAAAATTACGAAGCGTAAGATTTCATCGACCCTTGATATCTCACCTAACCACACTAATATCCCACCAATCACACAGAGACACAGTTACACTAACACACAAACAATGCAAACTGGGACCACAACACACGTAAAATGTGTAAAATAAAATTTTTCTTTTTCTTCTTGTAGACAAAAAAAAATGTCTTTTTCTCTTCTTAAATACAAATTTTTACGAGGGTGAATAAACAAAGTATATGCGTCAAAATAACAGAATGCATTGCACAAGTATTCCAGACCACGTCTGAAACAACAAGTTAAACCCTGGAGAAAAATATAAAAAGAAAGGATACTCATAACAAAAAGTAACAATAAGATCGAACAGTTCTGCAATACACCAACACAACAATCACACACAAACACATAAACTATATTACACCATCTCTGAGCACCTCCATTCCATACAGCCATCATTAGGTGAAATCTAGATACGTTTATTGTCCTGCTTGTTTTCACCAAATGTACCACACACCCTTACGCGATCGGTTTGTCGGGGTCGACAAACGTCTCGAAGGGGAGGAGGATGTTAATGACGAAGCTCCTAGAGAATAATAAAATTTAATTCAAAATCAAATCGCATAATAAAACTCTGGAAGCTTCGACACTTAACTCACTGAGTAGGAATTCATAACAATCCCACCCCTCCGCTAGCGCAGCAGTTCTCGAAGCCTGCGGCGTTGCCAGGCCCATAAGGCCTCGGTAATGAGCCAAGCCAAGAAAACTGCAATGCCGCTGTAGGGGTAAACAACGGGACTGTGTGTGGGAGGAAGTACAAAGCTTCCTCTCTCCCTCTCCCTCTCCCTCTCTTCAAGATCGGCGTGGCTTGACTTCACCGAGTGCGTCACTCTCCGTACAGTTGCCTACGAGACCGGTTCTCTACAAATCGTCTTAGTTTTTTTTTGAAGTGTTATAATTAGTAATCATTGTTTTGTAAAAGTTTAAGTCGGTTTTCACTTTTAATAAATTTTATTTTGCTAAGAGGTTTTCAATCGATTGTGTCGAATCATTTAGAAAATAATTATTTAGAATAGAGTGTTTTTTTGAATAAATTAAACTTCGGAACTGAATTTGTCAACCAGTGGTGAATTTCTTTCTACAAGATATTCCTTTCTGACGTTATACGTTTACAAATAAACAATTCCTTTGGACCATTCCTCCCCATTGTGTTTTTGGACCTGGTGAACGACAGAAAGGTAAGACTTTAAATTAACATATTCAAATTTCTCGAATTTGAATATGTTAATTGCTTCGAACAGGCATCGCGGGTTTTAGTCATTTTCCCTCAATTTATACTTTTTAAAGTTAATAGGAATTCGTGTGTGTCAGATTACAATATTCTATAAATCCTACAGTTCTCTTCCAATTTTTTCTGCCAATGACAGAGCTAATAGAATTGTTACAATCTGGTGCAATGCATATTTTTAGAGTAGGATTTTAGTTGATAACATACAAAAATTTCAGGGGAAAAAATAGCTAACAGTGTGTTGTGTAGGATTAATGAGCCTATTGTAAAAATTTTATCTTATTTTTGGATCTCTAAAAAAAACTAACTTTTAAAAAAGTAAAGGGTTAGGCAAGTTTGATGTATTTCGCAAAATTATCATGGATGTCAATAACGTAGCATTTCAGATATTACAACAATTCTTTTATTTGTCAAAATTAATCGTGACTTATGTAATAAATGTAATCATGGATTACAAAAGTAATGAGATCGATGGAAAATAGTCAAGTTTTAAATACATCAATAATATTAATGATTCAGTAACGGAAACTACAATTTATATACTAAATGTAAGCAATGAAATTACAGATAAAATAGAACTGAAATCAATCAAACAAAGTCAAGTTTATTATATTTAATCATAATGAAGCAAAAAAAATTGTTTTGTTCAATCACGGGCTTACTTGACTTAAAGT
Source organism: Pteromalus puparum (assembly GCA_012977825.3). Lineage (NCBI taxonomy): Eukaryota > Metazoa > Arthropoda > Insecta > Hymenoptera > Pteromalidae > Pteromalus > Pteromalus puparum. The sequence goes on from CM053172.1 coordinate 25,809,328, forward strand.
TAACTTATATAATGATCAATTAGGAACAACTCTCAAGATACTTACTACGTAACTTGCCATGCCCGTTTCATTTTGCTTGTGGTGTTGTCTATTAGTAACTATTATTTGTACATACTTATTGTTATACATGAACTAATAAAATAGTTATTTCGAAATAATGATTTATTATTACGACACATATTTGTAAACATAGTGAAAAAAAGTATATAATATGGTGTAACGTTGTTTTTCCTTATGTCTAAACAAATTATAGAAATTACACATGAGTTATGAAAATTGTATTCATTTAGAAATAAAAAAAAAATATGTAGAAAAAATTATTTAAAAAAAAATTTATATCAATTAACTTTTGTATACTCAAAAACTCTTAATAAGTATACAAATATAATATATGCACAAAGTTAAAATAGTTATCAATTGCATATCACGTTGTAGCATATAAAAAAAATGTTAGTTGTTCACCAATAAACAAAATGAAACGGGCATGGCAAGTTACGTAGTAAGTATCTTGAGAGTTGTTCCTAATTGATCATTATATAAGTTAACTTTAAGTCAAGTAAGCCCGTGATTGAACAAAACTATTTTTTTTGCTTCATTATGATTAAATATAATAAACTTGACTTTGTTTGATTGATTTCAGTTCTATTTTATCTGTAATTTCATTGCTTACATTTAGTATATAAATTGTAGTTTCCGTTACTGAATCATTAATATTATTGATGTATTTAAAACTTGACTATTTTCCATCGATCTCATTACTTTTGTAATCCATGATTACATTTATTACATAATTTGCTACAGCATTTGTTAAGTCACAATTAATTTTGACAAATAAAAGAATTGTTGTAATATCTGAAATGCTACGTGATTGACATCCATGATAATTTTGCGAAATACATCAAACTTGCCTAACCCTTTACTTTTTTAAAAGTTAGTTTTTTTTAGAGATTTCAGTTCTTTTTAGTAAATTTTATTGAGTATTTCATATTTGTTCTAAAAATATATTATATGCTACGTGATTAACATCCATGATAATTTTACGGAATACATCAAACTTGCCTAACCTTTTACTATTTTAAAAGTTAATTTTTTTTAGAGTAATTATTTACCAACAACTAGAGATGTTTTAAGCAATTTTTTTTATTATCATTTATCGAAAAAAAAATGTATGTACGCAATGATCAGTTGTAATATGAAACTTCACTTCACTCAATTATTCATTAACAATATTACTTAGAATTTCAATCACTCCTAGTTTATTATTATGCCGTCACAACCTCCATTAAAAGTAGAAAACCTAAAAAAGAAAAAAATTTTATAAACCTGCAAAAAATAGTTTATACAAAAAATATTTTTAGCTTACTAACAAATTTTGTAGTGCCTTGAACTACCATTAACCATTAACCTTCAGTCCGAATTATATGGTCAATATCTGAAAAAAATGCAGCTCAATAAACAACTCTTCAACTGATTATAAAATCGAAATACTATATGCATAAAATTGCATAAACTTGCATAAATGCTTCATGATGCGATGATTTCCACAAATATTCTTTGGACTTAGTATATGGGAGCCAGCCGCAGTCAATGTTTAAAACATTATATACAGTATATTTTTACAGAAACAAGCTGCGATGAATGTTTTTCACTAGCTTGTCTTCATTCGGCTTTTCATTTTCAAAATCAAAACTATAATTTCTAAGATAAAAACAAATTAATATTCTCTTTAAACATGTTCAAACAAATCAATATGCAAAATATCAGCTCTCTAGGTATAATAGTTTTCAAATGAAAGAGAAAAACAATTTAAAAACATGTAATTGTAAAATCATTCAGAATTTTGTTTGACTATTATACTAACAGGGCTGAAATTTTGCATAGTGATCTGTTTTAACATTCTTAAACAGCATATTAAGTTGTTTTCATCTTAAAGATTATAGTTTTGATTTTGATATTTACACTTCTGTTGATATTTTAACGCTGAAGGCATAGAATACAAAATGAAAAGCCAAATACAGAGAAGCTAACGTAAAACTATCACTATATACAATTTCTGATTAGTATAAACAAAAAAATTATATATTTTACATCAGTACATTGTATATAGTGCCATAATGATTGACACATTGACTGCAAGTAGCTATATCATCTACTGAGTTGAAGGAGTAACAACCTAACCATACGTGACCAATCTTTTTATGACCATGCTCAACATTTACTGACAAACTATTCTGACATGTGTGTAATTATTTATGTAGGTTTTGATATTAGAATTATTAGGTCGTATCTTTGTGTTAAAGATTACCAGTGATAAGGTCTAGATGCGATAATCTCCACAGATATTCTTGACTCAGTATATGGGAGCCAGTCGCAGTCAATGTTTAAAACATTATATACAGTCTATAAAGTGCGTTGATGTATGATATATAATTCTGTGTATTGATACTTGTTTAATTAATTAGAAACAGGCTACAGTGACTTATCTTGTCTTTATTCGGCTTTTCATCTCCAATCCTACGCCTTCAGCACTGAAATATCAATAGAAGTATAAATGTCAAAATAAAAACTATAATCCTAAAGATAAAAACAATTTAATATTCTCTTTAAACATGTTCAAACAAATCAATATGCAAAATTTCTCATCTCTAAGTATAATAGTTTTCAAATGAAAGAGAAAAACAATTTCAAAAAAAAAGAATCGGAATCATTTAGAATTTTGTTTTTGCTCTCATTTATAATTCAAATTCTTATACTTACAGGATTAAAATTTTGCATGATGATTTGTTTTAAAATTTTTAAACAACATATTAAGTTGTTTTTATCTTAAGGATTATATATATACTGCGACTGGTTCCCATTTACTAAGTTAAAAATATGTATGGAGATCATTGCATCTAGACCTCATTACTGCATCAGAATAATTTATATTTGTTATATTTTTGTATGTTCTTGTTAAATTTTGTAACGTCTTTTTGATTATAATTAATTACAATGTAAATCTATCTTGGTATATAGAGGTTATAAACATGTATTTTAATTTATTTTCAAAATTGAATGTATTGGTAGAATAAACACATTAGTTATCAACTTTTTCTCAAATTTTGACATCCCAAATCATCACACAGATTTTCTTGCTCCCATTACTCAATATAAATTTAAATAATAGATCTTGTTTTGGTCCTGATGGGGTCGATGCCACAATAGAATCAACATACCCAACAAGATTACTGCAAAGAAGAAAATACATTATTCCTTCGAAAAAACGAGAAAAAATAACCTCAAAAATATATTTTCAATAACTACTTACGTTGTTGANTGTTGGATCACGATCCTCCCATTCTTCTATCTGTTCATTGGTTGTGAAATATGATTTTAAATCCATATTTATACAGTAGTCAACAAATTTTTATTATTAATTAACTATTTTCTTAAAGGATTTGTTTATATAACCCTTAGCGCCGCTAACTGCCAAGCCATTATACATACAACAACATGTGAGCGAGCAATGCGGAAAACCGATGAGAAAGCAATATCCATTTTGATGGAAGAAAAAAACGGATTTGATTTGAGCATTTCCGAATGGCACACTCGTATATTACATATAAAGGGAGCTCTTCTTATCAATGTTTTTGTTGAAAATTATAGTTAGGCATAATAATAGATGATATAAGTCAAAATAACTTGGAGATTACAAAGAAAAGCATTTATTTCCTTATAAGGAAAAATGCGAATCCCAACATAGAAGTAAATAGTAGCGCGGCGCCGCGGCTTCGTCTGCTTCTCAAACTCGCCTTCGTGGCGCTGCCGCGCCACTTGATGTCCAAATCAAGATTATTTCAAAGTTTGTTTCACTCAAAAAATGATACCACGCGCAGATAATAAAAATTGAATATGTGTGTATTCATAATAGTCAGCATGTATGTACACACACACACACACACACACACATATATATATATATATATATATATATATACTAGTGGGGCTTCGTCCCCCTGGTCGCTTCGCTCGCCCCCCCCCCTTTTTAGTTTTTGTGTGATTTTTATTTTTCAAATGTTATTTTCGTTATCTGATGATTAAGTTCTAGTTGGTTAAGAACAATCTTATTGTATTATATAAAATTTGTAGATCATAAAAAGGTCAAGAATTTAATGTTTGTTGAAATAGAGAAAATCGAACAAAAAAAAGTAAAAGTACTGAATTAACGCCGAACTTCTATAGCTTATGGCATTTAAAATATATAGTTTTTTTTTCATTTTTTTGGAAATTGTTTTAAAAATAATTTTGATTCTTCCCATTTTCAATTATATGTTACAATTATAAATAAATCTGGTCCACCACTTTTTCTTATAATAACCATTGCTGCGTTGTTGAATGACCTGTGGCCTCTAATATATGTTGATGATCGATCTTTTTGTTTTTACGTAGCATAATGAGGAAAAAATCTGTTTTTCATTTTATTAAGGGGGTTTCAAACCCAATTTTTATCGACCGAGTCGATAGAACGAGTACTCGGTAGAAAATTGCTTGAATCTAAATAAATACGGTGAATTATCAAAAACCAAGACATAGTTGCCCTTCGTCTCGGAATCATCTACCGCAATGCAAAGTTTCAAGTCAATATTTAAATGCGTTAACAAATGGCATTTGAACAAAAACCAGTAGCTGCTGCGTGTGCATGTTGAAAATTTCGTTCAAATGCCATTTTTATATGCGTTGACAGATCGACTTGAAACTTTGCACATAGATATAAAATGATGAGAGAAAGGGCAACTATGTCTAATTTAAAAAAAAAAAAAAAAAATAGTTTTATTATCATCCAAGCGACGCCTAACAGCTGTTCGTTGCTCTGTCCGCGGCTTTGGCGAAGTGAGTACGACAACTGCGCATACATTGTGCGCGTCGATCTGGGGACCTACTGGCGTCTGCGGCGACACGTTCACGCAGCCGCCACTCGCCAGCCGTGCCTTGTGTTTTGATGTTTTAAAGCTGCATCCCGGCCTTCGCTCGTTCGGTTCAACTTCAAGTTATTCAAAGGTATTGATTGTATAAGTATAGCACGTCGACGCGATACAGCAGTGTCAGCGTGCTAATAAAAAGCGCATATGTTTTCAAGCAGCCTCCGCTCAGCGCGATCTCGCTCGCGGATCTGCTGCTCACGGCGAGACTCGCCAGTGCTTCGTTTACTTCTAATGCAGTGCGAGAAGTATATAAAAGTGATGCTCCGGAATATCAGCTACGATGCAGTGTGTGAGTGTCAGTCCGTCAAGGAGTGCTGCAGTAGAGAAAACTACGCAAGAAACTCCAGCAAGAAACTTGACTTTTTGCGCTTGGGAGTTATCCCTTGTTTTGGTGTCTGCTTCTGTTGCTGCTGCTGGTGCTCTTGCTGCTTCTACTTCATATTTCTACTTCATTTTTATTTATATAAAAATGTCTATACATTCAACTTTCAAGATGCATTCTAGATGTGGATCGACTATCACTGTTTGTGCTGCTACTTCTACGGCTGTGCTGATACCTTCCTCCGACATACTGTCTGGATGAAGATTCGTCGACACTCAAAATTCACAAGTATTTTTTGTGTTATGTGCAGTGAAATCACTGATTACGTGGTTTTATTATGTGTAGATGACTCTATAGCTGATTTACGCTGTCTGTGCATTATAGGTTGGCATTGACGGCTACAAACAAGATGACTCTGGAGCTGGATAAAAACTGTCTGCTGCTACTGATGCTGGTTGGCGTTTCGGGAGGCTTCAATTATCTGGAGACGACTCTGAAACCAGGTTAATGCTCTTTGGTGGTGATGGCTGGCGTTGCTGGAGGCTTCGAACATCTGAGGACGACCATGGAACCAAGTTCACGCTTTCTGGTGCTACTGGGTGGGGTTGCTGGATGCTTCAGTCTGAGGATGACCTTGGAACCAGATTCACGCCGTTTGCTGGCCTGGTTAGCTTTGCTGACCTGTTTCAATCATCTGTAGACGACCCTGAAGTTGGAAGTTGCTGGTATACATTCTACAGCTGTACATCAAGGATCTACAGTAGGTCCTCGACCAGGGTCTGCTGTGACTACGGAGTCCAGTGCTGCTGGAGTTACTGGTCCACAGTGTACTCCAGCTGCATATTCAGGGGCCACTGCTGCGACTGCTGTGTGTGCAGCTTTTGCTGCTTATATTCATACAACTTTTGCTGCTGCTGCTACTCGAGCTTGGTCAACTGCTGCTGCTGCAATACAAGCCACTCCTGCAACAGCTGTATGTTCAGGATTCCCTACTGGTCCTCGACCAAGATCAACTTGCTGCTTATACTAGTACATCGCCTTTTATACGGCTAATTAAGTAGCTTCTGACGCTTTGTGTTCCTTCCAAAGCTTTTTGCAGGCCAAAATTTTGTCGCAAGTCTATATGATGATATAGCACATCTATATAAATTTAAGTTTTTAAGATTTGTGTGGTTAAAAATTGTATATCTCAAACCTCATGTAACATATACACTTGAAACTTGATATGCAAGCCTGTGTTATGTATTTCAACATATTTATACAGTTTAGTGACTTAAGTGTAACCAAAAGATCTATTTTGTTCGAAAACACTTGCGCCAAAAGCGTATAATTAGAACGAACTAGATCTTCTGGTTACACTTAAGTCACTATACTGTATAAATATGTTGAAATATATAACAGGGGCTTGCATACCAAGTTTCAAGTTTAAACATTGCATCACTTGTACATAAACTCATTTTTTTCAAATTTCTGGGAAAAAAAATTGCACATCTCAAAAGTAGTTTTTTGTCATAAGAAAAGCGTGTATTCGAAACACGTGTGTATATGCGAAATACACGTAATTATTTATTAATTTTTATAATATAAAAAGCGTGTATTCGAAACACGCGTGTATATGCGAAATGCACAGTTATTTTATTGTAAAAAATGCGTGTAGTCGAAACACGTGTGATGTATATACTAAATACAGATCATTATGTATAGGCATTTTTCGTTATATCATATCTGCGTGTACGGCAACACGCAGTGTGAGTTTCGATATTGCAAAGTTGTGTAGTGGTTGTTTGATATGCGCTTTGTGCGCGGAAGCAAGCTGAGATATCAACGTAAGCTAAAACATTTACAACAAAATAATTTAAAAATGCGTTTTCAGAAGCTGTTCGATAGTAATATAAACATGTCAGCTCATTGTCATGGTAGCAAGGTTATGCGCTTAGACAAATCTTGGAAAGGTCATTTTAAATGACTTATTATAAATTTTCTAATTCATGGAGACATCTCAGCTCACTTCCGCGCGCAAAGCGTATATCAAACAATATCATTTACTTTTTTCAAGATCCTTGGTGCAGCAGTTTTTTCAAAAGTACATCGCAAAGAAACGGATGATTTCTTGCTTCACTGTATATCTATAGCAATATGCTCAAGGGCCCTTAAGTGATGTTGTTTTGTAAATTCGGTTTTATTAATGATACATTTAGACAATTGAGAGCTCACGTAATCAATATGGCGGCACAAAGGATGAAAATATATGTAGATGTATAAACGCATATAAATTTTAATACATAACGTAACCCCTTTTATTTTCTCCAAAATCATGTTACAGCTAAATAAGAAAGACAATGCTTCAAAATAAATATAGAATCATGATGACTTAATTGATGTACTTAAACGCTCTTTAGGTTGGATCTAGATCCTCCGAGCCGCCATGCATATTGAAGAACTTCCGTTTTAAAAAATGCTTAAACATATAGAATTTTAATTAATCATATTAAGGGGTGGCTGGATCTAAAGCTTCACAACGCCGCCACTTTGGATATTTTCAAAATCACATAAAAACGAAANGGGGGGGCCTTGGTGGGGGTGGGGTGGGAGTCTTGCCAAAATGACTATATAATATAGGAAGATATATATATATATATATATATATATACAAACATTATAATATAGGGCTCGGTAAGCCACCTGCCTTACGCCCAAGAGGTTGTGGGTTCGGATCTCATCATCATGATCCGATTTCTTTCGAATTCGCGAAGCGATGCAAGGCACGCAAAACGCTCGCGCTTTGCGTTTTGCGCATAAGGCAAAACGTCAACGCTCGCCATGCCCCCCAACGCTCGCGCTTCGCGCTCGCCATGCGCACCGACATTCACGCTACGCGCTCGCCATGCACAACAGTGCTCGCGCTGCCCGCTCGCTATCTGACCTCTGTTATGTAATTATTAGTAAAAAAAACATTAATTTTTTATCTTTTTCGTATACCATAATGTTTTTACAAATATTCCTCATCACAACGAAATTTATTTTAAATATGATTAAAAATCCATTATTATTTCGTAAGATTAAAAAAGAAATTATCTTTTGATAGTACTTTAATTCAAATTATATCCGCGAATTTCCATAATATTCGGAACTATCCTATTGGTGGAAAATACATTGGTTTATATGTAAGCTGTGACGTCACGCTTAACAAAGCAAATTCTATTCCGTTCCTAAAACCATGAATTTTGTGCAATGATAGTTTATTGCATAATTTGAACAGAAATAGTATATTACGTACCTGGTGCAGAAAAAGTGTTTTGACGAAACGAGCAGTTTGCGTCTATAAGCTCGTTTCGTTAAAAGACTTTTTTTGCACAGGTACGTACGATATTTTACGTTTTTCTAGCCGAAAACATCCGGCGAAGGTGCGTTTCTGAGGTTAGAAGAACGTAAAGGTATTATTTTATTATCGGTTAAGCAAAGCTTGTTTGATCAGCTGTTCGTTGGCTCTGTCGAAGCGAGGCAGCGAGCTCGACCACTGCACAAACATTGTGCGCATCGATCTGGCGACCGGTTGGCGACATGCCCACGCAGCCGTCTGTCGTGTGTGTTTTGACGTTTCGATGCAGCCTCCCGGCCTCCGCTAACCGCAGTTTTGCTCTGGTCAACTTCGGTGATACCATAAGTGAGTGCGGAGTGAAAAATGGCTACAATGACGCGACGCAGCAGTGTTATAAGTAGTTCTCAAATCAGGAAACTGCTATGGTGCCTGTATATGTTTTCAAGCAATCTTTGCTTACCGCGATTCCGCTCGTGGATAAGCTGCTCACGATTCTTGCTTTGTAAGAAAGTGCAAAAAAAAATTTTTAAGTGATGCACTCGGAAGGCACCGACGATGCGATGTGTGTCAGTCCATCAAAGAATGCTGCAATATAAGAAGATACATAACTCCAGCAAGAAAATTGAGTTTTTGCTTGGAGGTTATCTTTTGATTGTGTGACTACTCCTAAGTCCTGCTGCTGCTCCTGCTGATTCTACTGTTGTGCTGATGTATTTTTCTTGTTGAATGCTCTCTAGGTGACGATTCTCTATCAGATCCACAAAAAGTATCGCTGTGTTCTTGTGTTCATCATTTTAAAAGCAGATATTGATTGTGTTATGTACAGTGAAATCAGTGACTATGTGATTGTGTGATCTGTTTTTAGAGTTGAATCAGTGTTGTAATTCTGATGTCTCCTAATAATAGGTATACGGCATTGGTATCAGAGAACAGACAATTTAGTATTTATCGTTGTCAATTTGACCACGCAAGCACTACCCTGGCGCTGCTTCGCACTATCTGGGTGGTGTAGCTTGGCGTTGCCAGCCACGTTAAAACCCTCAAGGTGTCTCTGGAACTGATTCACACTATCTAAGTAGTGCAGGCTGGCATTGCTGACTTCTGCTGCTACATTAAGATGACCCTGGAGCTAGATTTACTCTGTTTGCGGTGGTGCTGATTGGCGTCTCTGAGTACTTCAACATTATCTGCTGGTGCTGCTTGGTGTTTTTGGTGATCTAACAACCTTCAAGCTATATTCGAACTTTCTGGCTGTCTTGGAGGCGTTTCTAGTTTCTTGAACCACCTGAAATTGACCATGGACCTGTATTCTTGCTTTCTGACAGTCCTGGTTGGCGTAGCTGGCTGCTTTAACCATGTCGAGATGATCTTGGAGCTGGATTCATGCGTGGTGGGATTATTGATTAATGTTCTTGGATACTTCAACCACTTTAATACAGCTCTGAAGATGGGTTTGTACTATTCGACATGGTAATATCCAAAAATTATAATGACTCGTACTATATCTTTAATTAATATTGAATCTTTAATAGGTTTTGGTTCAAAATACTTAATACATGTTTTAAGTTTTCCTCGAAGCTTTCTAATAAATATCTTTTATTGCTTACGGGTATCTTAACAGTGATTAATATCAATATACTGCTAGTTTTCTATTTGTAAATATAAACTATGTGAAAAAAGTTGTAACATATTTTCCTGTATGTCTAGGTGTACGAGTAATCCTGCATTTTTTGGCATCATAGTCTACTGCATTCCCCAGAATACAACTGAAGATATTAGTGTCGTTGGTATCTGAGCCATCAAAATCTTCGAGTTGGGAGAAAGCTCCATCAAGACTCCTCCGGCAATACTCTTTACTACTTAATGGATCAGATTTTTTATCAGGTGAGATCAGTGAGTTGAATAATTATTTGTTGATATGATTTTTCTTGTTTTCTAGTATTCAAGTCATACTGCAACTGGAGAAATCATAGTCTGCTGGATGAGGAGCCGTAGAATCAAGGGCATTGGTCATATGCCCGATTATCGATAGTAATGGATCTTTGTTAATGTGTAACTTTGATTGATATAATTTATATTTTTGCAGATGCACTGTTTATAAGATGCAGATCATAAATGGTTTTACTTTAAATATTATTTAAGTACAGAGGTTTTTTTGGTTTTAATTTAATTCTATTTTTCAGGTACAAAATGAAACTAAGCATAAGGCCAAGCAAAAAGTTGTTGTATATCAAAATGAGCCTAAAAAATTGTTTTCCACGGTAAAAAGTTGTATTTTGCAAATAATTGTTTTTTTAGCTCTAAAAAATTGTTTTTAGAGTTGTTGTATGTCAAAAATTGTTTTAAAAAATGTTTGCCACGGTCAAAAGTTGTATTTTGAAAATGACTACAACTTTTACATTTAACGTTTTTATGTAAAACGTAAATTCGCAAAGTTTTGTGGCAATTGTTTTTATTTTTTGCTCTAAAAAATCGATTTTGGGCTATAAACTCGAGTTATAAGCATTTTCATGATTTGATGTTAATGGAAAAAGTTGTATTTTTGAATGATTACATTACTACAATTTTTCCATTTAACTTTTTTTTGTAGAATGTTTAGAATTCAATTTACTAAAATTGAAAAAATCGAACAATTTGTGCCCGCATTTCAAAAGGACGTAGAGGATTGGGGTAAAAAAGAAAAGTTTTTTCGTTTGTGCAAGAGGAGACTTCTCCTCAAATTTCAGCCCGATCCATCGATAATTGCGTGAGATATCGCATCTTACAAATTTTTCACACACAAAACTATAAGGCACTTCCGTGTCGCGGTCGTGCCTAAAAATGCTAAACAAAGCTACCGAAACAAGCAACAGCGATCATCATTGCAAGATCGCTCGTAACAGCGTTCCTCTTCACAACGACAATTACGTTCTTCACGACCCTCGCAACACCGTTCACGTCGCTCACGACTCTCACAAGATCGTTCGTCGCCACGGTACCGTTCGCCACCTCTACGCCGTTCGTCATCACGGCATCGTTCGCCACCAAAGCACTCGCATCAGCAGCATTCGCCATCGCAATAGCGTTCTTTGACGTCACGACACTCCGAACGACGCACTATGTTTTATTTCGACTTTGGCATGGACAAAATTAAGTAGCGCCTCTTAGAATAAAGATGAAAAAAATAAAAAGAATTGGAAAGCTAAGGATAATAGATTAAGGGAAAATTAGTCGCGTTTCACCTGCACCCTATTTACACCCTCAAAATGTACCCCTAATGTAAGAAATTTGTTTAAAAATGTACATTTTCTGCTCTCTTGTTTGAAAAAAAAATTATTTTCATAGACCCCGTGGGTGAGTTTATATGTTTTTTGGGTCACTGAATCCGAATCCAGGGTCCGTTTGTCCCTATAACTTCAGGGTCAAGGACATTTAGAGGTCAAATTGACAAAAGTCCGTAAAAAATCTGAAAAAACGCATGCGTATGTTTTTTTTGGGTCGCTAAATCCGAATCCGGGGTCTACTTGTCTCTATCACGTCAGGGTCAAGGTCATTTGCAGGTCAAATTGACAAAAGTCCGTAAACAAATCTGAAAAAACGCATGTGTACGTTTTTTTTGGGTTGCTGAATCCGAATCCGGGGTCTGGTTGTCCCTATCGTGTCAGGGAAATCAATAAATTGAGTTTTGTGGAATCGACATCCGGTGACCATTTCGACCCAATAGCTTTGAAATGATCACTTCAAGGTTATTTGAAGGTCAAAATTAAAATTTTTTGCAAACAACTATTTTTTACACAATCTATAGCTTATTAGCATCTATTCTTTCTAGTTTAAAAGTTGTTTTTTCTTCAAGTTTTAATATATTAAATAATTTATAAGTTTACGCAGATATATAATTTACCTCTGCAATATTTCATTTTGTCGAGTTTTGATATATTAAGTAATTTATATATATATATATATATATATATAATTACTACATATACATGTATATAGATATATAGGGTGCAAACTTTTTCGCATGCCACATGTAGACAAAATTTTTTCTTCAGTGTTAACAAGTGTACCTCAATTTATTTTAATTGCTATATTGTTATTGTATTTCAAATATCGGAGTGAGTGTATTTAATTAGTAGTTCAATTGTGAAAACTATGACGAGGAACGATGTTAACTCGTCATAATCTCCCCAGCATAAACATAACTAATATTAGAATACGTTCTAACACCTTACAGCTATGTTACAGGCAAGCGGAGAGAGAACGGAGCGGGAGAAAGCACGGTAGTTGAGAGAGAGACAGAGAGAGAGAGCTCGCGCGCGTACCGCGTCTCACGGTAAGATTCGTTTCGACTCGCAACGTGTGAGCATCGTGTGCGGGAGACTTCCTGATACCGGCGCGACTAATTGTCGGTGAGGAGAGTGCGTGCGATCGATCCAGACGGCCACGAGAACCTTCTGTAGGGCCGGTCGTGACTCCGCGGTGCGTGCAGCTTCTGGTGCGACTACGCTCGTCCCGGCTTCCGTTCAGCGCCGATATCTCGCCCCGAAGGAGACGTCCTGGGCTCGAGTCGACTACCAACTTCTATAAGTCAGCTCTCTATCCATCTCTCTCTCGCCAGCTTCCTCCCGGTCTCTATTCGTCCTCTCGCCTACGTTTCGCACACCCGTGTGTGTACGCGTGTAACTCTTTATTTATCGAACAATATATTTTCACTCCTTAAACGCTGATTCTCGTGTTGTGACTTAGAATCCGAGCCCGATTCCTTATAAGATCCCCGCCGCCTCCGCGGGCACGCGTCATCGGACCTTAAAATTTGTAAGTATTTTAATATTATTATATTTGTCTTGAAAATCGTACTAGCCGTTTTCTTATTTCTTTGATTTAAATATGTACTTGTAGGATATGTTACTTATTCTATACTCAGACTAACTAAAATGCACTAAATACTTTGAGTACTCAAATATTGTGCATTTTTAAAACAGTTCTTCTAAATTATTATCTGTCTATTTATAGTCATAATTTGAATATTAAACATTAATTACTCTATCGTAATTAATTAAAATATCGTAATAGCTTTTTTCGTAAGTCTTTTTATCTTTATTTCACGTACATTTTGCAAACAATGTAATTTTTTTACACTTTTTATGTAGAAGATTTATAGTTAAACCGTACAATACAATTTACGTTAAACCGTAAATAAATAGATTTTCTTAATTATTACTGCATATTGATAATGTGTGTAATTTCTTTTATATTTTATTATTTAGAATTATTATGGGTGGAGCAAAAAAAAAGAAAAAGAAAGTCAAAAAACGTGGGACGGCCTCGCAAAAAAAAAATTGATAATAATACTAATACAGGCAGAAAACGAAAAAATATATTTAACCCTGATGAACAAGTTTCGTACAAAACGTTACAGAGAAGAGCTTCTGATTTGGCCAAACAATGTAATAATAATATACATACAACTATTAGAATTAGCGTTAAAAGCTGCTAAGAAAGCAACAGAAACTCCTGAAGAATGTGATTCGAAAATAGTTGAAAATGAATTTAATTTGATACACACAAGAGAATCTGCGTTAGCATTTCATTCAGAATATAATTTTAGCGAATACCAATATAGAGGTTTGCAGATGGATACAAAAGCCAGAAATTCGTCAATTCACCCTAGTTATTGAGAAATACTTGAAGCAAAAAAAGAAATTACCTGCGAGATTGCACATATGAGTGAAACAGAGGTTCGAGTATCTCTGCATAGTATATTAAATAAAACAAGCGAATGGTTATCTGAAGCAGTTGCTTTGAAATGGGACGAAGATAAACTGCGGAACCTAGAGATGTCTGTCTCTCTTGGATTTGATAGCTCTGCAGGACACTTGAGTCCACATCAAAAATCGAAGCAACAGCATGGAGATTTTGCAACTGCACAACAATCACTACTTACGACAAGATTCACTGTGAACTAGCCACTATTACAAAAATTCCAGTATAAGAAAGCAAAAACTCCAGATACATGTATAATTTTTAAACATCTAACTGTACTGCGCGTAACCAAAAATCGACTGATATATATTGAAAAATTAAAACAAGCACACCGTGTATGCTTATCCCTGTATTTTTTGACCATGCAACTAAATGAACTAAATATAATTATATAATTTTAACAGATGTATTCCATGAACAAAAGGAAAAAGTTCAAAAGGAAGAGCTGACGGTTGCTATCGGTCTCTCCGAGGCAGGTAAATGTGTTTCGGAAGAAAAAACCAGTTAATTCATTTTTCTTTCAACGTTTCGGCGAACAATGTCGCCCTCATCAGAAGAACTGAGAAGAAATTCGGTTTATTGTTAGCAAAATTTAAAAGTACAAAAATTATTCAGACTGTGTGACATATGAGGTGCTTACAAGAATTATTGGATTCGACAGGCTCGTTGATGGAAAGTTCGAGGCTGCGTTTTCCCCGCCGGGCGAAATTTCCTAATAAAAAATAAAGACATTGACTTTTACCTTATTTCCACTCTGTTTCTATATTTTTCGCCTTTTTTACAATTGATTATCTTTACGTAATTCTGAGTATTAGTTAATAAAATTTAATAACAAATTGTATGCATTTGCCAGCTACTTTTTATAATACATTTGTTATGTGACAACTTTCCCGTGGCTATTATTCGAGATTCTATTTCGAATATAGCTTCTAGAAAGTTCCACATACAAAAAGCATAGCGAGTATTCAAGGCCACTAAAATATCAAGTGACCAAGAATCTCGCTGAGCTAAATATCTTCCCCGCCGATGGCTACTTGCGCGCGTGCGATGCTGCGATTGCAGTTTCGGCGCTTGACCGTTGCCAGGCCCCGTAAGGCCTAATGAGTGCAACAAGCGTCGACGCTGTGACGTAGCGGCGGGGAAATAAAGCTTGGGACAGCGTGGGAGGTCCGGAAGACTTCCGAGCGTCCCCAAGCCAAGCTTCTCGTCACTCCGTGATCGGGCATTGAAGCCGGCGGACCCATAGATTTTTGTAATAGATTTTACTACAGATTTCAAGTTCAGATTCGAGTTATAAATCGATTGTTTAGATAAATAAGAGATTCGAGTTATAAATCGATTGTTTAGATAATAATATAAGAGTGTTTAATTCTTTCTTGTTTGGAAGTTATTGATTTGAATTAAATAAAGATTTGGACCAGATAAATATAAGAGTACATTCAATTGTCGTTGTACAACAACCGAATTTGCCCGAAGCGAGACTCTTCCATCTTTATTTGAGGGAGGTTTATTGATTGGAAAACAGGATAAAATCGAGGTAAGAGTTTTGACTATTAAAAATATATGATAAAAGGAGAAAGAGAAAATTTGAGTTTAGTGTGCTGATATTCAAAGGTTAGACCAACTTTGAAAAGCATTTCCCTGTGGGGGAATTGATGCGCAAACTCTCTCACAAAAAAAAATAATATTTTAATCAACGGAAAAACCCCTCGGGTTTTTCACGTAACAAAATTGGAGGTCTCACCGAGATCTTGTGCGTCTCGATTAAGCTCGACTTTCTCTCTCTCCATAATTATAAAAATATTCAATGTGCATGAAAGATTTTTTATGAATGAGAAAATCATAATATTAATGAGTGATAATACAAAAATAGTGCGCGTGAAATTATAAAACTCAATTCAATGAAATTCCTTGAAAATCTGGTCGACGTACAAAGCACAGAGTGCTGGTGGTATTTCCCAACCACTGTCGAACCAGGGCGCTGTTCTACGCTTGTGTCCAGGTGCTGGGATCCGAATCTCAAAAGACTGAGGCTTGTTTCTGTGGACCATTGACACGTCAAGAGACGACCCTGTAAAAGGCAAAAAGAAAAACTTTAATATGCTGAATACTATGTGATATATATGCATTAGTAAAAAATTGAAATTTTCTGAGTGTCAGACAACAAATTGGTAAAGACACTCATTTATGATCATTAATAATTATCACTACACAAAAGATTCGTATTACACACATAGCTATAACATTGCATTTTGAAGAATTCATGCAATTCCCTCTTTCATGCACACACGTTTAAAACACTATGCTCTGGTTCTAATTTGAGCGTAGTTCATAATCGGTTACAAGCATTAAGAGGAAAATTTAATTTAAAATCTTGTTCTCTTGTACTCGCATACATAGAATTTGAAAGTAATAACAGTAGAAGCAAATACAAAGTAAGCAAGCAAGCAATTTTAACGCACAATCTTAAAAATTTCACTGAATCTGCTCACACGTTTGAAAATTAAAGGTTAGAATCAACCACCCGTGCCAACACTTGTAGAATAAATGAATACATGCTAGCAAATCCATACCTGTATAATTAAAACACACAAATTGAATGTTGATCCAAGTTATTTGCCAAAAGTCCCAAGATATGTAGCGCAGCGCTGGTCGACGAGGTCGAAAATCTTGAAACTCGCTTCCTGGACCAATACAACGTGTACCAGATCAGTTTGTTGTCCCTAGAATCAATAGATATTATATGAGAATAGTTGACAACGATTTCACTTAACCATTTTGATGATTCAAAACAAAATTTTGGAATTTGGATGGTAATATAGGCTTATATACAAAGCGATTCAAAATCAAAGCCAAAGTGTTATTCAAAGTAAAATAAAATTTGCAGTATCTTTAGAGTCGAGTATTTGCAATTTAAAATATAGAATCAACATCGTGCAATAGAATAATTGTCTAAAATTCAAACAACAATTATACACATAACCCTAAAGTCCTCCAAGAAGAGTCGAACAAGATCAATAGAAAGCATCTTGTTCAAATCAAAAGTGTAATTGATGATTATTAAAATTTGTGTGCTCGTACCTTTGTCGTAAAATGCACAAACCAGTCTGGTAGTGCGCAAAACAGCCCTGGGTGTACATTTTATTCATGAGTTGTAGTCTCGCTCCCTTTCAATATTGAACCTTTCAACTGGAGTCACTGAAAATAAAAAGAGAAAACACAAATTACACAAAGCAATAGGCTCATGTGTCACCCAAGCAAATTATTTAAGGAAATTATTGCAAAATAGAACTTATCTGATAGCAGCAGCAACAGGTTGTACTGCAGCTGGGTAACGAGTCCTGGGCCCTCACTGTTTACTCCTTTTACAATTGTCGAAATCGCCTAAGTTGCACCTCACTGTGTAGAGCACGCACCCACGAACACGACAATTATATGTACGCACAATTTTCACCGTGATTTAACAATAATAATTAGTCGAGAAAATAAGCGACGCGACGCGCGCGAGGTTAAGCACGGCAGCAGTCGACGCCTCGTGTTTGTTCAGAGCGGATACAGGCATAGACGCGAGACGTGGAACTAGGCGTGGCTAGGAAGTTTTTGAGCGCTGCGATACTAAAGGCGCGGCACTGACGCGGTCGAGTCAAGCTATAGTCTAAACGCCGCCGAGAGAGCGCACGGCGGCCATTTTGTGATCGGCGCGAAATTCAAAAGCAGTAAAGAGACTTAGTGCATTGGACCATTATTAAACAGAGGAATAATTATAGAATAATTCTTTATCAATAAATTGCAACTTTGTGTATTGAAATAAACAATTTAGAATAATAATTAATTTTTTTTTTTTGGGAATTTTACGGTATATTTATAATTGAACCTTCTGTTTTATTTAACTAATTAAATAATAATAATTAAATTAATTGGTTGAATATTAGGACATTTTCGATTTACTTACATTTAATTCTTTGTGGGTTTTTTTTTATAATTAATGAACATTACGTGAAAGGATATTTACAGATTATTGCTAGTAAACATAGTTATTAATTTTGGGATAATCATAGTCAAAGCATTATATATTTAAATAAAATTAAATGTGAAAAGTAACTTACCTTTTATTGTTTTCATCGATATTTAATGATTTTCTTTTATCATTTTTATTAAACTAATAGTAAATAAGGGATAATATATCTATTGACTTAGTTTAAGTTCTTTGGGGAATATTTAAGCTTTGTGAGTAAATTTTCGTATAAAATTCGTATAAATAACGTAGATTTTCAAGTGGTAATCAAAGCTGAGGTTGAGAAAATTTTACAATACGCATTCAACGAAATAAATAAAAATAAGAAGAAATAAGGGATTTTAAGGGATTATTGATATTAATGGTTAATTTAGCTTATTCAATCAATCAATTTTCTTTTTCTGGTTGTACGCTTCGTTTTAGGTTATAGTTTATAGAGGTAGTTTGAAGATAACTCCTACCGTAATTTAGGATTTAACTCAAATAACTAAGAATTAATTCGTTTTGATTTTGGACCCTGTTTTAACCTTGTCACTTTTACGTTTTTCCACAAATTTTTAATTTTTACGAGTTTAAATAAAACTATAATAAGCGTGGCGACAAGAGAATTGGAGATAGTGACGATTGGGAAGAGACGTCCGTCAGAATTTTCAAAGCCATAAAACGTAGACTGACAAAGAAAAAGGAGAAGATTCCTATAAAGAAAATATTCAGTGATTTAAGAAAATTGGAAGAGGACGATCTCAACGCTTTTAAATACTTGGACTACTTCGAAGAAGGACGACATATATTCAACATGACAGGTCCCGATAATGGCTCTCAAAATGATAACAACACAAGTGATACTACAACCGGTGGCACAACTGGTGTCACGGCTGATGTTACGGCCCAATTAATGTCCACAATGGCCAATAGTTTCACGTTGATGAATTGCATCAGCGGAATACCAACCTTCGATGGCCGAAAGAATTTACGGGAATATATCCACGATTTGAGGAATGCGGCTTCCCTAGCCGGACCCAACATACAAGCGGAATTTCTACAAAATGCTTTACATAAAATTACCGGACCAGCCAAAAAGAGCCTAATCAACAAAACAGTGACTAGCGTCGAAGAGCTCATCAAACACCTAAAGCAGAGATTTGGACCAGGCAGAAATTTCAGTTATTATAATAACAAAATTCAAAATGTAAGAATGAGAGAGCAGGACACTGTAGGTGATTTCTACGATGAGATAAACGTACTACTTGGTAGCGCAAAAAACACTCTCAAAGAAGAGAAGGGCAATGACTACAACGATGATATGATGGCGCCTCTTCAATCCCTTGCAGTTGATATATTTATCAAAGGACTACCTGCAAATCTAGCTGAAAGAGTTGATTATAGCAGACCAGCAGATCTACAAGCTGCTTATGAAGAAGCAGTAAGATTGGAAACAAGGATGGAAGCCAAAATCATTCCTGATTCTAGACCTTATAGAGGACGAAACAAGAATTATAATAATCAAGGTTATTATCAAGGATCCGATAATAGAGGTCATTACAGAAATAATGGAGGATGCCATGATGGCGACAGATATCAAAATTACGAACCACAAGATCCACATTATGTAGGCTATGTGGAAGACAGAACATATAATGGACCATCTAATAATTACACTAATGATGACCAACGTAATTATCCTGACAACCGTCAACAACGATCATACCCACAAAACAATTACTGGGGTAATTATAGGGGAAGTAATTATCGAGGGAATAGTTATCGAGGCCGTGATAACGAGGGTCTTATAACCAGAATTATGGCGACAATCGACAAAATGGGAATTGGCGAGCATGGAATAGTGACGGCAATCGCGGATATCAAAGAGTGTTTGATCATCACACCGGTCGATATGAAGACGTTCAACAACGTCCGGATCGGAGAGAAGGCAACAGTTGGAGAAATGAAGCAGCAGGATATGATAACCAATATCATAGGGGAAATTTAAACTTCCAAGGGGCTCGTCACGACCCGAGGATGGCGAGCCAAGGCTACAACAACCATCATCAGAACCAGCCAGGTCAAACTCAACAAAATCCACAGAACACAAGAAATGTGGACCAGCAGAATTACCAGCAACAGATTCAGAGGTACAATCAGAACCGCAGTCAGGATCAAACGAATCCGAGAAACGATCAGGTGAAAACTCCAGTGATGGCGATTTTAACCAGACCCGAGAAATTTCAAGGATGTGTTTCACGAACTGTAGAGGAACTGAGAACTATGATTGGGAGGATGGAGAAGCAACAGCAGTAAGGATCAGGGTACCTGTTGGAACCAAATGACCATATCTAGACTTCATGATAGATAATGGTGCGACAGTCAACTTAATCAAAATTGGAGTTCTAGAAGGCCAGTTACCCATAAGTGTAGATGATGCAAGAGAACTGGGAGGTATAACAGACCAAACTGTATTCACTGCCGGATCAGTGTACCTAGACATAAGAGGGACGCCAGTAAAGTTTCAAATTGTACACGACGACTTTCCAATTAAGCAAGATGGAATGTTGGGAAGGAATTATCTCAAGAAAGAGGAAGCTGTAATCTCTTACCATAAAAACGCTTTAATGATAAGCGGTGACGTCATGCATCCTATACCCTTCATAGGACATGAGGAAGAACATAATCCTAGAAACTTAAAAAGAGGATACAAGTGTAAACAAGCCAATGAAGTGCTTAAAGTAGATTCCAAAAGTGATGAGAAAGTTGAACCAGTGGACCGAGAAGTGAACCATGAAGAAGATACTGTGTCAGACAAAGTGAAACACATAGTAAAAGCCAGGACCAGACAAGTGGTTCAAATTAACTTGAT
>CM053172.1:25832632-25843185 GCA_012977825.3 Pteromalus puparum
AAGGTTCAAAACCCGAGAACCCATGCTAATAACTGATACACCCATAGAAGCGTTCGATAAAGTATCAATCGATACAGTCGGCAAACTCAGGCTGACTCCAAGCGGAAATTGTCATTTGCTAACCATGCAGTGCAATTTGACCAAATACCTCATTGCCATACCGATCAAAAATTTGAATGCCACCACTATAGCAGATGCTTTGGTAAGACATTTAATATGCCAATTTGGTGCCCCAAGGGCCATACTATCTGACCGTGGGACAAGTTTCCTTTCTAACATCGTCCAATGCATGCTAAAGCTATTCAAAGTGAACCAATTAACAACCTCAGGTTACAGGCCTCAAACCAATGGTTCGCTGGAAAGAAGTCATGCTCCGCTTGTCGAATTCATCAGAATTTACTCTGAAAAATATGATGACTGGGACAAGTTAGCACCTTTTGCGACCTTTACTTATAATACCAGTGTACATTCTGCCACTAACTTCACACCCTTTGAATTGGTTTACGGCAGAATTGCACGTTTTCCAATCAAAATACCCTCTGATGAAAAATTAAGAACCTATAATACTTATATAAGGGACCTCATATTGCGACTCGATGAGATGAAATTAATGGCGGGAGAAAATCAAATCATCAATAAGAACAAATCCAAAGAAACCTATGATAAAAAAGTTAGGAAATTCAAGGGAAAAGTGGGAGGTTATGCACGTTTAATTAATGAACCTCGTACCGGAAAATTTGATGGTTACAGAAACAAACCTTTAAAAATTATCGAGTTCATTGGCAGAAAGAATGTCATTCTCGAGTACCCCAATGGGAAGAAGGTCAGAAAACACATTGACAAATTAAAACATGTCGAAGAAAATTCTGACCTGAATTCCGAATAATGTATCTTATTACTCATATTTTCAATCTTACGTGAACCCCAAATTAATTGACTTAATTTTGCAGGATGCATATTCAAAACTTAATCATTTTTACAATTTTAAATATCATAATTATGACCCAATGCGGACCCCTGTACCAAATAGACCCTTTGACTCCGAACCCCGGAATATATTTTGAGAAACTGGACCCAATAAAAATCAAGAAGGCTGATTGGAAGATACAAATCTACATCAACGTGGATGAATTCATACAAACGCATGGACCCTTGAACTCCTATAAGACCGTTTACAACAAATGCATAACAAAGATTGAAGAGACAAAATGCAAGAATGCCCTAGGACTGGACCTGATAGAACTCAAGCATCAAACCTTGAACAGCATCCAAAAGGACATCAATGAGACCATAAGAACTATGGGACATTATAGTCTCCCAGCAGTAAGAAATCCTAGAAGCATCCGGATGAAAAGACTAGCACCCCTAGGCATAGTAGGCACCTTAAGCAAAAGTCTGTTTGGACTAGTGACCACAGATGACGTAGAAGACATCAACAAAAACATCGATAATCTATTTCAAGATCAAGCAAAGATGGTACAAGTAATAGACAAAAATGCACACATTGTCTCCGCTCAATTTGAGGAGCTGTACAATATAACCAAGAACCATCAAAGAGCCATCCAAAATTTTGAAGGAGCCATGACCAAAACAATTACCACAGTCTTAAAAGAAGAAGAAAAGTTAAGATACTTAATAGAAGTAACCGCTTACATGAGACATCTAGAATCAACTCTAGATCACCTGATAAGAGGAAATGAAAAGATTCTGAAGGTACTAAGACAATTGAAGGAAGGAAAAGTGCATCCTGATCTTCTAACAACAAACATTTTGCATCAAATTACAACTGATGTAAAAAGGACAAGCGGAAATTTGGATTTCGCTATACCATTAGAACACCTGAGGGTTGAAGAAGTCACCAAAATATCGAAAGTCGACGCCATTCATGAAAATGGAAGAACGATGGCTGTAGTACAAGTACCTCTGGTCGAGAGAGATCCGTACCAAATATATAAATTACACGCTTTGGCAGTACCACAACATAAAGCCAATGGCACCACTGGACTCGCCTTCATAGAACCGTCACATAAATATATTGGCATAAGTTCTGATGAAGAGAAGTACATAAAATTTGATGAAGATCCTGCAACCAAATGCATGAAAACCCATTATGGACATGTCTGTCCTATGCTAGGACCCCTTCGAAGCATACCAACTGTGCAGGACTGTGAAGCAACTATGTTACTGAACCCCAGTACCCGGACCTTGAGAAGTTGCGATATCAAATACAAAATCGGTACCAAGACCCAATGGAAGTACCTAGAGAATGACCAGTCTTTGCTATATTCAACAATGAACCCCGAACAATTAAGACTCTCATGCCAAGGTCAAAAAGATATTAAAGTTACCCTAAAAGATGCTGGAATCATACGCATTTCACCAACGTGCGTAGGAAGAACAGCAGATACCATAATCATTGGACAAGAGAGCAAATCCAGCCAAACCACGTACCTATATAAGCCTGAAATCGACCTAAAAATACAGGACATGTACCCAGTTTTAACCGAAAGAGACCCAAATCTAGATAACGCCATGCCCCAAAACATTGAAGTACTCGGACCAAAATTAGGTTTTACCCAAGCAAAACCCTTGGACCAAATGATCAGTGAACTGAATGAAATTAAAGAGCATAAGAGGCGAGATTACCACACAAATAGTATATTGTATGGTGGTCTAACCTTTCAGCTAATAATGATAGTGGGAATAATAGCACTCATTATGGGGATGAAGTGTGGGATGATGTTACCTTATCCAAAAATGAAGAACCGAACCTATAATGTGGATCAATCCATCGAAATGACTAATGATAACCCTATCCCCATTCAAAACCAAACAACCCATAACAAGTCCCCAGGAAACTCTAACAAATCCAAATCAAAAAAGAATAGAATTAGAGAACCCTTGCCAAATTGTTCAAATATCCAATTCGATAATGCCGCGGAAGGCGATTATTAAATCTAAGGACCCTGTATATACAACCTATGTACCACCATGTAACTTCAATCGTATCCTGTAAGCATAATATTCATTCACAGCACAAAATAAGATGACCACAAGATGACCACCAGTACATCAATGTTCTGCGACATTGAAATACCTCTATGGACCATAATAAGAGAATTCGAACCCATAGGCACACCAAATGCCGTACATGTGGAGGACCATAGAACGGACCCAAAGAGTAGAAAAATCACTCTAACCTTCGACACTGAAAGACAAGCCATAAAGGCCAATGACCTTAAAGTCGCGCTCATGAAACAAAATAAGTTCAAGAGACGTGCAAAATTGATGCTTGGACCAACAAGGGAAACCATACCTAAGTCACCCAAAAAGACTAATATCGTAAAATCAGAAGTGCATGTCGTTACCAACACGCAGCACAAGGACCATCTGAGTAAGAACAGATTATTCTGCCTGTTACCCTGGGAAGGCAAAGACAAAGAAAAAGACGAAATGTTCTTTAGACATTTCGCCCAATTTGGACCAATGATATATTATGAGACAGTACGAGATAAGAGAGGACGTCTGTCGTATGGCTACGTACAATACTTCAAAGACAAAGATGCCGAAGTAGCAAGGACTGAAAGTAACCCTATATACAAAGCGACCATTGCAGAACCAAGGAAGTTAACTCGCTTCGAAAATGGACTGGAGACCAAATTCCATCCATTTTGTAAGAAAGAAGTAGATCTGACCCTCTACAATCTACATGACATAACATGCAAGAAACAGAGCATGTGGACCAACACCAAAAATCCCGAATTTGAGTACCAGAACATCCGAACACCAACTTTGGATGAACTAAAAAACACTCTTACGTACCTAGAAAGCTTAGAAGAAACAAGGACCCAGACACAGCAAGCGCGATAACTGATGACCAGAAAGATTTGACCCTGGAAATGGACCAAACTAATACATATTTTATAACTCGTATACAAAATAGAGGTGACACCGAAGACACCTGCGAAAGTATGAGTGTAGATGAATGAGTATGATCGAATAAACCATACCCTAAATGAAAAACCACCTTTTTCACATGTCTTCATCAACTCCAACGCCGCACCTGTACCCCACATCTTCAATAATACACACCCAAACACTCACACAATACACCACAACAGAACAAGTACACCATCACCATAAAACAAAAGATCATTGCAAAGAAAACATGGAAAGAAACGTTAATGATGACAAGTGTGAGTCACAAAAGACCACTTAAGCTGAAATGTTTCTAATAACTTCATAATCAGTAAAATGAGAACATATTAAAACTTAACCCATAAACAACAAAAAACACACTCTTTTATATTGTAATGGTAGTACCATTACAATATCTGGTTCGAAAGACCATTGTCTAAAGCGCCACTCTCCATGTGCGCATAGCACCTAGTTATACAAAGTTCCTCTTTAATGCATCTTTGTGCACTCTGTGAGACACTATTAAACCCAAATTAAACCATTTAACCCTCATTATTAAAACCTACCTCACAAAAGGACATTACTACATCTAGTGGGTCCATTGCGCATAAGTCCATTTGTGTGCTATTTGCAAATCATCACTCTTCATGAATTTGCAGCATACATTTGGATAATACCACTACAAATATCACCAGCCTTACGAAGCTACCAGTTTCATTAAACCATTAACAGCAGTAGCTTCTGGACATGAACAGCAATAGCTTTTGGGTGTTACCCACAATAAACTCTCGACCCGTTAAATAGGGCATCACACTATACAAAAACTAAAGATAAATGATGACCAGCACACGGCCGGACTGATATCTTAACATAACAACAAAGTTTTTTTTTCCTTCTGAATGAAAGAATGAATGGTACCCGCAGTAGCTTACGTGCATCGAACCACGTTTAACCAATTACCCGAACCCCATGACAAAACGAAACCCAAACGAAAACCAATATAATGAACCCTAAGGACCCAATGAACATAACATAACCAAGCATGTTAAACAATAAGTAATCCCAAAATTTGCAATACACGGACTATATTAATTCAAACCAACTTGAATTGTTACAGAATGGACCCCCAAATAATGGACCTGCTGAGCAGCATCACATTGCTGCTATTCACTCAAGTAGGGACCACTCACCTACTGGTGCAGTTCAGAGGAAATGTGCGAAAGATCAAACGAATCTTTCAAAGCATAGGACCATGCAGCATCACTCAGAAAACTGACCTAGAGGATGCGCAATTAGTTGCAATAAACTATCAAAAGGCTGAAGACACAAAGAAGGCTTTAGAACTACAAAAGTTTGTAAGGACCCCTGAAAACAACAAAACACCCATCAACGGTACACCTCACACAACACATACCACCCAAGAAGAAAAGAAAAAGGAAATAAAAGGATCAATCCTAGGAGAAGGACCATTTAAAGTAACGAGAGTGACTTATCAACCGGATCGCAAAGTGTGCGTGCAATACCAGGGCGATACGGAAATGACAAAGAGCCATTTCAGGGGTATAGGACCAGCAAATGTAATAGAAGATGATGCTCTTCGCAGACATTTGCGTCAAGTATGAGTAAATTTGTAGCTACATATTGAGACAAATATGAATAGTAGGAAATTCGATAAATTTGACGACAATATGATGGCAACACATTGCTATGACACGTCTGCAGATCATGAGCAACAGTTGCTATGATTTTGACTTCATGTGGCTATCATAAGTTTAAATCAAAAGTTGCTGTAAAATTTGCATCAAGTAAGGACGCAGTTTTACATCAAATATACTAAAATCAATAGCAAAACGTTTGTAACAAATTGCTAGTGATTTGCTACGCAACTGGCTATTGGGGTAGAAACTGTTACTCTACCATTCAACAAATTTCTGCTTTTTATCCCACTTTGAGCTTCTCTTTTGTGCAGGCTTTCTTACAAAAACTTTACTACCGTATAATTTTTTCAACATTTGGCTGTTTTCTAAAAAATATCTCCTATGGAGTTTTCTTTTCAATCGTGTTTGCTAATGTACGATTTTTCAAATACGTCGCAGCACTAACAATTTGTGGCCAATATTTTTTGTCTACTTGTGCCTCATCCAATAAACAATACGCCATATCCATAATAGTTTGATTGAATCTTTCAGCACTACGATTGATTTAATTTATGTACGTACGCTGGACAATTGTTTATTTAAATACCTCTTTCTTTTGCAAATTTATAAAATCGATTATTTAGGTATTCTGTACCATTATCGTTTTTACTATTTTTCCTGTTAAATTTTCAACTTCACTTACATATTTTATCATACAATCGAATACTTCATCTTCTGTTTTAATGCAATAAACTTTGGCTATTTTACCGTAATAATCAATAATCAAAACAAAATATTTTTCACCGTTTGGATCCGGGGTCTTGAAGCTACCACACACATCAGTGTGTATTATCTCTAAGATATCTCTCACTCTTGTTCTGTTATTTTCGAACGGTAAATTATGCATTTTATTTTCTATGCATATTTTGCATTTTAAAATTTCCGATTCAAACTCAGTTGGAATACCTGTCAACAACTGTTGCCTACTCAAAATATTTAAATAGCCAAAATTCACATGCCCTAGCTTTCTATGCCATTTCTCTTTTTGACTTATATTATTCTTATTGCATTCCGTGCTATTTACAGTCTTTTTGTCGTTTTTCAATTCACTAGTTATTTATAAGTACGATTCTCTTTATAAGCTACTGCTATTAAATTCTCTATATCATCAATTATTTTAGAAATATGTCCCTTAATTGTATTCATATCAGCTAATTTCGCGTAGCTAATTAAATTTGTGTTTATTTCTTTCACGTATAAAACATTTCTCATTTCAGTAGATAAGCTAGGCCGGTACCAGGGCAAGCCGATACTGCGGCAAGCCGATACTGCGGCAGGCCGATACTGGGGCAGGGGTGATAGTGCGATATGCCGATTCTGGGGCACTGCAATTCTGTGGCAGAGTGCTTTCTAATTCACAAAATTATTTTTTCCTGCTTCAGAAAAAATTTTCGCGAAGAATTGAACCGGGGATCTTTAGCAGTCGATATTCTTACCGACCGATCCGTTACGAGATCTTATAGTTATTTTTTTTTTTTCATTCTTGCTTTATAGCAGAGAAAGAAAAAAATTTTGGTTTTGCGGAGGATCGAACCGAGAACCTTTCGGTTATCAGTCAGCCGTCTTACCGACTTACGCGTTACGAATTCTTGAGAGTTTATGTTTAAGACCACCATTATAAGTTACTTATACATTATTATTATATTTTTAAATTATTAAAAAAAAAATTATTTTTGCATTGCGGGGAGTTGAACCTGTACAATTGTGCCCTGGAGTCAGACGTCTTACCGACTGCGCCATTATGACTCCTACGAATATCATTTTTAAATTTGTAGCTCTGAAAAGTGCTGTTTTTTTTTTTTTTAACAAAATAGTTCTCACGTTATAAAATTATATGGTGGCTCTGAAAAGGGCCAATTGTTTATGGTGGCCCTGAAAAGGGCCGATTGTAAAAGGGTTAGTCCTGAAAAGAACTGTTTGGTCTATGTGGAGATGGCGAGACGACCTGGTGACTCGTCTTCATCACTGCTGTAGACAAGACGTATTCTGACGGATTCGCGATCTGGTGTTCTGTAGTTACTGCTACGAGGCGAACTGTCAGGTTTCACCAGGTCTATTGTCCTTGTAGGCGACTCCTGTCTTGCATCCAAGGAGTATTCGAACTCGCTAAACGAATCCTCCTCGTCAGAAGAATTTAAGACTGATATCTTCTTTACTGCAAGTGAACGATACAGAGGTTCGTTGGAATTCTTCCTCTTCTCTGCATGACGACGTTGAAGTGAAAAATCAGGCGAGAAGATCTCAATGATCTCCGGCGAAGACGTGATGTCCAAAACCTCCACTTGACTCCCGATACTTTCTGCTCGAAAAAACGGGTTGTAGACATGCTCCCGATTGTCTAGGAAGTCTACTAGTGGAGGTGTCGGTGTCGAGGAGCGGTGATAGACTAGGTCCCATAACGCCTGCCTCTCCTCCTCATCCGGAAAGCTCAAAAAGAACTCTGAATTATCCATATCTTTTTGAAAGAGTGATATCCAGAATGAATCTTGAAGCCAGAAACCCTCGCTTTTATCCCTGCGAGACTTCACCCTATTGGCTGTTAGATTCATGGAAGGGGGAAAATACAATTTTTTAACACCTCCACTAGTTTTGTATGCGGGGTGAGAGAAGAAACAGTTTAACCATCTTTCAAGGATTGATTCATAGTAAATTGCACTCTTTTAGTCATATCTATTGATAGAGAGACTTATAATTATGCATGAAAGTATATTTTTGTCTAATATGCAATACAAAAGTGTTTTAAATAGTTAAAGTAACTTTACAATGTCAAGAAGTCTTAAGGTCAAATCAAATTTCACATTTTCAATCTTATTTCTTATATTCTATGATAGTGACTTCAAATTTTATATCAAAGTATGTTTTAACTAAATATGCAATAATAAACTCCTTTGAGAAGATTTAGATACATAAGTAGTCAAGCATACCATGTTACCATCAAATTTCACTAAAAACATGAGACTGTTCATACGTATACATTGGTAGGTTGAATGTAGTTTCACCTAAAGATCACGAAAGATTTTGTTTAAAATTAATATTAAATAAAATAAAAGGCGTAACTTCATTTGAAGATTTAAAAACATATGAAAACATAAATTACGATACATATAAAGACACTGCTATTGCAATGGGTTTATTAGAACATGATTCTCAAATTATGGATATTTTCGAAGAAGCAAGCACTGTTATGTTAGCATTTCAATTAAGACAATTTTTTGCATGGTTTTTACTTTCAGAAAATATTCAAGGTGATAATGTATTATAACGAGTTGCCTTGTGTGCACTCGTTACTTCCCTCTCTCCCCTATATTATATGATCACGATATAATAAACATTATCTCTGTAAATATTCTTGTGTATAACATTCCTTTTCAGCAGCAGGTAAGTGGGCGGAGCAGACAGCCATAACACACACAGGGAGAGAGCCGCGCGCTGTGTGTATGTGTGTGTGGCGCCGTCTGAGAGAGCGAGAGAGAGAGAGAGAGAAACTAGACTATTCACGCGGTCGCGTCTCGCGCCGCGACACTTAGAAGCTTACCACCGTACAGTGCAGTCGTGCCGATACTGCCTCCTCGTTTCCGTGCTATATAGACCCGTGCGTGCGTTCATCGTCCAGAGGACTGCTGCTGCGTCCGTGACCAGAACCCCCGTGTGTCACTGGAATTATCCTGCTGCTGTTCAGCACCGCGTGCCCTTTGGTTTGCCGTTCGACTTCCTGCTGCACCCGGCCACACACGAGGCTTTGAGGCTTCCGTCCTGCTTTCCAGCGTCGAGCCCTGGTCTTCCGTCCTGCGCCGCTCCGGTCCAAGCCACGAGGCCTGTGTCCAGCTTCACGAAGCACAACTGTAAGTACCTGCCCGATCGCAATACTCTCTCTCTCTCTCTCGGTATTATTCGCTCTGCTCCGTCTCTCTTACTCCACGCTGCTTTTGTACTGATCTTTGAGTCTTTACATAAAGAGAAACTTTACTATTACTCGGCTTGTGTCACTTTGTTCCTGACTCTGTCGATTCCCATGCGATTCACTCATAATCTATCTCGCGAACTAGCTACGTAGCCCAATCACTCACGACGCCGCCGCGGGCTCACGTGCACGAGGGCGTGCACGTATAGCAAACTGCGCTACGGGCCAGGCTTCGTACAGCCTACAAGAAGCCTGCAACTAGCTGCTACATATTTTTCCTCTCGCTTATTTGTCGATCAGTGGATGCGCCACTGATCGTTTATATTCGGATGCAGACCACGTCATTCTCTAGGATCCCGGTCTAACAACACCGTTATAGTATGGAATAAATACAAAAATAGTTTTACAGAAGATTTTACGGAAAATAAAGAAAATCTTGCACTTTTGCATCTTAATAAAATATTTGAAACAGAGGACAAATCATGCAAATCATTTCGTTTGCCAATGCCAAACAAAATCGATTTTCATAACATTGATAATAGTAAAGAAATCGTATATTGCAAATTTATGTTTGAAAAAATGTTTGTTCAATTAAATGATGATCAAAGAAATATTTTCAAAATTTTATGTGAACAAACTCATAAAATGTATTTTATAGATGGTCCTGGTGGTTCTGGAAAAACAGTTTTATACAAAACATTAATTTATTATGTTTTTAGGCACGACCGCGACACGGAAGTGCCTTATAGTTTCGTGTGCGAAAAATGTGTACGATGCGATATCTCGCACAATTTTCGACCGATCGGGCTGAAATTTTAGGAGAAGTCTCCTTTCGCAAAAGCTAAAAAACTATTTTTTTTTTATCCCGATCCTCTACGTCGTTTTGAAATGCGGGCACAATTTGTTTAGATTTTATGGATTTTTACGTGTATTTCCAATAAAAACTTTGGTGTTACACGATTAACTCTGAGAGATTTTAATCAATCGGGCTAAAAATTTGTGTGTCAACTCCTCTTATAATAGTAAGCTGACAGTTC
>CM053172.1:25863737-25905110 GCA_012977825.3 Pteromalus puparum
TTGTGTTTCTTGCCTGTAGCTTGTGAAAGCTTGTCAACACCAGCATACGCGGAAGGATGCGGGGGGTTATAGTACAGATTTTCAAAAGATTCATTCATTTTTATTTTTCTTTATGCACTCTCTTTTTCAACTGCTTAAGTACCTTCTTATCTTTCAATTTTTTCTTCGATTCACTTTTTGGCTTACTCTTTGTTTTTATAAACGCTTTCTTAACGCGCGAAAAAAACTTTTTAAACGTAATTTTGCTCACGATACAACACGCCGTCATCATAGCTAAAGTTCTTTCGTCGGGTTCTGTGTCCTCCGCTAGCATACGAGAAAAGGCAT
The DNA here is from genome assembly GCA_012977825.3 of Pteromalus puparum. NCBI lineage: Eukaryota > Metazoa > Arthropoda > Insecta > Hymenoptera > Pteromalidae > Pteromalus > Pteromalus puparum. Next base: position 25,864,065 of record CM053172.1, read on the forward strand.
ACTCTGCCAAAACTCTATCAGCTTGACGTCGATTCCCTTGCTTGTCAGCGTAAGTTAAATCATGCTGTCGGCATGCCTCATCCAATNGGTCGGCATGCCTCATCGAATGGATTTATTCCAACTTCACCTCTCTCAATGCGCTCGGCTAATTTAGTACCGGGTCCACAAAACCTGTAACCAGGTACATGCATCTCGAACGGTAGTAAATCGATCAAGGCATCTAAGGCGCTATTCTTGTCTTGGGAACTCACGACTATATCTTCTTCTTGACACTCCCGCTCAACCGTTGCCATCTTTGAATTTGATCAGGAGTTGCTAAAATTTTCCTTCTTGTTTGTCTCGGTGTTTGTGTGCTAGATTCTTCCCCGTCCGCTTCGCTGAGATCTTCGACACTGGTAGTTTCAGCGATATTTCTTCCGTTTTGTTGTGGCGATGCGTACTCCTCAGCGCCCTCTGAACTGGATGTCTCGGATGATACTCGAGCGGCATTTTTTAATACACGTCGGTTACCAATGTATTCTTGAGGAACGCATGACTCACGAATCACACGCGCAAATTGTAAATGTCCAGGCGGTGTCGTCGCAGTTTTCCTCTCACGCATTGCATCATTCACCAGGTCAATAATGTTGGCATTACGAACTCGCACACCATCAATCTTAACAGCACCATTATGATCCCACGTAATTTTATCGCTATCGTGTAATCGTCGTAAAAGTTTTGTTGCATTAGATCTATAACGAGCTGGTACAGATTCGGTGATGGCAGTATCAGATAGATGTTGCTTCTCCCTTATTTCAACAGGTGCTACCTCTCCATTCATATCATCATCAAGTTCTCTTACATTCGCACCACTCGAGTTTTTAAAATGTAAATAGCGCTGTAAGACCTGACGATACAACGACCATTTTTCTCGCTCATCTTTACACGTAGAAGAATTCAGTATTTCGTTCATCTCGGCATCGAGTCTACTCAGCGCCGAACCTGGTGTTTGCACAGTGTTTAGCATTTGGCATTGCTGTTGTTGGCCACTGGCAAGCGTACATTGAAGGCGTTCTAAATTTTCTTGAGGTAGAAGAACCATTTTTCGAGTGTGCTCCATTTTCACTTGCTAATAAGACTTGCCAAAACTGTGCCAATGATAGGTGCGAGTAGTGCAGGTAAGAAACCACCACGTTGGACGATAAGTTTTTTCTTCTTACATAAACTCACACGAGGTTCAGCCAATGTGCGTAGTATATTAGCGTGTTTGCGGAGTTTTGATTTGTGCCTCTTATCGAGAGGCACGTTCCCAACTAGTATATTTAAAGCGCACTCGCAGATATGTCTTACTAGTTTATTATCTGCTTTTTGTAAAAGAGCTTTTCTTTGTTTACTGTTGAGATGATAAAGAGCTTGAAGAACAACACCTTCTTTATGATGAAAAGGTTGTCGATGACGAGGAGCCATTACAGAGAAACTATTGGTACTACACCAGATGTGTCACTACCTTTGCATTTCTTTTTCGGTATGTAGACGTAGTGGAACTCGTCGTCCGGAAATATACAAGTGCGAAAACGACAATTGTCTGGTGTTTCTTGTTTTAAATCCAACAGCCGATATCCGTAAGGTCTCGCTGTGGCGTCCCAGTAAGCTTCTTGCAAAAATCGAGGGGTATCTGGGCACACTTGGCGAGACAGATGTAATATTTGCGATCGATCACGCAAGTTTCTAAACGTAACTATGTATTGAGCATTCAATGATATGTCACGCTGTCCTTTACCTTGATGAAATATGTTCTGACTGATGTAGAATACCGACAACGAATGATGATGGGACCCTTTTGAAAAAATATCAACGATTGTTCCACCTGACGATGACGATTCCCACATCAAATCGTCAATGATCACTAGTTTTGGTCTTGGATCGTTGGCGTAGTCTGAACTCTGTGGTAAACCCTCGCGAAATTCCACGTTTCTACCACTAAAAGTCTTGTACCCCGCTTGCCATTCAGCGTAATATACAATTATACGCTCGATTCGTGCATCGCACATACGATCAATATTTTTGATAAACTTTTTCACAAACTCGGTTTTACCACATCCTGTGGGTCCACATAGAATCGAGGTGAATGGATGCTTCCATCGTGTATCCATTTCACATACTGATGTCTTTTTTCTCTCTCGAGAGAGTTATTATTGATAGTAGTGAGCAACGGTGTGGTGGGAGAAGGAGGACTAGTCTACCTACGTACTTGTAGTTGCTGTGGTGGGGGGTCTTTCTTCACCAATAACCTCGAGGCTGATGCACTGATCGGCCAATCAACGGTGTGCAAACTTTACCCTGATTTATTGTAGCGTCATATATGGGTTAATGATTAAATAAACTTTCACATATAAATTTGTTTGTTTGTTTGTTTTTTTTTTTTTTTTTTTTTCAGTTTTTACAATATTTCTAAGCAGTATTAAACTCAATAACATTACCCCCCTTATGATTTAAGAACAGTTTTAATTTGTTGGCTTGATTACTCATGCTTTCATACAATTTCGTATCCTTCGTCAGTGCGGTAGATACCCGAGTAGGGAGGAAAATTTGAAACTCGTCATCCAGGATAGCCACTATTTTTGATCCATAACGTGTCTTCGCTTCTTTGAATGATGTTACCATGTGCTGGTGGTCGACCTTCAGTTCGGAAACCTTCTTTGTGGGTAAAAACCCCCCACTAGCAATCTTGTTAAGAGCTTCCAAATCCATCTTAAAACAAAAAATAACAGTATTGTTATTTATAAATAATTATAGAAAAATTAATAACATAACATAAATTATACATACTTTTTACTGAAATACAAAATTTTATGAGAGTAAGACTCGTAAGTTTCTTCTCCACCTCGTCAAGAGCTCTTCCTTATACTGTTCGTAAAATAAGGATAATTTCTCAAGCTCGCCGTCACTCCTTAAATATAGATCTGGTCACCGCCACCGCCACGTTACATCATAATGAAAAACTCCCCACCAACAAAACCGTCCAATCATCCTAGTGCTGGCTCAACGATCAACCAATTAACTAGCAGGAAATTCCTGCGGTGTGTATAAGGAGAGGGGGTTGTCAACCAATCAGATCGCTAGTTCTCCATTAATTCATCTTGAATTGTGTCAGTCGCTGGAGCGCTTTCTTTGTATCCATATGGGTAACTCTTATCCGCTGCAATGAATCGCCGCTTTCCGTAAACAGGTTTACATGTTTTTGTTTCTTTTTGTGATATAACATCATGAAAAACAGTTCGGCGGATGACAGAATTTAATAGAACTATTTCGGTGTTTGGTGTAGTGATCAACTGACGAATCGTTTCGAAATTTATTTGTTGACTATTTGTATAGTTTAACCGAATTCCTTTAATTTTACACACATACCCTTCACTCCCATCTGGGGTTTTATATTTGTAGGCGTAAAACTTAGGACCTCCAGATAAAAATGTTGTTATGTACGTACCAATGCCTTTGTCAGCCAACTCATCCGTTAGACTACCTAGCTGTGACCCAATCGGTAAGTCATCGTCACCGTCTCTACTGATGTAAAAAACAGAATCTGTGTCGTAGTACAGTGCACGAGATCCCAAAGCGTTGAGATAGTCAAATAACTTGAGACGCGCTTGTGCTGTGGTAAATGCAGCAATAACAACGTTTGTTGTTGGTGATGGTGTAAGAGCCTCAGCTTTGTAACACCAGTTGGCGTACAGTGTGTCATCATTGACCGGCAAGATCCCATTAACCTCTATCTCTGCACACGTGAGTAATTCCATTAACCTTTCTGGTGTTGTCACGATCTCTGTTTTCGTCATATTTTCACGTTGACCGAACTTACCCCATAATGAATTGAGACATAGTTTTGCAACCGATCTCAGTCCAGCGTTAAAACATATTGTATCCTTGTCTAAACTTATACCCTCAGTCGTTTTTACTTCTTGCACATATCTTTCTTTATCTTCATCAGAGACACAGTCTGGTGGATACCCGGAAGCCATAATCTTTTGCGCAAAAAATTCGTTAATATATTCGGCAAAAACTCCTCCCTTTTTCTCGTGTTGATCGTACTGTGTCGTTTCGTACTGCCAAATTTCGTACACATCTTTAACGATGTACCCTATTTTGACAGCTACTTTGACCTCCTCAGAAACCCACGTACCACGTAATACACGTTCCTCTGGATCATCGTGAGGACAATCTTCTTGAATCGTTTGCTCGCAACATGTACGACACAGTGGAAATATCAGCTTTTCGTGCATCCTCATGGGTAATACAGGGTGATACAAATCTCGCGGTGCTAATATGTCACAAACAATTAAACCATCCACTTTAGAAATGTCATTATTTGGACCTATGAGTGTCTGACACTCTTCCTGCCCAACGTATATTTTTGGGTGGCCTATAGGATATTTACCACGTTTACAAATGTACGGATATAGCGAGCATACATCTACATATTTGATCTTTTCCGATCCTCGACAATCATATACCTTGACAGTGTTTCCAGTACGCCCACCAAAAAACGCATCCCGTGGATCCAATGGTTTTCGTTTCATACTTGCAGTGTTCTCTCTTATAAAATGTTGAAGTTCTTCGCTTTCCGAAATTTCGACGTTAAATTCGCATTCCCACTTTTCAATGAGTCTGTAATTGTTTGATCTTATCCTGGTACTAATAGCACGTGTTTTTTCATATCTATCGTCCATTGTCTCACCACTTATTAAAGGTGCATCTCTATTTATTCTGTAACATCGTGGACAACCATGCCAAAAACAACCATGAAATTGAAGTACTACACCTCTATGATCTTCGTTGTCTTGAGGCTCACTATAACCATCTACAAGCATACCTTCAACAAGTCTCCTCTCTCTGCATCGCCCTGCATGTTCAATGAAACGATTAAGGACACATCGCTCCATCCAACATAGCCATTGTATAGCTTTTTCAGACTGATTATCACATTTACGATAACCCTGTGGTGGTACGATACCTATTTGATTTTTTTTCAAAAACTTTTTTCGGAATACACGCATACAAGACGATGCAATTGTTATACACTCTACAAACGGGTCCACACCAAATTTGATAAAAGTTTTTCGAAAAGCCAGACATGCTAATCGTAAAATTTTTACATCTTGTTTGCAATATTTTATAATTTCTTGTTGAAAGTTAAATATGTGTCCTTCTGATATTTTTTCGTTATACCACTCAAAAAATCGTTCTCTATCCTTTGTATGCATTGTGTCTGGTGAGTATGTATCTGACGGTGGAAGTGGACCCACGTACGATTGATTTTCAAGTGTATTGAATAAATGTGGAAACATACCTTTTTCAATTTCTGGTAAACCATAAGCTTTTGGTAAACTACTTAAAGGCATGTGAAAATAGTTCAAACTGTCTATGAATCTTACATTTAAGATTTCTATTATAATTATTTTTGAACCATTCATCACCACGGATGGCGTGACACGTTGTTCGTAGTATTTTTCCACAATATCTTTGAATACGAATTGGGCATCGAACCCTTGCGAGTTGTGAGCGATACAGATGACTTTCTTAAATTGTTCTCTTGGTGCTAATGCAAGATCAATAAATTGTTTAACAGGGTTATTTTTGAACACATGTTCACGAATACCACATTGATCACACCTGATAGATATGTCGTCAATCTCTAAACAATACGTACACGATTGTTGCACAATGCATAAATTTGGTACATGGATTTTTTTATTCTCGTCTCCAAGTACCTCGGATGTTTGTTGAGTCTCAAAATCATAGAACAGAAATAACACTTTTTCTAAAGTTTCGTTTGATTTTAAAGGCCGTACGTAGCACATGTGATTCACTGGTAGGTTTAATTTACATGTCGAGCAAAAAGATACACCACATTCGTGCTCTCTACCTTTGTTTAGACGTATCGTTTTAAAACAAGATTGACAAAATTTTATTTTCTCACAGACACTGCTATTTTTGTTAAATGATCCTTTTCTTAGATGATTTTGAAAACAAGAATTGCCGAAAAATGATCTGTTGCAAGCCATGCATGCCCTCGAATTTTCGGTCATATCGCATGATGGTATCGCCATACATTTGTAACATTTATTAGAACATCTATGATCTTCAGCAAGCCAATAACTTCTATTACAGGGTATGCAATAGCCATTACTCCCACAAACTCCGATCAAATTAAGGATTGGCTGATAATGCTTAGATCGCTCATAATACATTATTCTTAATGTATGTACAATACGACCGTGTGTTTCTATGACGTATCGACTACCATTGTAAAGAGGTGGATGTCCTCGCCCAAAGGTTGAAAAATTGTAGACAACTATACTTGTGCCAAGTGTAGCGAAAAATATTTGAAATTTATGAATTTCTTCGATCCCACTTCCTTCGGCTGGTATCTGCACACTCGATAATTCTAAAATTTCTTCTGCAGCTCTTTTTTGAACTCTTCCACGACTTTGACGTATTGAGTTCCAGTAATCGTGCAAGCTACCTGTACGTATTTGACCTCTTACCGCATAAGCATAACCAGCAGCCAAACTACGTGGTAGGCATAGATTGTCATCATTTCTTATACAGAGGATCGATCTTTTATTCACACTTTCCTCCGTCAGCTTTACACGACCACTTCCTGCCACACTCTCAACTACCGCACAGTTGATTGATAATCTATCGGTTATATTGAAATCGTTTGCACTTTGCACAGTATTAAATAACATTTCCCAAAGATCATCAACGTGAAAATTTTGTATAGGTCTGAATGAAAGCCACAGTGGTCCATGTTTGAAATGTTCTGAATTTAACGTTATACCTATAAAATCAGAAGGTCTGCCTCTATCGCAAAGCTGACGATGAAGATTACGCATACATCTCTCCAACCAATCATAAACATTTGCGTCTGGTGGTGGTTGCGAAATAGTACCTTGAATCTCCCTTCCTTCGTAGCCGAATCGACGATAATGACGAACTGATTCTCTTTCTACAATAAATCGGGGGTCCGATCCTTCACCATGCTGTAATAGACGACCTGTAGGATTAACAACATTTTTGGATCCTCGAGTATTATATTTGTAAATATATATAATTTATGACTGTAATCCTACCGTCAGAACCATGTTCGAGAGATGCATCCGTATCGCTAAACTCGTCCCCATTCACTTCTTCCTCTAGGGCTACATCATTGTTTGGTATGGGTGGTCCTAAATCTTAAAGTATTGATATATGCATTTAAATTTACATTATGCTATTTTTTATAACACATTCAATACTTACAATTAAGTATATCTTGATACATTTCATTGATCTCCGGATTGGACCCCGTTGTAGTTGATTCTGAAACTAAAACACTGAGATGAGTTTGTAAAAAAAAAATCACGTATACACAAGTTATTTGAAACCTACTTTGCAATTGTTGGTCGGTTTGATGATTAGCATCGAGGATAGATGAAGATGGTCCAGGTTCTTCATCTAAAGTATTAGAATTTTTTAAAAATAATGTTAAAAATGTCTATGAAAAATATCTATAAATACTTACAATCACTTTGATACTGTATAGATGGACCGGGGTAAGGTTGATTAATTTGTTCAACAATGGTGATAGCTGATGATGGCTCTGGTTCTACAACTAAAGTATTGGGATGTGCCATAAATAATTTAAAAAACAAATATTAATAACACATGCAATACTTCCGAGTATTCTGGCCGACGTGTGATTGATCCGTTTGCTCAATATCGGGGTTAATTAAAGATGACTCTGGTTCTACAACTAAAGTATTGGGATATGCCATAAATAATTTAAAAAACAAATGTTAATAACACATGCAATACTTACGAGTATTCTGGCTGAGGTGTGGTTGATCCGTTTGCTCAATATTGGGGATAATTAAAGATGACTCTGATTCTACAACTAAAGTATTGGGATGTGCCATAAATAATTTAAAAAACAAATATTAATAACACATGCAATACTTACGAGTATTCTGTCCCTGTATCGATGGATTAGGTAATGTTTCATTTACGTATTCACAACGATTAATAAAATCAGCGCCTTCGTAATCGTCCAACATTCTATTTATCACTATAAGTAAAAAATTTTATCAATTCTATGTGAAAATAAATTTTATAATTGATAAAGTTTGACTACTTACAATAGCGTCTGATCAACTCGGTAGCTAGAGGGTCTCGATGATCGTTTCGTTGTCTGACAGTCTGTACAACTATGTTGAGCACATCCTTGTTGTGAAAGAGGCCTATATTAAACATGTACCGAACTGTTGCTATACGACAATGTAGCAGTAAAAAATGCAATTTTTTGCATAAAGTGTGTAAGGGTAAACGATCTAACTCACTACTCCACACAGAGCCACACATTGTACGAATATGTGGTTCGCGAACGTTTGCAATACGCAAAACGGATCGCAAGACTTTTACTAAGTGACTCGATGTAGCTCGAAACATTATGACACACACTGATGTAGACCGTCAAGTCTAAAACACACTGGCGAATCGCTGGTAAAAGCCCTCCTTAAATACTGGTTGTGTTGTTATTCGCTGTAGTGCTGGGGGGAAGAATCGTCAGCGAAATCAAAACTATGGAGAATTTCTTTAAAATGTTTTGACAACATATTTAATTTCACTCTAGCCTCGTTATGTGGTACGAAAAAATTCTTTCGTGTAATGCGGTAGAAGGTAAATCTTCAAATTTCATTAAATTCTGCAAAAAAAATTCAAACTGTTTCTCGTTAAGGTTATAGATACTTTGCTTATTGCGTGAAAGTTCACGTTTCACCTAGAGGGTGATGGAAAAATTCTTTCATGTAATACAATAGCAGCTAAATCTTGTATTTCATCTAATTCTGCAGAAAAAGTCTAGTTTCCGAAAATGTTATTAAATAACATTCGCATAATATCGTGTTTCTGTCAGATAGCGTAAAATATCACATGTCGCCAGTGACGAATCTATCTTGAACACAGATTTCAAATACATAAAAAAAAAAGAAAAAGCGCAACACTCATGCGAAGGTATGTCGCTTAAGCGGAAAAGTGATCTCGATGTTATGTGATACCTGATAGCAGACGGACTTTCCATATCCAGGGAGGCATCTTTGAGACATCAGTCTGAAAGATGCTTCCGAAGGATGAGCAACCGAACGAAAACGTTGGCGAGCCAACACTTCAAACAGTGCCAGTTGTAGAAAGGGCTGTGATACCGCGGCCTGATTTTGTGTTGGTGTCAAAATTACATGTGCGACGAAAACGTAACTATCCAATAATCCTTCCGGAAAATTTGTTGAATATAGTTATTGAATTGCTGTTGTGGAAGGACCATTACCGCTACTACAGCTTTACAAGGTTAAGTTTTGAAGCGGCTAAAAACCACTTCTGCCCGCAAAATGTGGCTGAAAACTGGTTTTTACGGTCAAAACAGGGGATATCTGTGATTGACCGTACATCCGACAAACCAACACATGCTGTTGTATGCTACACAGCGGAAAAAGGATGTATTTTATCCTTGAATTACGTGCGTCAAATAGAGCGACAGCGTAACAAGCGTTTTATATATCGCTTGTAGTGAAAAAAGTGATAAAGCTACTTAAGAACTTGGACGTGTTGTGTGTATGTGTCAGACTCAGTCACGTTTGTCTGGTAACCGATCCTGCGTTATACCGATAAGCGTGGTCCAAGGGATGAGCGTTGGAACACCGTCTCAGTCCGTCGCGAAGTCTACGAGAGAGCGCAGCTTCGTAGCGTAATCTCTGATTAGTTGGATTGTGTTTTTTATCGTGATAAAAAAATATGGCATCGGGCACTTGTTTCCTGAATAATAAAAAAGTGCTGAAACGTCAAATTTACAAAAGTGAGTTTGAAACATACACTAATTTTATTATTGGTTTTGTGTTTGGCTGTCAAAAATTAGAGGAACCATACAAAAAATTTGTTAAAGTGAATACTCGTCAAGAAGAAGAAAACGTAGAAGAAGAAGAAAACGTAGAAGAAGAAGAAAACGTAGAAGAAGCACCAGATGAAACAATAGAAAACGACGAACCGCTAGAGATAGATTTTGAGGCAGTGCTTGATCCTATTATTAAGATAGAACGTGAAATTGAGTTTAAAAGTGAAAAAATTGAGAATTCTTTCAGAGGTTTAAAAAGAAAAAGAAGAACCACACACAGATGTTTTTTATGTATCGACCCGGGCAGTAGTAGCTCAAAAAAAATTCTGTCTACCAGAGCACGCGAGGTGACGAGAAACGACAACTGCTCCTCGTGCAAACGCAAATTCTGGGTGAAAAAACTAAACTGGAGATTTTGTGAGAAGTGTTGTGTGTGGGTTTGCGCCAAATGTGATTGCGCGTGTCGCAAAATAATGTGTTGATTTTTAAAAAACTCTTACTATGACTGTTTATAATTTTAAAAAATATAATATACAATAAATTAGTGTAGTATAATTATTGTGAGGACAAGTGTGGACAACTCCAAGGAGTCTTCAATAAGTGTAAGTACAATCAATATTATTTTTTGAATATTTTATAAAATATAGAATGAAAATTCAGAGAACGTGTCATGTTTTACAAGTAAGTACACGTGTACTTACTTATAAAACATGATAACAGAGACGAAGAAAGCACAGGATCGTATTACGTGCGAAAAATAAAAGAGGTGATATGGAGTCGACGCAATAGATGCGCTGGATCAGCAGCATCCCGCCGCCGAGTTCACGCAACTCGTTGCAGTGCGCGCTTGCGACAACTCCCTCCCCGTCCCCCCCGCTCTCACTGCCTGATCTATTGGGTCTTGAGTCGATACATGTCTATACCCCCCTCTTCCCTTTCTCTCGACACGAGTTGCACACTGTGAGAGAAAAGATAGGTCATTTTTTATTCTCTTTCAGGTACATATTAAACAATTTACTTTTTCAATGACTTTATGGGAAAAACCGCCACGGCTGAACGCTCAGGATACTGCCGAAATGCTTCCAGGTCGACTTGTCCTGGGAAGCCGACTAAGAGGTCCCTGGCAACGTCCAGTCGCGCCTCAAGGCTAGAGGACGTTAGTTGGCCTTAACGAGGGAGGGAGAAGTACATGGGTCGTGTGAGGACCGAGGACCAACGGCGGGCCCGCAACCAACGGCGTAAGACGAAGAAGAGCGTCGCCGCCAAGCCCGTCGCTGCATAGTCCGACAGTGCACCGGTCCTCTCCACATCTATCATCGACGCTGCCAAGCCCGACGTCTTTGCCAAGCCCGCCGCGGCCAAGCCCCAGGCTCGCCCCCAAGCTCCCAGGCTCGTCATTCTACACGGCATCCGGACGCTCAAGGAATTCGAGCCCGAGCGATTCAAGAAGCTCGTTGTCCACAAGAGGCGACGACCCGTCGTGCTCGCGAACTCCGAGAGCGCCCCCCTTCTCGCACGCCGGAACCCGCCAAGGAACATCGAGTTGCGGCTGACCAACGAAGAAAAGCTCTTCGAGCTTTGGCCATCCGAGGAAGAACAGTCACGCCTCGACGCAGATAAGGAGGTCGCCTTGCGGAAACCGACGTGTCCTCGCCCGCTCCACGCTCCTCCGGTCAGCAACACCTTACACCAGCGCAAGGACCTGTTCCGCCTGCAGGAGCTCAGAGACCCCCGGCGCCTAAGCGCTGCCCAACGACGCGCTCAACAGGCTCGCGCCATCATCGCCGAGAGGAAGGCCCAGCTACACACGACTGCGGAGAAACATAGGAGCCGCTCAAGGAGCCGTCTCCTTTCCATCAAGGAGCTACTCAAGCGGCCTCGTCACCGTTCGCCACAGCGAGCCCTCAAGCCTCGCCAGGCTTAACCCAATCAAAACACACAACCAGCCCTTTTCAGGGCCACCAAACTGTTTAACGTTGGGGCTAACGCCAATTCGTTTCCTTTTCCCCGCCAAGGACTCTGAGGAGATCCGGGGAAAGGAATACTCTTCGATGACTAGAACTGAAGTAAGTCTGCGGTGAGTGAAAAAATGGAAATAATGAATTTTGGCCTTCGGAGACATGTTGCACCTGGTATTTGGTACATATAAAAATTGTTTCTTGTTCCCTACAGTTTTTTCAAGCTTATATGTTTGTTTAATACATTTTTCAAACAATTCAATGTTAACATAAAAATAAAATCCGATTTTTCATTTTTTGACAATTTAAGGTGGTTAGGTCCCCTTAAGATAACAAGAAAATCCATCCAGATACAAATTTTTTATATGATTTATGCCTTATTTCTTTACTTAACTTGGTCTGTAAAATGCAAAGCTTAGCTAGGTAGGAAACAAAAACATCATTTTTTAATAATTCAGTTTTTTTCTCAGGAAATAATTTGTGAAATAACTTGATATTTACGTAGTAAGTATTATTTATACTATAACGAGTCGCCTTTTGTGCTCTCGTTGTCTCTCTCTCCCGTACATTCCATTGTAATATTCACATTCACATTATAAAATATTATTTAACATCCATGTAAAAGAATTGCTTTCAGCAGCAGGTAAGTGAGAGGGCAGAGCCAGTCGAGCGCACACAGAGAGAAAGCCTCGCGCGTATGTGTGCATGCACCTATATAGGATGAGTGAGAGAGAGTAGGGGAAAGCTCCCTCTGACCATGCGGTCGCGCGCCGCGCCGCGACACTTAGTAGTAGACCACGGTCCCGATCAGTCGCACTGTCGAGCTCGCTTTGTTCTCGCTTCTTACGATTCCGCGAATCTTAGCTTCGGCGACGAATTATCTCCCGGAGGATTGCTGCCGCATCGGTGACGAGTTGGAACGTGTTGCTGGGTACGCATCGCGCCATTGGACTCTGCACGCTACTCGATACAGGGTGCCGGACACGAGCTGAGCAGTTGCTTGCCGCTCGACTTCCTGCTGCACCCAGCCACACTCGAGGCCACGAGGCGTCCTTCCTGCCGTCTAGCGAGGGGCCGTCAAGTCTAATCACAGGACGTTCTCCCCCGTCACCCGTTCTGCGCCACTCCGGTCAAGCCACGAGGTATCAGCGAGACTGCACAAACCGTATTTGTAAGTACCGGCTAGATCGTATTACTCTCTCTCTCTCTCTCTCTCTCTCTCTCTCTCTCTCTCTCTCTTTCTTTCCTTTCTCGCNTCTCTCTCTGCGTTATTAGCTCTGCTTCGTCTCTCGCTTATCTCGTGTTGCACTTGTATTAGAATCATAATCGCTACATAAAAGAAACAGTTACCGCTACTCAGCTTTTGTGATAATAACGGTATACGAACCCCGTTATAATACCAATGATGATTTTTGCAGAACTTATACAGTGTTTGATCGAGTTATAACGTTTTAAAAAAACTTCACTTTTGGTGCATAACAAAAGAACGATGAACTGTAATTTAAATTATCTGCGGTGAAAAGATAGGAAATATTATTCACTTTTAGGTACACATTTACTATTTAACAATTATCAAAAAAGTCCTCTTTTAAAAAAGAGATGGCCGAATGTTGTGAAGCCTTTTAAAACTCGATTTGATTGGTTATGGCTAGACAACCGGTTGAATGGCGCCAAAATTTAAAATGTTTTAGTATGGTTTAAATTTAATATCTTAATTTTGGGTCTATATTCAGTTGATTATTTTTACGACTATAATTAATAATATGATAGTTTTGTTTATAATCATTCTAACTTATTTTGTATCATATCATATTCTAACCTCAAAAACTAGATTGCGTCATAATCTGCTTTGATTTAGAAAATACTACTCATCTTTTGGAGAAATAACATCAATCAAAAACAGATGTGTACTCAATTATGAAATATATGGTAGAGTTTTGAATACTTTGTAGACATTATAACAAACAAACCGCGTGCATTGAAAATTAGCGCGCGAAGCGCGCTTGAATTTAGCTAGTGAAAAAAAAACTATATATTTTAAATGCCATAAGCAGTAGAAGTTTGGCGTTTATTCAGTACTTTTACTTTTAGAAAAACGTCGTCTGCTATTGGTAAGTTGAGAAGCAGTGCTTCATCACTCTGCTTTCTTAGTAATATACTAATATATCACGTACTCCTTGGGGTATACTTTTTCAGCGGATGAGATCCCATCATATGGCTCTCACGTTCACACTAAAAAAGCACGCACATCTCGTGCTTTTTATGAGCCTAAATGGGTTCCTCCGCAACTGACGACAAACATAACCTAGAAGTGCCCGAAATGTCATCAAGAGTCTGTTGGACGAGGAGCTGTCCAACTTTCGACGAGCATCCATAAGGAGCCACGAATTCCTGCGCAAATCTGGTGCAGCTCTACTGGAAGACTCAGAGTGCCCTTGAACCGCTTTTGTTGATGTCTGCTTTTTGAAGTTAGAGTGCACTGGTTTCTCTGTCTCTCTTCTTTTGCACGCGAAACGGTTGACGTCACCACGGCCAGGCGTGAGTTTTGATTTTTCGCTACCAGAGCGCGACACTTTCGCTCGTCGAACAGCATCAGTGTGGGTTGGTACCACTGGGCCGCTGAACAGACGCGAAAGTTCAAAACGCAAGATGTCGAAGTCGATAGCTGCCACCAGAGAAACAAACAAATCGGAGCAGGACCGTTGTACTGAGTGTCGGGTGACTCCGCGCACAGCTGGAAGCCTCTCAAAATGCAGCTCTTGTACTCGGAAGTGTCACCCGAAGTGCATGACAATGGTTCAAAAAACGCGAAGCAAAACTCTCCTGGAATGTTCCTCCTGCTTCAACCTTAGGCAAAAAACAAACAGCAGCCTGAAGATTTTAGATTTAGATTTAGATAATTTTTATTTCTGTACATTATGTTACAGTTTACAGATAATTATTTACAGCAATAAATAAAATAAAAATTCATTGATGAGAGGGTGATGAATGAGTGCGAGAGGAATGAAGGCGAGATATGGGTGACAAATGCAGTTTGTATATGTTATGTGTTCTCTTGTGCGAGAAAGTAGCGCTTGGCTTGCGTTTTGAACCGGGTGATAGATCTATTGTCACGAAGATGAGATGGTAAGGAGTTCCAGAGGTATGAGGCGCTTATATGGAATGAGTTCTTCAGCGTCTCTGTGCCGAAGGGGGGGACGTCCAGGGCAGTCACCTCACCCATCACAGGACGAAGTGCGACGTGGAAGTCAAAGAAGGCCAAGATGTAAGATGGTGTAGCAGTGTTGAAGAGTTTTCTTAGAACACAGGCCGCAAAGTACTTCCTACGCCCGACGGTGGTGAGCCATTGCAATTCACGTCTGTAGGGGGTGATGTGCTCGTCCCTCCTTACACCAAAGATGTAACGTATTCCTGTGTTCACCAGTCTCTGTAGTTTAGTGTCAAGTTCTTGAGTAAGGTCACAGTATACTAGAGACCAGTAGTCTATGATGGCAAATAGCAGTGCTTGCACGAGATGTTTGCGCAGCTCTTGGTCAGTGCTCTTTCTGAAGAAGTACAGCCTATACATTAGACGATTGATATTCGACCTGGGCTCCCCCTATATTGATAGAGGTGTTAGCCGCAGTTGGTAAAGCGTTAATGTAGTGGGGGAAACCCAGGACGATCGCCTGTGTTTTAAGAACGTTTAGCTTTAGATGATTTTGTGCAGCCCAACTTGTAATCCTCTCGGCGTTAGCTGACATCTTCGCGGAACAAGAGTCGAGCTCATCAAGGTGGCATTGGCTGTAAATTTGCAAGTCATCCGAGTAGATGAGATGAGATAAGTCGGGCTCCAGGCAGAAGCTAATGTCGTTGATGTACAGCGAGAATAGCAGAGGACCCAAGACAGATCCCTGCGGTACTCCCGTGTTGAGGGGGCGAAAGGTGGAAAGCTCGCCGTCATTACCAACGACTGCCAGTTTTCTGCCTGTAATGTATGAAGCAACCCAGCGGATAACTTGCTTAGAGAAGCAGAAGTGAGTTAGCTTTCTGAGGAACTTAACGTGACACACAGTATCGAAGACCTTGCTGAAGTCAAAGAGAAGAAGTGTTACCTTCTTGTTGTTAATGCCACGCCTGACTTCATCAGTCAACTTAAGTAAGCCGGACTGAGTGCTGTGACCCGTGCGAAAACCAGTTTGTAAATCGTCCAGAAAGAGCCTGGACTTAAGGTACTCAGAGATTTGCTTATGCACCAGCCACTCCAGCGCCTTTGACAGAAAGCGTAGAAGGGAGATCGGACGGTAGTCAGTAAGGGATTTAGGTGATCTGACCGTGTTTAGTGCGTGCACCAAAGACTTTTTCCAGTCAGAGGGGAAGTACTACTCGCTCAGTGACAGGTTAAAAATACGACAAAGAATGGGAGCGAGTACTGGCAGTGCCTTGTGAATGACAACCTGTGGGATGCCGTCGCTGCCTCTGGCCTGGGAGTCAAAGTGCGTTATCGCAGCTCAAACGTCCGATTCCGTTATCTCCCTAAAACTGAAGTGTTCGGGAAATTTCAGACTCTCGAGGGTACGCAGATAATCCTCAACAGCAGGAGCTTGCGGGTTGTTGGAAATGCCGCTGAAATGCATATTGAGGTCTTCGTTTGAGAACCAAGAAGGTGGTTTTAGCTTGGAGGATGTTATTCCAAGTCTCTCTAGCTCTCTCCAGATCTCGCCGACATCTGTCAGGGAGGACAGGCGTGAATGATAATAGTTTAGCCTAGCCTCCTCGACTTGTCTATGAGCATCATCCCTGGCAAGTCTATAAAAAAATAGATCCAATGGGAGACGTGATCTGCGGAATCGCCTGTAGAGTCTGTCCCGTTCTTTCAAGAGGTCACGAAGAGCCGTGGTAAACCACGGGTGACGCTTCTGTCCAGGTGTCACTGTACGTAATGGGGCGAGGTGATTTACGGCGTTAGTTAAGTTGGTGTTGAGTACAGCAATGCATTAGTCGAGTGATGAGGTGGCGAGGGATGACCAGCCACGTGCCCTGAGGAGGTTCCTCAGCTTCTCGCCGCAGATGCCTTTGTAGTTTCTGTAGGTGTAGGTTTTAGGTACATGTCGTGGCATCTGTACGTCGAGAGTGGCCGTTATGAGGTCATATCCGTTCATGAAGGGTGTGTCTGACTTCCAGTGTTCGAGCAGGCGACCTTGCTCGTCTATTAAACAGAGGTCCAGCCAGGTGTCGGATTCCTGTCTATGGTGCGTAGCGCCATAAGGAACCGACTGTAGGGAGTTCTCCTCTATGAAGGCTTTGATGAACTTAGCATCTTCAGAGGAGGAGAGTTGATCAACGTTGAAATCGCCCATGATCAGCTTGTTGGAGTAGCAGTGCATATGTGTAGAGAGTTTCCTCAATTAGAGAATCCAAATTCTTCAGTTCCTCTCTCAATCCATCCGAGACCTTTTGCGCTTTCTTATTTTCCATTAGGAGTATACTATGGAGCGTATCCATGTCGACAGCTTCATTGAGATTTCGAGGCATTCCTACATTGCACAGTCTCTTGTTATCCAAGTCATACTGTCCATCTTTTGTCATTTTAAAGCCTACGCCAGTAGGACCACGGCTCCCCTCGTTATTTATCGTTTACGAAGAATTCTCAGCGTATATAACCACCTTCGCGGAGCTCTTCTATGATCGAGTGAATCTCGTTTACATGGCTGGGATTACCAGCTGATTGTTCGGCAATAAGCAAACGGACGGTCAACCAGTTCATTTGGATCATCCCAATAGACGTAATCCATACACGGTTTCAGGCAGTGCTTCGTTCACCTTCCTTCTTTCCAGAGAAAAGAGGGGCGATATAGTCTGTATATTTTTTACTATTTGAAGATCGTATATCTGCCTTAGGGTCGAGCTTCTTTTTGTGAACACTCGTAGCTTCTAAAATGCTGCGATAATTTTTCATATCATCAGGACTGACATTCTGTTTGTTAGGATTTCTATACACAATCAAGTCTATTAATCCATCAGTTTTCGGATATGCAACATTGTCGACTACTATCTTCTTATCTTTGAATTTTACTACTGAGTTTCCGAGCATGTAGTTTTCGTTCTCCTTACGTAATCCATATATTTTGTCCAAATTCGCCTGATTAAGTAAAGGTAAACTGGGTTTACCAATCGATGCTTCACTCTCACTATCAGCTGTATCAGAAGCTGTCTCAGCTCCGTCATTTTTCATAGTAGAGTTCGCCCAATGAGAATTACTATCCTCGTCAAATTTGTAAGTTTCATTAGCATTACTGCGTCGCTCAGGTTTAAACTTTTTTACTCTTCGTTTGAGAGGATGTGAGTTGCTTGCCACTGGTAATGTAGTGATGGATTTCTTATTTTCCGATTCAACCAGTTTTGAAGTGGCTCAATAATTGGTCTAAAACGTTCTCCAACGGCTTTATCAAAATTATCCTTTCCAAATTTCAAAAAGTTATATTTGCGCTTTACAGCGTTTCGTGCTTTGACCAACTGATGAAGTACGTCTTTCTCTTCATGAAAATCAGACATGTTAGCACTTTCACATTCAATGTCAGACTAAGTATACTGTACTAAGTCCGAGCTTATACTATACATTTATAGCAAACTGATCGAACCCCTTTCGATATCTTCCTGCATTGATTGGGCTATCTTTATCAATCATGAGAAATCCATGATTTATGACCAACCAACATTGTGCGCATAAATCCTTGAAGCGTGCATATGTCATGTCAGAATTCACATGATCGCTGTACAAGTGCTTTAAATTCACGTGATCTTGTCGAAATACTACCAATAAATTGATATTATCTCTTACCAGATGTTTAGGCACTTGTGCGTACAACTGGCAGAGGTAGAAACAGTCAACTTTTTTATGTCTACCCATGCAAAAGAATGCTCTAACATTATTCTGCTTTTCACAAGCTATATCTTCGAATATCATAATTGAATTGGGAAGTGCACTATCTGATGCTATAGGTGCTATAATTTAAAACCTTTGAGAGGCTCCAATGGCTGTTTTACAAACTTATACTTTGGTTGATTGAGTGACTTGGAGTATACGTATACATTTTCAAACCTAACACCGTTGGGATTCGTTATGAGCGCTAGCAAGCTGTCAGTCTTGCCGCAATTCGACGGTCCACAAAATACCGCCCTTATACTATCAGGCAACAGATCGCCATGTCGTTTAACTTTTTTATCTCGCTCAACGACTGAATCGAAGTTCGGCACCGGGAGCTTGATAGTCTGTTCATGCTTTGAACTGTTCGGATGCTTGACATCTACTAGTCGTTCAGGTATAAATAGAGCGCTTATATACTCTCGTCATCAGTTAATCATAAACCTTCAGAGGAGAATGATTGTACACAGACAACAACGACGTGGTCGTGGTTTCGTGAACAAAATTATTGACAAGCTTCCGGTAGAACTTCACTTGCCAGGATGTAGATACTGCGGTCCAGGTACTAAATTAGCAAAACGTTTAGCACGAGGAGATCCAGGAATGAATGCTCTTGACGAAGCCTGCAAAGAGAACGATATCGCATATTCGCAGAATCACGATAACGACAAAGCTAGAACCGTAGCTGATAAAATTTTAGCTGATTAAGCTTCACAAAGAGCTTCATCGAAAGACTTGAGTATTGGTGAGAAAATAGCTGCTTTCACTGTTTCAAAAGCCATGAAGTTAACTGTATAACAAGAAATGGACAAGATTCTAAGCATACAATCACCAGTGAACTTTGATGAATCGTTGGTAAACTTTGATGAATCGTTGGTAAACTTTGATGAATCGTTGGTAAACTTTGATGAATCGTACAACAATAGCGATGAGATTCGCATCGCCATACATCAAGATTTGAGCCTTTTGCCATCACGTAGTTCGCTGCACGTTTGCGGTAAATTAACGAAAGCAAATGGCACTGCTCTGGCACGTACTAAGCTAGTAAATAACGCTATCAGTCACATGTTCGAAGAGATCAGATATCAAATTAATGCTGTAGAAATCGACGTGTAAAAATATCGGTTTGACCACACTCATGAAAGGCTGGATTTCACACAATCCAAGTCAAAGTTTAATTAATTATGGAAAATGCAGGCTGGTTGGACATTGAAGAGACTAAATCGCTAACTTCATCCGGATACTTCGACGTCAACATACCGCTGAGTATGATATTCGGGGTTTGCCGAAAATTACAGAAAGATCGTAATCAACGTGAAAGATGAGCTCGTACTGACTAGGTCGCGAAACGATTTAAATGCAATTATTCAGACGTCGACTGTTGTGGACGGTGTCGCTACCTTCAAGGACTAAAGTTAGAATTGACAAAAATTGAATAGCTCATGCCGTACATCATAGCATCCAACACTAATAAAATTCGACTTCTAAATTACATAGAAAAAAACCGACCGATCAGTATGAGCTTCCGCAGTTGGGAGTAATACGAGTATCCGGTTCTTCCAACCTCGACTAAAAATGTGTGGACTGTCAGGACTTCCAATCAATTGGAAAAAACCACGCATCGTAATCTTGGGATTTCAAACAAATCGTAAGAATAAGCAAGATATGAATGCCAGTCGATTTGACCATTGCGATATAAGCAACGTAAAGCTTTTCCTAAACTCACAATACTATCCATACGGCAATTTAAATTTGGATATCAACCGTTATCACTACGCCATATTGTATGATATGTTCGCAAATTTCCAGAACATCTACTATGACAAAGTTTCAGAGCCTCTCGTAAATAAGAATGATTTTATTTCACACTTACCGTTCATCGTAATCGACTGTTCGAAGCAGAGCGAGTCCTTGAAAAGTGCTCCAGTCGACGTTCGACTCGAATTCGAATCTCGAGACAACTTTCCAGCTGGAACATCGGCCTACTGCCTTATCTTACACGATCGCATCCTTCAGTATAATCCCGTCAGCGGTGACATCAAGACGCTCGTATAAGATGGAGTACGCAGTAGAGTACGCATGCAGGGCTTTAAGAAACCCGGAAAGAACTTCGTCTTGAAGGAGCTGGCCATACTACCTCTCGAAGAAGACGCTGAGCCCGTCGTACTTTTATTCAAAGAACCACTTCCTTGGTGCAAGTTATCTGAGAAGTACAAGCGTGAAAATTTATGGCTTAAACTTTATCATCACGTATTAAGCTGGAACTCCGGTGATCACGAGTATACCGAAATAGGTAACCTTCTTCGAGATGCGCTCAAAGACGCCAGCAAGATTTTCGTCATTGGTGATTTAAATAAAAAGTGGCTCGAACATTTCAACTTTAAAGTTACCAATATTACGGAAAACGGCTATCCATCCATTGATCATCCAAAATTAGTCACCATATGCACTAATCATAATGGAGCGCACAAAGCCACCTGCACACGTCAGAACGTCAGACTCATGAGGCAGTTTTACTTCATATTCTTATACATGAAGTGGGAAGACATCTCCTCCGACGAAGCATAAAGACTCGCTCAAGCACTCATTCGCAGCTCCCAAAAGACGATAAAAAGATAAAGGATTCATCGGCGTCCTCCTCCTCTTCTAAATGGAAAGAATACCCGCAAAAGTATTCAACGAATACAAATTCTCTATCTGAACAAAATGGCTACAAAAGATTCAAGTAGATGTGACAATGGATGAGTCGCTAAGATGACAGACTCGAGATCGAAAAATCCCGAGTTCAAATCCGTAGACTTTTTTTTCGATTAAATAAAATATTAAATTAAATTAAAAAATTATTGAATAAAAAAAAGTAGTAGATAAGCTTATAATGGTGTTCTAAAACATAAACTCTCAAGAATTCGTAACGGGTAAGTCGGTAAGACGGCTGACTGATAACCGAAAGGTTCTCGGTACGATCCTCCGCAAAACCAAAATTTTTTTCTTTCTCTGCTGTAAAGCAAGAACGAAAAAAAAATAACTATAAGATCTCGTAACGGATCGGTCGGTAAGATTACCGACTGCTAAAGATCCTCTATTCAATTCTCCGCGAAAATTTTTTCTGATGCAGGAAAAAATAATTTTGTGTTCCTTGCTCCTCGTTTGTGGTCGCCGGTGATCTGCCCGTTCTGTCGTCGACGCGACTCGTCGACGGAGAGCGGTCGCGCGTGTGGGGATGCACACCTTGCATTCCTGCACGCGCAAGCTCTCAAGTAGCGGCTTACCTAGCTGACGATGCGTCTGCATCGTCGCTGGTACTACCGAATGTGCCGACGGAGAGCCTGGTGCTCGTCCGTGACACTATCCAGGCGCTGAAGTCGGACCCACTCGGTTGACTCGTACGGACTCCTTGCTGTTGCTGACGGAAGTTGCCGCACCCTCTGCAGTAGTTGCCTCTTCTTTCTCTGCCACGTCCTCGGCCACGTGTTGGACCTCGCCATGTTCCACCGCTGTGCGCTGCTTGGCCGCCAACATTGCACTCTCTTGCGAAGTGCCCGGTTTTTCCGCATTTGTAACATCTTCCTTTGTTCGTGGCAAAAAAGTTTGATTTTCTTTCAGAATCTTCACTTCCGTGTTTCATTTCAGCAATTTTAATTATATTCTTAATATAATCAGCCGTCTGATCTTCTTTTTTAAGCGTATCTATTAGGTCGCCAATGTAACTATACGATTCTGGCAACGTGTTGAGCATATAGTTTAAATTTTCTTTCTCACTTATTCTAGCACTTGCACATTTTAACTCGTTTACTGATTTTTCAAAATCACCGGAAAATGACGCCGTATCACTGTAATTATTTAATTTCATTTTTTCGATTCTGTTTCAGCATACAATTTGCAGTCCTGTAGATTCTTTCAAATACATATTATCTTTTTTTATTATTCCAGAAGCTGTAGTCTCATCACACACGAATTCTAATTGCTAATTCGATATTGCACAATAAATAATATTGATCGCTTTCAGATCCTATGTTGTGCCTGTTTCTGTTGTGGGTTTTTCTTCTTCAATCACTTCATGACACTTTTTCAATTTTAGAAAAATCGTTATTGTTTTCTTCCATATGCTGTAATCCTCTCTATCAAACACTGGTATAGCAAATTCTTTCTTCTCCAATTCGTCTACTTCAACTATAATCTTCTTTTCTAATTCAGAATTTTCTTCAACTTCTTCTAGGTTCTCAAACGTTCCTACGTGTTCGGAATCTTTCTTTTTAATTATAAGTACAGAAGATTAGGCACGACCGCGACACGGAAGTGCCTTGTAGTTTTGTGTGCGAAAAATGTGTGAGATGCGATATCTCACGCAATTATCGATGGATCAGGCTGAAATTTTAGGAGGTCTCCTCTTGCACAAACGAAAAAACTATTTTTTTTTTATCCCGATCCTCTACGTTGTTTTGAAATGAGGGCACAAATTGTTCGATTTTTTTCGATTATTACGCGTATTTTTTAATACAAATTTTCTACTTACTCGATTATCTCTGAGAGACTTTAGTCAATCGAGCTAAAAATTTGTGTGCGAACTCCCCTCATAACAGTAAGGTGCCATATTAATTTTGGGCTTGATGCTGCACGTATACGCAGAATGCGGTCACCTCCAAAAATCGCTAAAAACGGATTTTTGGCTGTAAATCAAATTCTAAGTATTGGAAATGGGTGAATAAAATGAAACGAAACTCAGAATATTTTAACTTGACTTTGAATTTATTCTGAGAGCACAGAGAAATAGGCACGTCCGATCGCTACAAGGAGCTGCCAGAGACTAAGGGCTGCTGAGGGCTAGAGTGACCGGCAAGCTATCAGTAATGCAAGGGAATGCATTCCGCTGCTCCGCCTGCTGCTTAAGCCTAAAACAATGGTCCCGTTTTTATAACTACATGCAGGCTCCAGATGGCTAAGCTCTCCATAAAATCGGAGATGAGCGACGCGTCGCAGCGCGTCGTATTGCAAACCCGGCCGACTCATAAAACTATAAATCGGGAAACGTATTTACTTTCCCCGCCTCAGCTTTCTACATCTGTTTAGGATTTGTTTTTGAAACATAAAAACTAGCAATTCCAACACTAAGCATTCTACAAAAAAAAAGTTAAAGAAAAAAGTTGTAGATCTTTGAAAAATACAACTTTTTCTCATTAACATCAAATTATGAAAATGCTTATAACTCGAGTTTACAGCCCAAAATCGATTTTTTACAGCTAAAAAACAAATTATTTGCCATAAGACTTTGCGGATTTACGTTTTACATAAAAATGTTAAATGTAAAAGTTGTAAACATTTATAAAATACAACTTTTTACCGTGGCAAAGATATTTTTTAATACTTTTTGACATACGACATTCCTAGAAGCGATTTTTTGATACATAAATTCAATAATAACTTCGCTGCAACATGCCCCATCTGACTCGGCGCCAAAAATGTGTGAGATTTGATATCTCAGCCTGCTCTGAAAAGCCTGACACGTCCCTCTAAACTATGCTATTACAATCCATTTTCTAAATGAAACCCTATTACTAAATCAAATCTTGATAAAATCTTGAATCTTCTGTTAGCTGTCTTTAAAAATCCTCTTGAAAATCCTCTTGAGTCCTTCCATGTTGAATTGTTTTTTTTTTCACTTACAAGAAAAATAAATTAAATTAATAAAACTAGAAAACAATGACTGTATAATTTAATTAACTGTTAAAGAAAAACCAGCCTCTAAAATACATGATTATAGATACGTATAGTAGAAGTATAGTAGTGCTAGAGTCTTAAATGAAGTTACGTTCCAACTCCAAGATTTTGATAGCTCAGTTATCAACACCATCAGTATCATTAGGTTGACTCCGGTAGACGCAGTACACCATAATCCAACAAATGCAGAAGTTTTTATACACCTAGACATACAGAAAAATATTACAAAATCAAACTCATAAATAATCATTGAGAGATTCTGACCACTGATCTCTGCATACAAAATTGAAACAAGGCAGCTTTTAAGTATGAATACCGTCAAACCACATGTTTCAGTCACATAGTTTACATTTATAAACAGAAGATTATCATCATGAACACTGAAAATGTATCCGCAACCCATTAGACATCTGTTTACTGAACTTATCATAGGGGACAAAGCGTTTCAAGTTAATACTTATTGAAGATACAATATAAATTCAATATACAGTTCAAGATTATTCTAATATTTTCAAAATTACCTTGTCAGATTGTATAAATCCAAGAACGACAACCAACACTCCAAGACAGCATCATTTCAGTTGTAAGATCGTCTCAAGGTGATCCAATCAGCTGGCAACGCCAAACAGGACTGCCGGATAGTAGAAATAGAGCTCCAGGATCATTCGTAGGTGGTTGAGCCAGCTAGAAACGCCAACCAGCACTTACAGAAAGTTCAAATGTAATTCTAAGGTTGTCTCCTGGTGATGACATCAGCCAGAGATGCCAAGCAAAACGATCAGATACCATAAATCCAGCTGAAACGCCAACCAGCACCACCAGAGAGAGAGAGAGAGAGAGAGAGAGAGAGAGATAGAGAGAGAGAGAGATAGAGAGAGAGAGAGAGAGAGAGAGAGGTATTGAATCCAGTCCAGAGTGATCTTCGGAGGCATCGGAATTACAACTCTAAAAAACAGATTAAAAAATTATACTGATTATACTGCACATAACACAATATATATCTGTTATAAACATAATGAACACAGGAAATAGAACAGAGGAAAACCAGTCATAGATCTTATGGGATAGTGAATCTTCATCCAAGCAGCATCTTGCAAGATGAATGTATTAGCACATCAATGGAATAAGCAGGAGCAGCATTCGCAGGAGTACTCCAATTCAAAAAACAAAGGATAACCTCCAAGCAAAAACTCAAGTTTCTTGTTGGAGCTACATGTCTTCCTATACTGCAGCACTCCTTCGTGAACTGACACTCAAACTGCTCACAGATCGCATCGTCGGTGCCATTCCGAGTGCATCACTTTTGAATACCTTTTGCACTGTCTTACAAAGCAACAACCGCGAGCAGCTGATCCGCGAGCGGGATCGCGGTGAACAGATGTTTCTTGTAAACACATATAGGCATCATAGCAACACTTCTGTCCTGATTTTAAAACTACATATAACACTGCTGCATCACGTCGTTGTTTCCGTTTTTTCACTACGCACTACTATCACTTATATCGCCGAAAAATTAAAAAAGAGCAAAACATTGCGGTTAGCGAAGGCCGGGAGGCAGCTTCAAAACGTCAAAACACACACGGCAGACGGCTGCATGGGCATGTCGCCAACCGGTCGCCAGATCGATGCGCATAATGTATGTGCAGTGGTCGAGCTCGCTGCCTCGCTTCGACAGAGCCAACGAACAGCTGTTCGGCTTTGCTTAGCTGATAATAAAACTAATACTTTTTCTGTTCAAATTATGTAATGAACTATCTTTGCACAAAATTCACGACTTTAGGAGCGGGATGGAATTCGGTTAGTTAAGTGTGACGTCACAGTCTGACAGTCACAGCTTACATATAAATCAATGTAATTTCCACCAATAGAATAGTTCCGAATTTGGCCACCTTATGAAATTTCGCGCGTCTAATTTGAATTCAAGTACTATAAAAAGATACATTTTTCTAATCTTACGGAATAAAAAAGGGTTTTTAATTATTTCGTTGCAATAAGAGAATATATGTTTAAATTTATATGAATGTCTATTCGAAAATCAACAATATTGAATATCATAAGTCAAAAACTAAAATAATTGTAAAAACTTTGAAGCTATGTATGGCCAATACATTTTTTAATTGTACACGAAAAAAAGATAAAAAATCAATGTTTTTTCATTGATTTTTGTTTTCTAATAATTAGATTAAGTAGTAAGATCAGGCAGCGAGCGCGAAGCGCGAGCGTCAGCAGTCGTGCCTTCGCGATGCAAGGCGGCAAGCCACCGCGGCCGTAAGGCCGCGCGTGGGGCGCTAGTTATTACATGTTTCAGATAATAGTATCGATACTGATTGTAAGCTTTGGCATTTCGAGGTTCTACATCATGAACTCATATACCAAAATTCAATTGTTGACAGTGCACTAGTGGAAAGATAATCAATATACAAACATTTACATTTACATACATTTTTTCTAGTGCACTGTCAGAACTTGAAACTTGGTATATTATACATCTGCATGTTTAAGCGCAGTGACTTATATTAAATGATTTTAAAAATATTTTTACAAAATTTTTGGCCTTTAGATAAAAATTTATTGATATATTATTTTTGTTATGTGACAACTTTCCCGTCGCTATTATTCGAGATTTATTTCGAATATAGCTTCGAGAAAGTTCCACATAGTAAAAGCATAGCGAGCATTCAAGGCCACAAAAGTATCAAGTGGCCAAGAATCTCGCTAAGCTAAACACCTTTCCCACCAACGGCTACTTTCGCGCGTGCGATGCTGCGTTTGCAGTTTTGGCGCTCGACCATTGCCAGGCCCCGTAAGGCCTAATGAGTGCAACAAGCGCTGACGCTGCGACGTAGCGGCGGGGAAGTAAAGCTTGAGACAGCGTGGGAGGTCCGGCAGACTTTCGAGCGTCCCCAAGCCACGCTTCTCGGCCACTCCGTGTTCCGAGCGGACGAGAAAATTCTTAGATAGATTTGATTATAGTTTTGAGAGATTTTCTTTTTGAGCGTGAATTGAAAGAGATTAGCGATATTTGTCAAACACATGCCGGATTATTATTCATTTCGGACCATTGAAAATCACGAGTTATCGAGTATATTGAAAGAGAATAAATATTGAAAACATAGAACCGATTTATTGCCAGACTTCATTCAATGAGATTGTCAACTGAATACCCGAATATTTTGAGTTAAATTGAAGAAGTTCTGTCATAAAAAAAGGTAAGAAATCATTTATTAAATATCCGACCATATATACAGACATATAAAACGGAAAAGAGATAAATATAGCTTGGATGGAGAGCAGCAGTCCTGACCAGACTCTCTCTCTCTCTCTCTCTCTCTCTCTCTCATCTCCTGTATGAGACTGACACACAAACTTGAACAAATTAAATAATTGTTGGTGGTTTCAAAAACCATATAACAATTTTCAATATCCTTCTCATAAGATAAAAATGGCCATAATTATCAAATTTCAAAAAAATTGATTCGTAAATTTAGAATCAGAAAACATGTATGCATGTCAAATTTTATTACGATGGATCACATAGTTCTATCAGGTCTAACAAAAACAGTAATTTTTAGTTATACAGTGTATACTGAGTAAGAGACAAAAAATTTGAATCTCAGTATCTTTTAAACTGTAAAGATTTTGATAAAATTGTGCTAAAAATCAGAGGATACTCAAAAAACGCACTAATAATTTGTTAATAGGCCGCCTTTTTAAATTCGGGAAAAATCCTTTTGCACACTTGTTCTATGACCCAAAATACATATTCTAGTCAAGTTTCGTAATGTTACATCAATAAACAAAAAAGTTATTCAAAGTACAAAAAATTGACTTTTTTGCAATTATCTGCGTTTTTTGCAATGTAAACATTTTGGAAAAAATTTGACTTCTAACCCTCTTTGCAGGAAATTTACCCAGGATCATTTTTGATTTCTATAACTTTTTTTGGCAGGATTAAGGGAAACAAGTAATAAGCGAAAAAGTGAAAAAAAAAACATTTTTGTTTATATTTTTCAACTTTAAACAAATTCCGCTAGTCGGATTTGATCAAGACTTTATTAGGCATAATTCTAATAGGTTCCTGTAGACATCTAACCCATCAGAACAGTTTTCAGAGATATTTTTCAAACGCTGCTGGCCCCTGTTGGACTCTCTGGCTCCCGGACTATTATTAATTGTAAACAATTCTACATGAACGAAAATCATCATACGCGTATTACACATTTTTGGAACGAAGTTCCTTATTGCACATTACGCACACTTAGTGGATGGGGGCTAGGCCGAAAAAGTGTAAATCATACAATATAGCACAATCGTCACGACATATTTTTGCTATAGTACAGTCTCTGTCTCGGCGCTCAGAGAGGGAGCTGTCCACGGCAGCTTCTCCCTCTCTTTTTCGCTCAGTGCTCGGAGAGGGAATAGCCGGCAGGCAATAGCGTACGGACATGCGTGCGGCTTTATTATGCATCTATATCGTCGGTCCCTACAAAGACGTGCCGAATCCCTCTCAAAGAGTAGTACGTTTTATTTTTTGCCGCGAAGACTAGTAGATTTTGCGTCCTTGCCGCGAAGTCTAGCACTTTCTACAAAAATACTAGTGGTTTCGCGGCTTTATGCTTAAACAAATCATAATGTTTATGAACGCCAAAGAGGTATTATTGAGAATATAGTACATTTGACTGTATGTACAGTATAGTTCGTGCTAGAATGAGTGAGCGCGTTAACGAGTGTGTGAGGGAACGCACACATGCAAGTATCCCCTCTCGCGTATGAGTGTGAGTCACATGACTACTTGCGGTGTCGAGACTAAACGAGTCTCGCACATCGCTCTCTTGGGAACGAGCCGTCGCCGAATACACAAGGTGTGTGCGACGCATAGCTGTACATAGAAGACGAATAAATCCACATCGTTATTAAATATTAATCCTCTGCCTTACCTCATTTTTCTAACATGGTAGCAGACCGGTGGTTTGTATATTTATTTAGTTATATAGTTACTTTCGAGTACTATAAAGCTAATTAAGTGAGGTTAAAAGCCACGTGGTGAAGAAATTTTTCAAAGTGAAAAATCAAAGTGTTTCAATAATATAAGAAGAAAAATACAAGTGAGAATAAATAGCTAAACAAAAGGACTATTGATTAGTAGAAAGATTTTTTGGAAAAATCGTAAAATCAGTGTGATGCACGCGGATTAAAAAGTACATGTGAAACACGTGGCAGAGTGCATGGAAAACCGAGAGACGCCGGAAACGAAGAAAATTAAAGAGGAAGATTCTGAACACGAAGGAACGTTCGAGAATCAACTAGAAATTGAAGAGAATTCTGAAATAGAAGAGAAAATCGAGTTTCAAGGAGACGAAATGGAGAAGAAAGAATTTGCTATACCGGTGTTTGATGGAGAGGATTACAACATGTGGAAGAAGAGAATAACGATGTTTCTAAAATTAAAAAAGTGTCATGAAGTAATAGACAAAGAAAAGCCCTCAACAGGAGCAAGCGAAACATGGGATGATAATGACTTGAAGGCGATTAACATAATTTATTGTGCTATTTCGAATAAGCAATTAGAGTTCGTGTGCGAAGAGACTACTGCGTTTGGCATAATGAAGAAGCTAGACAGTATGTATTTGAAAAAATCTACAGCACTGCAAATTGTATGCAGGAACAGACTTGAAAAAATAAGATTAAATAATTATAGTGACACGGCGTCATTTTTTAGTGATTTTGAGAAAGCAGTGAATGATTTGAAAGGCGCAGGTGCCAATATAAGTGAAAAAGAAAAATTAAACTATATGCTGAACACGTTGCCAGAATCGTACAGCTACATAGGTGATTTAATTGATACATTAAAGGAAGAAGATCAGACAGCTGATTACGTGAAAAATAAAATTAAGCTTTCCGAGATGAAACACGGCAATGAAGATTCCGAAAGAAAATCAAACGTTTTCGCAACAAGCAAAGAAAGATGCTACAAATGTGGAAAAACCGGTCACTTCGCAAGAGAGTGCAAAGATGGCGGTCAAGCAGCGCACAGCGGTGGAACATGGCGAGGTCCGACACGTGGTCGAGCCCGCGGCGGAGGAAGAAGAAGCAACTACGGCAGAGGGCGCGGCAACTTCCGTCAGCAGCAGCAAGGTGCCAGTACGAGTCAACCGAGTGGGTCCGACGTCAGCGCCTGGATAGCAACAGCGCATGCGGCGCGAAATAAAAAGACTATAGGTAATGAAATAAATTGGTTGCTAGATAGTGGATGTTCAGACCACATTATAAATAATGATAGTTATTTTGAAAATTGTATTGAGTTAAAGAAACCGATTAAAATTTATTTAGGAGATAGTAGTGAGTTAGAAGCAACTAAAATCGGTAATGTAGTAAGTTACTTTAGAGCCTTTGAGAAAGAAAATAAAGTAGTAATGAAAAATGTTTTATACGTA
The DNA here is from genome assembly GCA_012977825.3 of Pteromalus puparum. NCBI lineage: Eukaryota > Metazoa > Arthropoda > Insecta > Hymenoptera > Pteromalidae > Pteromalus > Pteromalus puparum. Next base: position 25,894,977 of record CM053172.1, read on the forward strand.
AAAGAAATGAACACAAATTTAATTAGCTACGCGAAATTGACAGATACGAATACGATTATTTCTAAAGGAAATATATCTAAAATAATTGATGAAAAAGAGAGATTAATAGCAGTAGCGTATAAAGAAAATCGTACATATAAAATTACGAGTAGATTGGAAATTGAACAAAAAATTGTAAACAATGCTCAGTATATTAATGGTAAAATGAGTAAAAAAGAAAAGTGGCATAGAATGCTAGGGCATGTGAATTTTGGCTATTTAAATTTTTTAAGTAGAAAACAATTGGTGACGGGTATTCCAACTGAGTTTGAATCGGAAATATTAAAATGCAAAATTTGCATAGAGAATAAAATGCATAATTTACCGTTTAAAAATAACAGAACAAGAGCGAAAGATATCTTAGAGGTTATACACACTGATGTTTGTGGTAGCTTCAAGACCCCGGGTCCAAACGGTGAAAAATATTTTGTTTCATTTATCGACGATTACAGCAAAATAGCCAAAATTTACTGCATTAAAACAAAGGATGAAGTATATGATTGTATGATAAAGTATGTAAATGAAGTAGAAAACTTAACAGGAAAAAGAGTAAAAACAATACGATGCGATAATGGTACAGAATACCTAAATAATCGATTTTATAAATTTGCGAAAGAAAAGGGTATTTATATAAACAATTGTCCAGCGTACGTACATGAGTTAAATGGTACTGCTGAAAGATTTAATAGAACAATAATGGATATGGCACGTTGTTTATTAGATGAGGCACAAGTAGATAAAAAATATTGGCCAGAAATAATTAGTGCTGCAACATATTTGAAAAATCGTACTTTAGCCAACACGATTGAAAAGAAAACTCCATATGAGATATTTTTCAGAAAAAGACCAAATGTTGAAAATCTAAAGTTATACGGTAGTAAAGTCTTTGTTAGAAAACCAGAGCAAAAAAGATCATCCAAATGGGATAAAAAAGCTGAAATGGGAATTTTACTAGGTTACAGTGAAGTAGGTTATAGAGTTTTGTTGAACGGTAGAGTAACAGTTCATAGACATGTTGATGTTGTAGAATCATATCAAAAATGTATTGGTCTTGATTATGACGACGAAAATATTTCTTCCCGTACTCCGACTCTCGAGTCGAGTAAGAGAAGCGAACAAGAGTTCGAAAGCGAAATCGATGATGATGTATTTGATAGCGCAGATGAAAATGAAAATGTAACCGAAAAAGATCAAACAAATGTAAAGAATATCGATAAAAATAGTTTGAAACCAAATACTCCACGTCGATCAACACGTGTGAAAAAGAGTCCGATAAGATATCCGGAAAATAGTACTAATAGAGTATCCGTATATTATTGTAGAGTAGATACACCTTGTACATTTGAGGAGGCGATGAATAGCGATGAATGCGATAGTTGGAAAAATGCTATGGATAAAGAAATGAATAGCTTGTATGAAAATGAAACATGGAAATTAGTTGAGAAACAAAAAGGAAAAGAAGTACTAGACGTAAAATGGGTTTACACAAAAAAGGCTGATGATATATTTAAAGCTAGGTTAGTAGTAAGAGGTTTTCAACAAACGAATGGTATTGATGACATATACGCTCCAGTAGCAAAAACGCAAACATTAAAAATTTTGCTTTCTTATTGTTGTCAATTCGGATTAATTATAGAACAGATGGACGTTGTAACAGCATTCTTAAATGGTAAAGTAAGCTCAGAGGTATACGTCAATCAACCAAAAGGTTACAATGATGGAACAAACAAAGTTTGTAAATTGTTTAAAGCGCTGTATGGACTACGAGAAAGTCCAAGAAAATGGTACGAATGCTTTGATGAATACTTAGCGAAATTAAAATTTAAAAGAAGCAATGCTGATAATTGCTTGTATACCTATGGAAAAGGAGATGATGTTTTATATCTTTTGTTATATGTAGATGACTTATTGATCTGTTGTAAAAGCAAGAAAAAAATTCAAAGTCTGAAGAAAGTGCTAATGAATAAATTTAAAATGAAAGACCTAGGAGAAATAAAAGATTATTTAGGGATAAATATAGAATATGATTATAACGATTGTAAAATGAAACTAAGCCAAACTAAATACATAGAGTCACTAGCATGTAAATATCAAATAGAAAATAGTAAATTATATAGCACTCCTATGGAGACAAACTTGAAACTTGAGAAGTCTGAAAATTGCGAGTCAAATATTAAGTATAGAAACTTGATAGGTGCTTTATTGTATATAAGTTCGAATACGAGACCAGATATAAGTTTTAGCGTAAATTACTTAAGTAGGTATCAGAATTGTTATGACCAGACTCATTGGAAGTATGCTTTAAGAGTACTAAGATATTTGTATTTAACGAAAGACTTATGTTTAAATTATAAAAGGAAAGAAAATGGTAATAATATAATCGACTGCTATGTGGATGCAGATTGGGCTGGTGATATTATTGATAGAAAATCTACGACAGGTTATGTTATAAGAATGTTCGAAAATGTAATTGACTGGAAGTCAAGAAAACAAAAATGTGTAACTAAAGCGTCGACATACGCAGAATATGTAGCCCTATCCGAATCTGTAAGCGAACTAGAATACATCAGAGAGTTGGTAAAGATATTCGAAATAAATATTGCAGAACCGATTAAAATTTATGAAGACAATTCAGGTGCAATAAACATTGCAAATAACGGTAATTTTACGAAAAATTCTAAGCATATTGAAATTCATTATCATAGTGTACATCAAAGCGTGAAAGATAAATTGATTGAAGTTTGTAAAATTGATACTAATGAAAATGTTGCGGACATTTTTACAAAAGCTCTCTGTAGAGAAAAATTTGAAAAATTCAGACAGTTGTTAAATGTAAAAATATAATGTACAGTACAAATGTAAGGAGGCGTATTGAGAATATAGTACATTTGACTGTATGTACAGTATAGTTCGTGCTAGAATGAGTGAGCGCGTTAACGAGTGTGTGAGGGAACGCACACATGCAAGTATCCCCTCTCGCGTATGAGTGTGAGTCACATGACTACTTGCGGTGTCGAGACTAAACGAGTCTCGCACATCGCTCTCTTGGGAACGAGCCGTCGCCGAATACACAAGGTGTGTGCGACGCATAGCTGTACATAGAAGACGAATAAATCCACATCGTTATTAAATATTAATCCTCTGCCTTACCTCATTTTTCTAACAGGTATATAGTAACATTCACACGCAAAGAGTCAGCTAGTAATGAGTTATTCAATTATAATATGTTTTTTTATACTACAAAGAGCATTAGTTTGAGCCATGAAACGTGCTACTCTTCGCGGCGAAAAGTGCAAAGTGCTAGTCTTCGTGGCATATATCCACCCTATATTATATAGATCTAAGCGTTATTTTAAGCAAAAATCGCTAGTTTGACTAAAGAGTTTGAGAGAGGTGAAAATATGGAGTCGTAGACAATGTATATGTCGTGTACATCCATGGATATCACGAAAGAAAGAACAACAAATATAGAATCAAAAAATTTTATACAAACTTTGTATTAATTAAAAATTTCTTTCCAAACTATATTTTTTATTGATTCACCTGTATCATTTTGAATGTGTATATTGTTAGGGTTTCTACATCGAGACAATGCAACATATAATTGACCATGAGAAAACAATGGCCGTCTCAAATATATTCCTATTGAATCAAAACTTTGGCCTTGAGATTTATTGATTGTAATGGCAAACGCTAATGTGATTGGAAATTGTTTTCGAAAAAGAGTAAAAGGAAAGGACGACGAATTTTCAGTATTTAGTGTTATTCTTGGTATGAAAACTTTTTGGCCTATATGTTCGCCTGTAATTATTTCTGCTTCGATGTTATAATTATACAATTTAGTAATCTTTAAACGAGTGCCATTGCATAAACCATCTGTTATACTTAAATTTCTAATCAACATAACTATTGCATTTACTTTTAAATTTAGTTTATGTGGTGGAAGGCCATCTCGAATTGCGTTTAACATTTCAACTGGATATTTTAAATGAATATTCTCCTCAGTTTGATCTACTCCTGTATGCGTAGCATAATCTATACTATAATATGTTTTTGACTCACCATGTAATAATTTTAAAACTCTATCATTTAAGTTTTTGATATCTTCATTGTGAGGAGCTAAGATTACACTATTGATAGAAGCTTCTAAATTAATATTTTTGTAAATTTCATTACAAACATTAGTAGTTTTCCAATTTTGGGGTATTTCAAATGTATTGATTTTGCCTTCTCCTACTTCTAGTAAAAAAGAAGAAAATTCTACATTGTTTGAACGCATATTTTTATTGAGTTTCAATATTTTAAAAAGAGGCCATAAAAATGAATATTTAATTGTTTGCTCTAGGATTGAGTTACGGTACCCGTGTTTAATTACTGGTAAAATTTGTCTGAAATCACCTCCTAATACTATCAATTTGCCTGCAAAAGGAATATCATTGTACATAATCTCTCAAGGTACGATCAATAATTCTAAAGCTTTTTTAGGTATCATTGAAGCTTCATCGCCAAATTATAAAATCTCGCCTCTCTAATCTTTTTTTGTCTGACTCTAATTTAAAAAAGCGCTATCTAATTTATTTAAATCTAAAGTAATCTAAAAGTTCGATGATTTTGATACACTTTTACCTTTAGGTAAAACATAGACTGCTATTCCAGTCCATGCCCATTGACAAAACTTTTTCTTTAATGACATGTAATAATAAATTAATGTTTTGTATAAAAATGTTTTCCTGAACCTCCCGGACCATCAATAAAGTAATTTTGTCTTGTTCGTCAATTAACTCTTCAAAAAGTGACTTTTGCTCAGTAGGTACTGATGAAACTTCCGCTTTAAAAGGTATCAGCCTAGCAAATGATCTGTAGATCGATTTCGTTATTTCGAAAGTCATATTGGTTCTGGGTAACGTGGAAATCTTTGCATGAGTCTTTTCTCGTTCTCTAATATGTTTGGAATATGAGTGGCATTATTTTCTTTATTTTTTAACTTTCTGGCTAAATAGATTTTTAATATTCATATTCCAATTTTATTAGTTTGTATGTCTTCTGCTAATTAACCATGCCAAAAAAGAATTCGTAATTGAACTGGATCACATATGTGACAGCTCCTTCAAAATAGAATAAAACATCGTGAATTCATTTCTGCAAGCCCATTCGCAAGCGCGCGTCTTTGGTATGCTTTGAACGTTATACCTTTATGAATTTTTAATCTGTCAAATGAGTTGTGGAACTCTTGCTCGGTTCAAATATTAATTTTAAAAAAATCTTTCAGTTAATGTTGATTTGGCGCTACGATATTGAGCGAGCAATGGGTAATTTACAATTACGTTACGTTTTATCCCAGAAGTGTATCTTCTATTAAACATATTATATTACTCGGCGTTATTTGAACGATCTTTACAGGTGTCTTTGACCAATCAATCATTTTACTTCAATTCAAACCATGCTGTTAAGTAGCTTTCTTTTGGGGTCATGTTCTAATCTCTCCTTTCTTCATTAACTATGCTGCTTGTTGATCTTGTTGTATGGATTCGTCCTACAACGTTCTACAGCATGGGACTTTGCCACAAATAGGATATCTTGAAGACCGCCAGAGCATTCAGTGGGCTAAATATCTACCATCTACGGTATTCAGTAAGTTTCCTTGACTAAGGAGTTTCTTCATTAGCGATTTTTCAAGATGGTCAATTTTTTTTCCGCTGCTAATGACTCTACTCTCTCCTTTATAATTTATTTGACAGAGTATATATTTCAATATCTTTGATTGATGGCACAATATTCGACTGCTTATGTGCACTATACGATTTTAATAGAACGGTATTTGATGGAAAACCATTCTCGTTATCGACTGGAATAATTTCTTTTAAATTTTTTCACTCTGTAAGTATGGTTCGACGTCTGTATCTCTCCTTCAGATATTCAGGAAAACCACTTTTCTTTTAAAAACCGTGTGGATGTATCGGCGGAAATGTTTGGACATTTTTTCTGTACACACATAGTTTTATCTTGTTCAATGCAAGGATATTTATATTGGTCGCATGGATCTATTATGGGTCCAGTGTTTAACATCTGTTAATTACTAATTTTTGCCACATCTATATCTAAATCGGGATTTCAGAGAATTATTTATCAGATTAATTTGAGCGGTGTCGATGAGTTTATTTTTGAGATGTAGTGTGAACACCTCCTATGGGCGGTGTGGGTATCCCCTTTTTTGAAATTCTATCGTATAAACGTAAGCTATTACTTTTCCAAATATTTCATTTTTTACTATATCATCAAGTAATGACATGAATTTTGTATAAAATAATCTTACTGTAATATTTGGAATATCATTTGGAGAAGTTCCTTTTGGAAAATGTTCTAAAACTCTTTTTAACTCTACCCATTTAGGATTACACGTCATGGTAATTAATAAATCAGGTTTTGTTTTTGATCTTACTATTGCCATAGCATCTTGATCATGCTGTTGCATGTATCGAGGACTACCTATGTATGTTGCTGTTGGAAATATCCGTATTTCAAAACTAAATCTTGAGTGCATTTATAGCTAAGAAGGGTCTAGTTATGCGTTTATGTTTTTATGAATATAAGCTCGGGTAGCGGCGCTACGGCACGACGTGCTGCGACACGTTGTAGCGGGCCGCGGACTTCTCGGTGGGCCTTGCCATCTGGAGTCCTTCTGCGAGTTATATAGTAGGGCCATTGTTTTAGGGATTTTCCCTTTCCCTTCTGCACTCTCGATATGCGCTAGCTACAGTTAGTCTCCGACAGAACGTCATAGAGTTCAGATGTGCTTGCTCCTTCTATGCGTCTCAGAATAAACGTTAATTTTATAAAGAGAAGATATTCTGTGTTGTAATTGTTTCCCATTTCCAATAGGTTATGGGCCCAGATAACGCGATTAAATAGTTAAATAATTTCACTGTGTAAAAATATGTTTAATCGTTTGCTTCGATTACTAAATATCTCCACTTGTAAAATGCATTATAATACAGACTGTATTTAAAATAAAAAGTTTGTGATAATGTTATAAGTGATTGTAAAACAAGTGATAATACTGAAGTGAGTTGAAATCGCATAGATTGTCGAAAAGGAAAATAATTAAGAGTTTAAATATTGAAAAGGCCAGTAAAGTAAAGTAAACGTAAAGTTTTATTTAAAACTGTGGATTTCTGAATCTTGGTTGAACGTGCATTTAAGTAAAATAAGATTACATTTAAACTGAGAGGAAATCAGTAGTGCATAATGTGTGATGTGAAAAAGACTGGCATTTTTAAATGCAACGATTTTCGAGAATAAAGCTACAGAAAATATAGCACCAAAATGATCCGTGATCTAAAATTATAATGATAGTTTCCAACAAAATTTTAAAACTTGAAAATTCAGAGAAGAAGGAATAATTTTAGCTATAAAAATGAATGTAAAAAATAATTGCAACTTGTTGAATAAATAAAAGCTAAAAGAAGAATGTTTAATCATCTTAGTATGAACATAAGAATGGAATATAATAAAGTTGCTCAGATTCAACATTAGTGGATAATTATTCATCTATAAAAGGATACACATTTAAAAAAAAAAGATATGAAAAATTAATTTTGCTTACTTGTAAATAGTGAAAATTTAAATTATCGATTTAACAAAGATAATTTGTTTCAGAGATTTGTTTAGTTACAATGGCATGAAATTTTGTGACAAAGAATATTGAAAAATCTGTGACGCGCCAGAAAAGAGAAAGTGAAAAGGAAAGAATTTCTATAAGTATCGGCAACACATGTTAGTCACAAGGGCTGCAGTTACAAGGCTCCATTGTTCTAGTCAGGCATAAATATGAAGGGTCCGAACGGAAAAATCAACACACGAAAACTGAAGCCTCCAAAAAAGAGAGAGAGAGAGAGAGAGAGAGAAAGAAAGGTATAGATGGTAGAAAATATTTAAGTGGCAAACTAATTTATTAGTTAAACTGTTGAGATTATTATTTAAAATAACTCTGGAAGATTTTGTGGCATAGTTTTAAATTTAAAGTCACTTTGATAAAGTTATTTTATAATCATGTTTAAATTAGCATAAAAAAAAAATTATGTATGAATTCAGTTAAAGAATGAATTGCATAAAAGTCTTATCATCTTTTAATCTATTTCAAATAGATATAACACTAATATGAGTGTATATAAAAATTAGTTTTTGTTCATTAACTAAAGTAAAAGAAAATAAAAGCTATATTATTTAAAATTGAATATTACTGATTTCAATTGAGACAAGCAAAATAGATGTGCATTTGTTGAATTGTTAAAATAATTTTTGAATCCTGAAATCAAAATTAAATTTGAGAAGTTGGAAAGCCACACGGAGTTATTTTATGAGGATCTATATGTAGACAAGTTCAAAATTGAAAGATTGAAAAATTGAACGGAAAAGTTTTAATAATTATATTATGGTATATCTTGACTTATGTTATGTCGAGTTTTATTCAATTAGTAAAATACGGTTGTATACTGTATACTGAAAATATACATTCAAGTATATGAGAAATAATTTGTTTTATGTGATTCAAATTAAAAATGTAACAAGAGATACATTAATTCATTTGAAATTGAATGCTATTGATTTTAAATATGACAATGACTATAAGTGTGCAAGATACAGAATAAAAGACTTGAGTACGTAATGGCATAAGGTTTGTTCCACGAATTTTAGTATGTGTACATTTTATAAATACTGGTTAATAATTAGCAATTACAGTAAAGTACACTTGTTAATTGAAGTAAAATATATAGTATTAGAATATATTTTATTTGTTTTTTTTTTAATTCAGAAGATTTGTTTTATATATCTTGTTTGAATTAAATATCATTAAATTAAGTTTTTGTGATATATGATATATAATTTTAATATCAAACTAAATTACAGTTATTTGTTGGTTTATTCTTATATTGATCTAATTAGAATGGATACATTGAATTATTAATTTGTTAAAATTTATGATTATTAAATATGATTAATTGAGAGTGGAACAAAAATACAATGATGAAAAATAGAAAATCCAGTTGACAATAAATCTGGTATGAATCAGATTTAGTTAAATGGATTCAGCTGGATAATGTTGAAACTGATGAATCTGACATAAGTCAAAATCAGTAAATCTGAAATAAATCATGGATATGATTAAAATTGAGCAACTGGATAATGTTGAAACTGATGAATCTGACATAAGTCAAAATCAGTAAATCTGAAATAAATCATGGATATGATTAAAATTGAGCAACTGGATAATGTTGAAACTGATGAATCTGACATAAGTCAAAATCAGTAAATCTAAAATAAATCATGGATATGATTAAAATTGAGCAACTGGATAATGTTGAAACTGATGAATCTGACATAAGTCAAAATCAGTAAATCTGAAATAAATCATGGATATGATTAAAATTGAGCAACTGGATAATGTTGAAACTGATGAATCTGACATAAGTCAAAATCAGTAAATCTGAAATAAATCATGGATATGATTAAAATTGAGCAACTGGATAATGTTGAAACTGATGAATCTGACATAAGTCAAAATCAGTAAATCTGAAATAAATCATGGATATGATTAAAATTGAGCAACTGGATAATGTTGAAACTGATGAATCTGACATAAGTCAAAATCAGTAAATCTGAAATAAATCATGGATATGATCAGAATTGAGAAACTGATGCATCTGACTGACAAGTCAAAATCAGTGTGCCTGATTTTTAAATCAGAGCAATGTGAAAACCTGGCCAGGTGACAGAAAGATCCAGTTGCAGTTGTGAAATCTGTTATATGAAAGCAGATAAATGATTCAGATGATAATGAATCATGGTCCTGAAAGATTGGACAAGTATTGTTGATTCAGATGATAATGAATCATAGTCTTATATGGTATGACGGGACGCCGCATACGATATGGACAAGTATTAAAACATTGGACTAGTATTAACACAGTGTGTTAATAATCTTATTTGTTGGCTCTGTAGTACTTGATGGAAAGAGCATATTTAAAGTTCCGTTGCTATGTTATTTAGAGCTTACTACACGGTTCAATGACTAGTTAACGTTGAGCGAAAATATAG
>CM053172.1:25907724-25927012 GCA_012977825.3 Pteromalus puparum
GCTGAACACATTTTACATGTAAAACTCATTTCTCCAAAATCTGAGAAATCTTTTACTGATATTTGTCCTTTTTTAACTCTACAACGAATTTTAGTTTGAGATCTATGAAACTTAACTTTTTTATATGGAATATTTTCACTTAAATTATTTTCTAAAGTTTTTCTTTTCAGAATATTTGTTTTTTTATTAGGCGTTAAAATATGTGATGTTGAACTATCGTTATTAGATTCAAGAATGATGTCAAAATGACCAGAATCTTGTTCTCCACTTAGTAATAATTTTAATTCAGAAGGTTGAGAAATATTTCCAAAGGTAAAATTACTTTCAACATTATTTAAATATACTGTGACATAAACATTATATAGAGCGGAAAAACCTCTTATTTCAATCTCATTGCCATAAACAGAAAGTTGAAGTACATTCGTAAATTGAAATTTGGGGGTTGGCGAGCGGAGCGAGCAGGGGGGTACCCCCCTAGTATATATATATATATATATATCCTTTTCTCTCTCTCAGAGCCAACAGCGTACGACCACAGAAAATAAAATATCGTACGACGCTACCTACAAGCCGATAGTTCGGTATGTATGTGTATATATTACTGCAGTCTTAAAGCCAAGCCGCGTGAGTGTCAGCTGCGTTCGTGCGCGTCATTTGTCTTGTTTTTCATTTATTTTTCTTTTAATTACTCTCCAACCCTGTTAATTTATTTAATTGTGCCTCTTATTATTAAATAAAAATATTAGTTAATTTTAGTATTAACATAACATAAAAGGAACTTCGTTCCAACCGGGTGTCCCACCGACACCTCTTCCGTTTTTTTTTTAAATAAGATTTGGCTTGATGAGCGACTTTTCGGCAAAGAAAGTAGATTTGGCTGCACTGTGCGGCGTTGCTTAATGCTCAATTATGCATCAAAGGCCAAAAGAGCCTCCTTACACTGCTATATAACTATACAAAATTAAGTAACTTATTAAAAGAAATATGATGATGCTATGATGACTTACCAGTCAGTATGTCTGGTTTCATAAATACTTCCACTGCAGCGTATTCGCCCTGCTCATTGAGTTCTTGAATTTCTACCCAAAGTTCAATTTTTCTCGTGAGTTCTGACCAACGATCAGCAAGTGACCGTGCTTTTGCTAATTGTTTTTGCTCAACTTCCCAACCGGGTTTACTTCTTGAAAAACCTGTACTTCGGTGGCCCCAAACTTCTATACTTAATGCTCCTTCTAAAAATAGTGATATAAATAATCTTGTTATAGATTAATATAGTGAAAATTATTAAAATTGTAATAAAATAAAATTTACCTGAACAATGCTCGATAAATTCTTCAGTCATCGGTACGATGAAATCCTTAGTGTGGTTAAATTGAAATGTTAGTGAATCTTCTTGATTAGTAATATTGTGGTATGAGGAAAATTCAGTATTGATTACAGGAGGAACGACAACAGGTTCCGGATGACCCCAGAATATGTATTGACAAAATACAAAATGACTTAAAGAAAGCGGAAGTCCACTGGCTTGTTTGATACTCACACGGCATTTAATGTGACTTGGCCCAACATAGTCATCAGTTTCAGAAGAAGCCGAATCTTCCGAAGATTGTGAAGTAGATTCACATAAACGATCATGCGGAAATTGTCCAGATATACGGGTTATTTCAACTTGCAGTCGACCGGCAACTTCACCTTGTTGACTAATGATTGGTGTATGATAGTCTAACCGAACATCATGAAAGAGTATTTCTAAAAATATATTAGCGACGCCAATCAAGTTATGATTTTCTTGTGATTCATAAAATGGATCTTGGATTTTTCCAGGTATTTCATCCTAAATACATAAAGAAGGTCAGTAATTACATTTAAAATCAATGTAATCATTTTTGGAAAAGGTAATATAGTAAAATATTTCGTCATTTTCGGAAATGTTTAATAAATCGTTCACCAAAAAATTTCAATCATGCGAAGTGGATGACCAAGACACGTAGAGTAATAGCATACCATTGGCCAGCATAAGTATTATATATATATACATACATATATATATATATATACATATATAAATAAAAGATCGTGCTGAAAAAAATTTTCAGCACGATCCCTTCACTTGGCTTCGAGTTATAGCTGGTCAAAGTTGGTGTTTTAAGCAATTTTTGCATTTTTTGCCTATTTTTAATGGTCTTACTTTTTGCCACCTACACATGTCCCCTGCTATTTTGAAAATCATATAGATACTTTTCTAGTTCCAGCAGCCACCTTCATTACTATTCTGATGGTAAATGCATAAAAAATCCAATATTATAGCACAGGTATAAAAGTTAAATATTCATTTTCATCACTTTTTCATTTCAACTAGAATCATGATATGTTACTACGAGCCAAGCTCAGGTCCAGTGGTGGTGAACTACTTGTTGTGCACTGCTCTTCTACTTGTACTTAAACCTTGCTGCGTGACTATGTTGGTATCGATATACATAAAATGTACTAGGTTATAAGTGTCAAATTTGCATAAAAACCACTTATTAGCCATTATTTCATGTTTGTTTTATACATAACTTCTAGTAGAAGGTCGGACCCACTCTGAAACTTTACAGCTACTCTTTAACTATAAAAAGGTATCTTTTTAACGTACAAAAGTAGTCGGAGTCCGGATCAAACCCTCAGATTTTCACAATATAAAGTTTAAAATGCCTGTTGCAACGCCGGTACCCTAAGCGGGTTTTGGACGTAGTCGTCTAGAGTGGACGGTAGGGTGCCTATCACCAGTACTCAGCGCGTCCTCAGGTTGTGGATAGAGGAACGACCCATGAGAAAGAGGTTAGCTGCGAATAAATCGAATAAGCAGCCGCGGATAGCCAATAGGCCAGGGCGTGGGTGTGATGAGCCCACACTGGCGAACGCATTCATCTATAAACACTACGATAGCACCACAACAACGAACACTCAACAATATTTCGTATTTCACCCTCTCGTTCTACCTAACTATGTCTTATATAATCTACCTCTTTAAGCATACATTACAAACATCCGGCTGTCGTGGAGGATGCGGAAGCGATGACAATTGCCCCAAAAGGGGATGTGTAGAATGATTCGGCACCTGGTCTTATACGGCAACGAAGCCAGCGAAGGCGTGCTGCCTTGCAGGGGGGCGTTAGGATACGAGAATGAGACCTTAGTGTATCTGACGATGAGTTGACTCTGTCCTCATCAAAGTCGGAAAGCTCTCATACTTAGTTCTAGAGAGGTATGAGGATTATCACCTCTAGAACGGTTGACTCACCTGCAATCGGAACAAGATCCAAAGTGAGCAGGATTAACTTACTATCATGGCTCAAAAAAAAAAATTAAACCAAAACCAAAAGGGAGTTAAAGGTGGGAACGTAGAATGTATGCAGTTTATACAGAGCGGGTGGGTTCCAGGTAATCGTAGAAGAAGCTGACGGGTACAATTTAGATTTAGTAGCAATACAAGAAACTAGGTGGCAAGATAGCGGGATGTTATCAAAAGATCACTTCACCTTTATATTCGGGGGCGCGAGCGGACATTCCTTAGGTACCGGATACCAAGTTAACAAAAGAATTATACACTCTGTTAAAAGTTTCAAATTCGTAAACGACAGACTCTCGTATATCATCATCGAAGGGGCGTGGTTTAATTACGTGGTTATTAATGTACACTCTCCTACTGAGGACAAGGAGGAAGAGGACAAGGATCTTTATTACGAAGCTTTAGAACAATTAATCGACCAATTCGCATCTTACGACACCAAAATAGTAGTTAGTAGCCCACTATAGGCAAGGGAAGTCTGCACGAAACCAGCAACGATAACGGTATTAGAGTCATAAATTTCGCGGCGGCAAAAGATCTTATAGTAAAGACCACGTGTTTTAAGCACAAGGATACACAAAGCAACGTGGACATCGCCGGACGGAACCACGCAAAATCAAATCGACCACTTTATTATCGATAAGAGGCGCCACACGAACGTACTTGACTTAAGAACCTATGGGGAGGCGGATTGCGACTCGGATCATTTTCTAGTAGTATCCAAATTAAGGGCCAAATTAGTAGCCGGGCAAAATAGTAAACGAGCGAGTAAAGTAGAAACCTTCGATATTGAAAAGCTACGAAACGGGAAAGATTGAATTAAGTATCAAGGAACAGTTAATGGAGGGATATCAAAAAAACGATAAAAGAGGCAGCGAATAAAGTGCTAGGTAAAAAGAAAAAGCCAAAGAGCAAACCATGGTTTGACGAAGAGTGCGAACTCTGGTTTGAAAGGCGCAAAAAGGCCAAATTAGACAGCGTACACAATGAAAGCGATAGGGCCGTAGAAGAGTACCATGAAATAAGAAAGCAAGTGGGTGCGATTTACAGAAACAAAAAGCGCGAGTATCAAAAGAACCAGATTAGAAACATAGAAACTAACAGTAAGAAAAATAACCCGCGCAAGATGTACAAAGGAATTCACGCTATTAGGAAGGGTTTCCAGAGTAGATCACAATTAAAGAAAGATGAGGGCGGAAATCTTGTCACAAGTGAAAGTAAACTGCTAAACCTGTGGAAGGGCTATTTTGATAAATTACTAAACGTACATGAAAACTGCGAGGAAACGGGAGACGAAATCCACACTGCTGAACTCCATATGGAAGAACCGACCTATAAAGAAGTAGAAGCCGCAATCAAAAAACTAAAATACAATAAGGCCGCGGGAAAAGATTCTATACCAGCTAAACTGCTTAAATATGGGGGCACCGCCCTTACATTTAAAATGTTTGAACTAGTATGTGATATTTGGAAAAATGAAACGATACCGGAAAACTGGAAAGAATCCATCATTATACTGATTTTTAAAAAGGGGGATAAGACAGACTGTGATAACTACCGGGGAATCTCACTTTTAGCTACATGCTACAAAGTTCTATCAAACGTAGTACAGGCCAAACTCACGCCGTTCGCGGAAGATATAATAGGAGATCATCAGTGTGGATTCCGGCGTAACAGGTCGACGAGCGATCAAATCATTTACTATAAGACAGTTATTAGAGAAAAAAATGGGAACATTGCGAAGCAATACACCAGCTATTTATAGACTTTAAAAAAGCGTACGACTCTATCAAACGAAGCAAATTGTATCAAATCCTTGTGCTCTTCGGAGTACCCAAAAAACTTAAATTAATTCAAATATGTCTGAACGGAAGCACGGGAAAGGTCCGTGTAGGCGGTAATGTATCCGAATCATTCACGATTCGCGACGGTCTGAAACAGGGTGACGGTCTTTCCACGGTGCTCTTTAATTTAACGCTAAAGTATGTTGTTAAAAAAATGCAGACTAGCGGGCTAGATGCACAACGTAACGGTAAAACACAAATTCTAGGATATGCGGATGACTTGGACATACTGGGGGATAACAGTGCAACGGTGGCGAGAAACGCGGACATTCTCATAAATGCAGCTGGGGACACGGGTCTAGAAGTAAACGAATCAAAAATATAATATATAATTGTTACGTCCTACGACGTATTACAGATAAGCAACATCAGCGTTGTCATTGCGTAGCCGAAAATTCAAAATTGATGAGTCCGAAGAATAAGTAGATCAGCGAAGTTTATGAGTATACTCTGTATACTCCGCGCGATCACTTGTAATTACACACTCGACCTGGACTCTTGGACAGGAGTATCCGTCGCTACCTAGAGCTACCAGACTTAAGACGCGATTTCGGGTTT
Source organism: Pteromalus puparum (assembly GCA_012977825.3). Classification (NCBI taxonomy): domain Eukaryota; kingdom Metazoa; phylum Arthropoda; class Insecta; order Hymenoptera; family Pteromalidae; genus Pteromalus; species Pteromalus puparum. The sequence goes on from CM053172.1 coordinate 25,913,458, forward strand.
TTCAATAAACAGCAGAAAATTTACAATTCACGGGTGTTCATTCTTGGTTCCCTATCTTGTCCCGATCCTGTACACGACTGTCCCAAATACAGCAGCAGCATTCCAATCTACATCAGGCGCTATCAACTACAGCAGCAGAGTTCCGGTACACGACAGAGGTCACCAAGTAAGTCCATTCATCTAAGCGATAAACCCTAAAATCGTGACTTAACATTGGTCCGGTACTAATCGAACGCTAGACGTTTAGAAAAATAAAAAAAGAATTTTGCTAAAAGATAAAATATATTAGCGTATTATATATAAAAAAGTGATAGTTATAGTGCTTCGAATAAGAACATAAAACGTCTATAAATGCAGTGAAAGCTATTGCATTATTGCAGCTATTGCAAAAAAAGCAATCTAAAGTAAACATTTAAAGTGAAAGTGTTTTAAAGCAAGTTTTTGTGTTATGCGTGTGTAACCCTTTCCTCAAGTCTGCTTAGTAGCAACTTGTCCCAAGATCTGCTAAATAGCGATCACTCTTTTCCAAAAAAGCACATAAAAGTAGGTAAATTAAATATAAAAGTTCAAAAGAAATCGGTACAAAATAAATAAAAAAAAAATCGCGAGTCCGCGGAAAATTCGGGGTGAGTGACCTGCTTGCGCTCATCGGCAAACGCGCTCACCTTACCTTCAGTTTTTCGAATTTGCGTCAGCAAGGTGATCGATCGCATCGCTTCAAATCTGCCGCGCTCGTGTCAGTTTAAAAACCAGGTCAAGTCAAAATGTTCAAAACATATGTTTAAAAATTAATCTCGTACATTTTCAGTCTGCCGTATAAATAGTGGTTTATTTATTGTTATAAAAGCACGTTTTTCATTCAATGAAGGATAATACTAGAGTAATAAATACAGTAAAAAAGAATAATCACAAAAGAGGCGGTAGAAAAATATTTTTACGGAGATTATTAAGCGAAAGATCTAAATTAATTGAGGAGTTAAGACAAGTAAACAAGAAAATAGATTCATTTTTCCGATCGCAAGAAGTTAGACAGCCTAAAATAACAAACAACCAAGGAGAACGATCAGAGTTTCAAGTAGAAATCGGCAACAAATTTGAGAGTCACAAAAAAATTAGTTTAAAGCATAAAACCGTTCAAAGAATACCTACATCGCAGAGTCGACTAAGATTTTAGTGTTACGCGTATAGCCGCGGCGAATGAACGGACCAAAATTTGTACAGTTTGCAAAAACGTGGAAAGTAGGTCATGCATTAAAATATCAGTAGGACAGTAATATTTCGTTTGAATTATTTGCATGCGAGTTGAAAATATAAAATTCGGGTAGGATAAGATTTTGTAATAAATAAAAAGGTAGCAAAAATGAGAGCATTAAATGAGTGATAATAAGAAAGAAGTAAATAAAAGCAACCCACAGGGGCCAAGTATAACTAGAACCGCTGTTCGTGAAAATCCAGCATTAAGAAAGGACCTAATAATCTCCAATAACCAAAACCCATTCGCAAAAAGTAGGAAAGTAATTAGATCGTCATCGACAAACAGTGGATCGCTAAAAGATAGTCAGCAAGTACTACTATCTGACATAAATAATAAAAAGCTAGAAGATAATCAACAAATAGTAATACCCGATATAGATTAACAAAGTAAACAGAATCTAGGAATTCAAGAAATTTTGAAAGAAAATAAGGATTTAAAGCAGGAAGATACAACACCAGGGCGAACTACGGGAACAGTTAAAAAGCAAATTAAGTAGCTTAATAAAAATCATCTAAGCCTAAATATACCGCTAACACCTGCAAAACGAGAAGAATTCGAGACAGTAGAAAACCTAGATTATTCAATAGTTTTACCTACAACACCAGCCACAGCGATTCCAATAGGCCTAGACAGAACAGTTAATAATACCAAATGAAGGTGGGGAGACATCGTTAATAGATATAGAGGGTATTGGTGACCAGCCCAGTTTCATTGGAAACCCAAGTAATTTATAATTTAATTTTACTTTTGATTTTGAAAATATTCTCAACGGCAATCGTGCCAACGACATCAACATGGCGGAGAATCCATTACGTTTATCGTTAAAATATGTAGCTAATTTGGTACCAGAGTTTGATGGAAGAAATATTTCGGTAAATGAATACATTAAAAAATTGAAACATGCCAAGAGTATGTTATCGCAAACAGATCAAGCTAATTTAATTCCAATTTAAAAATTTTAAAAATTAAATTAAAAGGGGAAACTTATAAGGCAATGTTGGATGTAACAAGAGCTAGTGCTGAAAATTAAGGACAGCAAAGAAGTACAAGGTTTCTCAGCAACAGAAAAAGCCACGTTTGAAACTAAAATAAATGCAGATGCTTTTCAAGATTTTAAAGAAGGATTAAAGCAAGAAATCAGAATAGAATTGGGAGCAGTAAACACGTTAGAAGAAACCATTAAAAAAGCCAGAGAAATAGAATCGAAATTTAATAAAAGCGGAATTTTGTGCAATAATATTAATAATATATATAGTGTTGGAATTGCTAGTTATTAAGTTTCAAAAACAAATCCTAAACAGATGTAGAGAGCTGAGGCAGGGAAAGTAAATCCGTTTCCCCGATTTATAGTTTTATGAGTGGGTCGGGTTAGCGATGCGATGCGCTGCGACACGTCGCTCGTCTCCGATTTTATGGAGAGCTTAGCCATTTAGAGCCCGCATGCAGTTATAAAAACGGGACCATTGTTTTAGGCTTAAGGAGCAGACGGAGAAGCAGAATGCATTCCCTTGCATTACCGATAGCTTGCCGGTCACTCTAGCCCTCAGCAGCCCTTAGTCTCTGGCAGCTCCTTGTAGCGATCGGACGTGCCTATTTCTCTGTGCTCTCAGAATAAATTTAAAATCAAGTTAAAATATTCTGAGTTTCATTTCATTTTATTCACCCATTTCCAATAGGTTATGGGCCCAGATAACGTTGTTTAAAAATGTGTTATTAATAGTGTATATTTAAATTTATCTTAGGTGTGATTTTGTGTGCATAAACTTTTAAACATAAACTTGAAATATAGACAGTGGTTATATTTTTATAACAGTGATCATGGAACATTCTAAACTAAGAAGAAATATAAAACCCTTTGATGGAGATCGTTATAGTGTGTAGAAATTAAGAATAAGAAATTTATTAAATGAATTTGGTGTGTTTAAAGTGATCGATAACTTAGTTCCTGCAGAAGCCAGTGATGATTGGATTAAGGCAGAAGGAATTGCTGAAAATGTTATGGTTGAGTACTTATCAGACTCTTTACTTAATGTTGTAAAAACTGAAAGTACAGCAAAACAGATTATGCTTAGTTTAGATGCTATTTATGAACGGAAAAGTATAGCGACACAATTAGCATTGAAAAAGAGACTACTTGAATTAAAGCTACAAGGTGATACGTCTTTAATTCAGCATTTCATGACATTCGATGATTTAATTATGGAGTTGTTTGCCGCCGGTGCAGAGATGAAAGAAACTGATAAAGTAGCTCATTTGTTGCTAACTCTCCCTAAATCGTATGATGGTATGATAACAGCTATTGAAACGCGATCAGAAGATAACTTAAGTGTGGAATTTGTTAAAACCGGGCTTTTGGATCATGAAGTTAAGTTAAAAACAGAAAGTAGAGACACGAGTGCAAAAGTTTTAAATATAAATTATAACGACACATAAAATCATAATTTTAAAAGAAATAATTTCAAAAATTATAACAATAAAAAGCAGTCGAATTTTAAGTCTAAAAACAAGAGTAATATGAAATGTCATCACTGTGGAAAAAGAGGCCACAAAATGAGCCAGTGCAATTATTACAAGAAAAGTCAGCAGTATAATCAACAGAACCAAAGAACCATTCAGACAGTGCAATTAACTGAAAATACTACAAATGACCATGCAAATAGTTTTGCATTTATGGCTTGACATTATAAAATAGGAGATAACAAAAAATTAACTTTTCTACTGGATTCGGGAGCTTCTGATCATTTTATAAATAACGACAGTTATTTATTTCTCAAGTTGCATTGACTTAAATCCACCATTGAAAATTGCTGTAGCCAAGAATGAAGTTTTCATAACAGCAACTAAGAAGGGAAAAATCGACGTAGTCACCAACATAAGAATCAAGTGCGTTTTGGAGAACGTTTTCTACAGCCCTGATGTTCCGCATATCTTACTGTCAGTCACCAAGATGCAGAAGGCAGGATTGACGATTATTTTTGAGGACCAAGGAATAAAGATAAGTAAAAATAGTAAAATTGTTATGATTGAAAAACAATTAAATAATTTAGTTGCAATCAATTTTAAAGTCAAAATTTAATGGCTTTCAAGTAAATAGTGTTATGAATTGCAATTATAAATTATGGCATCAACGCTTAGGCCACATAGGAAAATCAAAATTCTTAGAAATGAAAAATAAACAAATGGTCGATGATTTTAACATAATCGAAAAAGTGATGCCTATAGATCACTTATGTGAAGCTTGTATAAACGGTAAACAAGCACGATTGCTATTTCAGAAATCTAAAAATAAAGATTATGTACGTCGTCCATTGTTTATTGTTCATTCAGACGTTTGTGATCCAATCACTCCGTCTACAGTTGACAATAAAAATTATTTTGTTTTATTTGTTGATGAACACATTTTAATTTGAAATTAGTTAATTTATATATTGACAATGGTCAAGAATATTTATCAACTGAAATGAAAAATTATTGTGTTCAAAAAGGCATTAACTATCATTTAATGGTTCCGCGAACTCCTCAATTGAATGGTGTATCAGAGCGTATGGTTAGAACTATAAGTGAAAAAGCACGTGCAATAATAAACGGTGCAAGTTTGCAAAAAGTATTTTGGGGCAGGGCAGTTCTTACTGCTACGTATTTAATTAATGTAACGCCAACCAAAGCTCTGAAATGTGATAAAATACCATATGAAATGTGGCATAGTAGAAAGTCTCAATTAAAATATTTAAGGGGGTCTCAAACCCATTTCTGCGATTTTACTGACCTTGCAGCGGGTACTGCAGGTAGTGCTCATGATAACCTCTGGCGCTATCTGGCGTCAACCACTACAAAACTTTGCAATATCGAAACTCACGCTGCGTGTTGCCGTACACGCAGATTTGATATAACGAAAAATGCCTACACATAATGATCTGTATTTCGTATATACATCACACGTGTTTCTACTACACGCATTTTTTACAATAAAATAACTGTGCATTTCGCATATACACACGTGTTTCGAATACACGCTTTTCTTATGACAAAAAAACTACTTTTGAGATGTGCAATTTTTTTCCCCAGAAATTTAAAAAAAATGAGTATGTATAAACGATGCATTGTATAAAGTTGAAACTTGGTATAAAAGCCCTTGTTATGTCTTTCAACAAATTTATACAGTTTAGTGACTTAAGCGTAACCAGAAGATCTAGTTTGTTCTAAATTGTCGCTTTTAGCGCAAGTGTTTTCGAACAAAGTAGATAATCTGATTGTAATAAGTGCATCAAACTGCTGAAATATAGTGAAATACATTACGAGGGCTTATTATATCAAATTTCAAGTGTATACAATGCACCACTTTTGAGATATGCAATTTTAGTCAAAGAAATTTAAAAAAAAATTGAGTTTATGTACAAGGGATGCAATGTTTAAACTTGAAACTTGGTATGCAAGCCCCTGTTATATATTTCAACATATTTATACAGTTTAGTGACTTAAGTGTAACCAGAAGATCTAGTTCGTTCTAATTATACGCTTTTGGCGCAAGTGTTTTCGAACAAAATAGATCTTTTGGTTACACTTAAGTCACTAAACTGTATAAATATGTTGAAATACATAACACAGGCTTGCATATCAAGTTTCAAGTGTATATGTTACATGAGGTTTGAGATATACAATTTTTAACCACACAAATCTTAAAAACTTAAATTTATATAGATGTGCTATATCATCATATAGACTTGCGACAAAATTTTGGCCTGCAAAAAGCTTTGGAAGGAACAAGAAGCGTCAGAAGCTACTTAATTAGCCGTATAAAAGGAGATGTACTAGTATAAGCAGCAAGTTGATCTTGGTCGAGGACCAGTAGGGAATCCTGAACATACAGCTGTTGCAGGAGTTGCTTGTATTGCAGCAGCAGCAGTTGACCAAGCTCGAGTAGCAGCAGCAGCAAAAGTTGTATGAATATAAGCAGCAAAAGCTGCACACACAGCAGTGGCCCCTGAATATGCAGCTGGAGTACACCCTGGACCAGTAACTCCAGCAGCACTGGACTCCGTACTAGTAACAGCAGACCCTGGTCGAGGACCTACTGTAGATCCTTGATGTACAGCTGTAGAATGTATACCAGCAACTTCAAAATTCAGGGTCGTCTACATATGATTGAAACAGGTCAGCAAAGCTAACCAGGCTAGCAAACAGCGTGATTTCAGCTCCAGGGTTGTCTTCTGATGATTGAAATGGGCCTGCAACGATAATCTGTCCAACAAACAGAGTGAATCTGGTTCCAAGGTCATCCTCAGATGACTGAAGCCTCAAGCAACGCCATCCAGTACCACCAGTGAGTGTGAACATGGTTCCAAGGTCCTCCTCAGCTGATTGAAGCCTTCAACAACGCCAGCCATCACCACCAAAGAGCGTGAATCTGGTCGTCTCCAGTCGTCTCCAGATAACTGAACTCTCGAAACGCTAACCAGCATCAGTAGCAGCAGACAGTTTTTATCCAGCTCCAGAGTCATCTTGTTTGTAGCCGTCAATGCCAACCTATATTGTACAGACAGTGTAAATCAGCTATAGAGTCATCTACACATAACACAACCACGTAATCACTGATTTCACTGCACATAACACAAGAAATACTTGTGAATCTTGATTGTCGACGAACCTTTATCCAGACAGTATGTCGGAGGAAGGTATCAGCACAGCCGTAGAAGCAGCACAAACAGTGATGGTCGATCCGCATCTAGAATGCATCTTGAAAATTGAATGTATACGCAGCAGTGGAAGCAGCAAGAGCACCAGCAGCAGTAACAGAAGCAGAACCAAAACAACGGATAACCTCCAAGCGCAAAAAGTCAAGTTTCTTGCTAGAGTTGCGTATTTTCCTCTACTGCAGCACCCCTTGACGGACTGACACTCACACACTGCATCGTAGCAGATATTCCGGAGCATCACTTTTATATACTTCTCGCACTGCATTAGAAGTAAACGAAGCACTGGCGAGTCTCGCCATGAGCAGCAGATCCGCGAGCGAGATCGCGCTGAGCGGAGGCTGCTTGAAAACATATGCGCTTTTGATTAGCACACTAACACTGCTGTATCGCGTCGACGTGCTGCACTTATACAATTAATACCTTTGAATAACTTGAAGTTGAACCGAACGAGCGAAGGCCGGGATGCAGCTTCAAAACGTCAAAACACAAGGCACGGCTGGCGAGTGGCGGCTGCGTGAACGTGTCGCCGCAGACGCCAGTAGGTCCCCAGATCGACGCGCACAATGTATGCGCAGTCGTCGTACTCACTTCGCCAGAGCCGCGGACAGAGCAACGAACAGCTGTTCGGCATCACTTGGATGATAATAAAACTTTTTTTTTTGTTCAAATTATGGAAAACCAAGACATAGTTGCCCTTTCTCTCATCATTTTATATCTATGTGCAAAGTTTCAAGTCGATCTGTCAACGCATATAAAAATGGCATTTGAACGAAATCTTCAACATGCACACGCAGCAGCTACTGGTTTTTGTTCAAATGCCATTTGTTAACGCATTTAAATATTGACTTGAAACTTTGCATTGTGGTAGATGATTCCGAGACGAAGGGCAACTATGTCTTGGTTTTTGATAATTCACCGTATTTATTTAGTTTCAAGCAATTTTCTACCAAGTACTCGTTCTATCGACTCGGTCGGTAAAAATTGATTTTGAGACCCCCTTAAGAGTATTTGGCTCAACTGTATAAACACATAATAAAGTTCGAAAAACTAAATTTGATGAAAAATCATGGAAAGGCATATTAGTCGGATATGAGCCTAATGGGTATAGAATATGGGACGTGAAAAACGAGAAATTCGTTGTAGTTAGAGACGTGATTATTGACGAAACAAACTACTTAGTTACTAGACCACTAATGGAAAGTGGTGAAAATGAGAGTAAAGAAACTGATGCATCTGACACGAGGTAAAAATCAGTAGACAAATTGCAAAATTCTGATAAAGATAAATCAGAAATGTTTATGAAATCTGATAGTGATAAATCAGATGAGAAATTGTTGCAAAAATCTGATAATGATAAATCAGATATGTTTGAAAAATCTGATAATGATAAATCAGATATGCTTGAAAAATCTGATAATGATAAATCAGATAGAGAGTTAGAAAAATCTGAAAGAGAAGATTCAGATATTTTAAATAAGTTTGATAATAATAAATCAAATAATAAGATTCAAAAACTAAGTGTTTCGAAGTCAATAGAAAAAGAGATAGTTTATAAAAATCCCATAATAAATAATGAGTCTAGAAGGAGTAAGAGGATAAAATAAAAGCCACCTATGTTTTATAATGAATATAATATAGAGTATGATTATATTATGATAGCTGAAACTCTAGTAAAAGATACTCCTGTATCATTTCGTGAAATAAAAACTAGAGATGATAGATTAAAATGAGAAGAAGCATTAATGACGAAATTAATTCGTTAATTATAAATAAAACTTAGGCATTAGTACCAAGACCTAAAGATAGATATATTTTTGATAATAAATGGATATTTACTATAAAATATGATGAATTTGGAAATCCATCAAGGTACAAAGCTCGTCTTGTTGCTCGTGGTTTTAGTCAAGAATACTTGTTTGATTATAATGAAACATTTGCTCCAGTAGCAAGAATTTCTAGTTTTAGATTCATTGTTGCATTTGCTAATCAATTTAATTTATTACTACATCATATGGATGTTAAAACTGCATTTTTAAATGGCATATTAAAAGAAGAAATTTATATGAAAGTTCCTGAAGGAGTCAAATGTAATGCAAATCAAGTATGCAAATTGAATAAAGCTTTGTATGGATTAAAACAGGCAGAAAGATGTTGGTTTGAGATGTTTGAAAAAGCTCTTGTTGAGAAAGGCTTTCAAAATTCATTAGTTGATAGATGTATATATATATATATATATATATTTTTTTTTGTTAAATTTCCTGAATTTTTCAATAAATTTACTTTTGAAGTCATATATACATGTTTAGGCTACCTTATTTGCATTTTAACCTTAAAATGTGATAATCGAAGGGTTTGATCCAGGCCTCCGATTACTATCGTACAGTGAAAAGATACCTTTTTATAGTACAAATGTACTTGTACAAGAGCCAGATCGGCAGAAGCCTTTGTTTTTTGTTTTCATGGTACACCAATAGTGAAAAACCCTCAGAATTGATTCAAATAACTCATAATAGCTGTGACAAAGGACGTCAGATTCCTTTTTACTAACATAAACAACCACTGTGATATTTTTATGATGGATACGTCCTTTGTCTACAGCTATTATTAGTTATTTGAATCATTTCTGAGGGTTTTTCACTACTAGTGTCCCATACAAACAAAAAACAAAGGCCTCTGCCATTCTGGCTCTTATACAGGTACTTTTGCACTATAAAAAGGTATCTTTTCACCGTACGATAGTAGTCGGAGTCCGGATCAAACCCTTCGATTATCACATTTTAAGGTTTAAAATGCAAATAAGGTAGCCTAAACATGTATATATGACTTTGAAAGTAAATTTATTGAAAAATTCAGGAAATTTAACAAAAAAAAGTATCAGGGTAGTTTTAGTTAAAAATGCATCCATTATGAGCTACAAATCATTGAAAATAGGCAAAAAATGCAAAAATCGCTTAAAACACCAACTTTGACCAGCTATAACTTGAAGCCAAGTGAAGGGATCGCGCTGAAAATTGTTTTGGGAGCCACGGGCATCCTATAGAACATATGTATAAAGTTTGAACCAAAAAAAAATTTTTCATCTTCGATTTGACAGAGAACCACCCATATATATATATATAGTCGTTATCTAGATGCAAAGATCCTAATCGATTGTTTATTCAAAATGAAAGTGAAAACAATTCAGTATAAATATAGTTTTGGATGAAATTTTTTATTAGAATCATACTGAATCGCCACGAAATACACACACACACACACGCACACACACACCCACACTATTATATATATATATATATATATATATGGGGTTCTCTGTCAATCGAAGATGAAAAATTTTTTTTTGGTTCAACTTTATACATATGTTCTATAGGATGCCGTGGGCTCCCAAAACAATTTTCAGCGCGATCCCTCCACTTGGCTTCAAGTTATAGCTGGTCAAAGTTGGTGTTTTAAGCGATTTTTGCATTTTTTGCCTATTTTCAATGATTTATAGCTCATAATGGATGCATTTTTAACTAATACTCCCTGATACTACATACAATTGTCCATGAGAAAATAACGGTTTTTGAAAGTATATTTCTACATTATCGAAACTTTATCCTTGATATTTATTAATAGTCATAACAAACGCTAAGACTAAAGGACATTGTTTTCTGTGTAAAACAATTGGCAATGAAGATAAATTTCCGGTATTTAAAGTAATTCTAGGCATGAAAACTTTATTTCCTATTTTTTCCCCAGTTATAATTTCAGCTTCAGTGTTATACTTGAATAATTTGGTAACTTTTAATCGTGTGCCATTACACAAACCGTCTGTTATACAGTACTTTTACTTCCAATAACGAATTTTCTTTTTATTTTCTTAATTTGGACAAATATTTAATCTTTTTTTATAATCTATAAATTTTATATAGAATATAATTTTAAAATAAAAATAAAACAGAAACTGAAATGGGGGGTTGGCGAGCGGAGCGAGCAGGGGGGTGAAGCCCCACTAGTATATATATATATATATATATATATATATTGTCGATGCACCGCCGCAGTCCTTATCTATATAGTCAGCATTCTCGAAAAAAGCGAGATGACACATTGACGCACATACAGTTGACTGTGCAGACTGCTTCTTTTTAGCACGGAGTATCAAGTGTCGTAGTCGTCGTCGTCGACGACGAAGCAAGCGGTGTTGATGTCGCTGGCATCACTTTCTGCGTCGTTAGCATTCTGTGTACGAGCACGAGTAGTAAGAAGCGTCCCATTACACTCTCCATTTGTACTGTGATACATAAAGCCGACGGTGTCAATGTCATTGTCGTCGACGTCGTTATCGTCAGCCTACCGCGAATTCTGCTGAACCAAATGCACACACGTGTGAGTGTAACTCTGATATGCATTGTATTTTGCATCAGTAGATAAAATAGCGTGAGAAACTTTCTGACCCCCCTGCCATGCTGGCTACACTGTAGGGTTGTATTTAAAGGACAGCGCTTGCACAGCTTGTCACAGTTTTTTCTACGGGCAGTCAAAACACATCTACGGCGACGTTATGGTTAGGGAAAGTGTAACACATCCATCCAAGGTTTTGCGTACCGCGCTAGATGTCGCTAGAGTTCGTGACACGCACATTCGCAAGATGTGTGGTAGCGTGTGGAGTTCTGATTTCCAGCAACAATCAGCAGAGGTTTTATGCAGAAAATTGCATTTCCTCTTGCTACATTGTGGAATAGCAACGGTATACTACTTGTCTACCACTGGTCTAATCTACAATCTGGATGTTCTGTCGATTGCTGTGCAAGCAATACAGCAGCAAAACGAGCATGTACATCCGCTAGCACGCAGAATGCTTCACCGTCATCGTAAGTTTTTTTTTTCCTACTAGTTTTTATATTAGAATTTTTTTAATAATTAATCATGGATTTCTTCTTTTTTCAAGTCATTAACGAGATGCGTAGTGATATTGGCATGTGATGAGCAGTACCATCAAGCAACGAGTAATGGTGAGAGTGATGTTTGTGCAATGTATATATATATATATATATATATATATATGATGAATCAGTTTTTGTTTTTACACACAATCATAGCACTGACCCCCACTCTCTAGTTTCAGAAGCTGGACCATCAGCAGCCACCAATCATCGAGGATCACCATTATCAAATTCTGGTAAGTAGTACGCCTGTCATTTTAATGGTGATTTTTTAAACATTAAAATGTAGGTTTAATACTTAAGTTTTAGAGAGACAGTCTCGCGATGATGAGGTGCAACAGCAGCAGCACCACCACCACCACGACCACCACTACCACCAAGAGGAGATATTCAATGGTAAGAGTGATGTTTGTGCGATAATAAAAAAAGATTTTACACAATTATGGCACATCCCTCACTCTACAGTTTCAGAAACTGCTGCTGGACCATCAAGAATCGAAATTCATCGAGAATCATCGTCATCATCATCATTATCATTATCATAATCATCGGATTCTCGTAAGTATTATACTTGTTATTGTAATATGAATTTTGCTTCCTACGCAAGAGGAAGCTTTGTAATAGTAACATTTTCAGTTTTGCTAATACTTCGTGGAAATGCATTTGGAGGTGTTTGGAGTACGAATCATACGTTTTGAGAAAATGTCCGTGCGGATGGCTGTGTGTGTGTGTGTGTGTGTGTGTGTGTGTGTGTGTGTGTACGTATACCGCCATATTTTTGGAACCATGCGACGGATCGTAATAAAATTTGACATGCATATATTTTTTCTAATTCTGAATTTAGGTCATTTTTTGTTTTATGATTCTGACCATTTTATGGCCATATTATAGCCATTTTTCTATTTTTGAAAAAATATTTTTGCTTTTTTATAATGATATGATTTATACAATATATTCAACAATAGTGTATCTAAAAGAACATAAATTTGTCTACTTTTTCCCGCAAGATTTTCTAGATTGACTGATCTGTTCATTTTTTATGATATAAAAGGTAATTTTTCGATAAACATATATAACTCAAAAAATAAATAGTTAAATGTTTTGAAAAAATTCATGACAATAAAAAACAACGATATCTACTAGTTGTAAAAATTTTAAGCAATTTTGGCGACTAGTTTTTGAGATAAAAATCAAAAACTAAAAAAAATAGTTTTTTTATGTCGTACGATTACGGAAGTAAAAAGGTTTAAATTGATTTGAAATTTTAGGAAAAGATTGATCTTTTGATCACTTCGACTAGGTTCTTTTTGTAGCTTATNAAACCTTTTAGTTTAAAAGATATTAAGATTCAAATTCTTCAACTCTCACCCTGTATACTCTGTGTGACTGAACATTATTATTTTTGTTAAACCATATAATTTTATAATTTAAGCTTAGTATATTTTAAGAGTTTTCATGGTTTTATAAAAAATGTCCGTGCAGATGGTTTTGTCTGTGTGTGTGCGTGTGTGTGTGTGTGTGTGCGTGCGTGCGTGCGTGCGTGCGTGCGTGCGTGCATGCGTGCGTACGTATACTGTTATAATTCTGGAACTACGTGATCGATCGTAATAAGATTGGACGTGATATTTTTTCTGATTCTGAATTCGAGTAATTTCTTTTAAGATTTAGACTATTTTATG
>CM053172.1:25928631-26046815 GCA_012977825.3 Pteromalus puparum
ATATATGTTTTCTGATTCTGAATTCGAGTAAATTTTCTTTTAAGATTTAGACTATTTTATGACCATTTCATGGCCATTTTTCGATTTTTGAAAAAATATTTTTGCTTTTTATTATGATATGATTTATACAATATATTCAACAATAGTGTACCTAAAAGACTGCTACCCACAAGGTTGGAATATTTTCCCCTTTCTCCGACGCCCGCGCTCTCTCGTCTTAAGAGAGCTCGGGGCTTCAGTCCCGAGCGGATCTCCGGAGAGACCTCTCTCCCAAGAGCTGTGGAATACAGAAAACTATTACGAGGGTTTAAAAGGCGACTGTGGGAGTACTGAATTGAGCTTTAAAATTTTAAAAGACGATTATGGGAGTATAGAAAACAACGTCAAGGGTCTGAAAGGCGGCTGTGGGTATGTAGAAATCGGGAAAAATAATTTTTTTGTGAAAAAGTTATTTTTCACAAAAAAAATTGGAGCCACCCGAAATTTTGTAACTTGCCGTTGTTAACGTTATTAACGATTCCGCAATTACTGGTATTTTTTTTATTACGATATATGTAAGTTATTTTAGGAGTTCACGGAGCTCTGTCCATTTGATATCCACCTTAACCCCCACTCCCCTGATACCCCTCCCCTACAAGTGTCTTCCTAACCTATCCTTTTAGTATCGAATAGTAGCGAATATTTAAATCAAAGAATGAGTTGATTGTCCCATGTAATTATCTTCCACTAGCAGAGTGCCGACAGCTGATAGTATCAACAACGACATTTCATAAGTAAATGGCTTAATTTCGTGTGATATATTACCACCACAAAATCTTTATAACCCATTATTACCCGTAAAAATACACGGTAAATTAATATTTCCATTATGTCGAACGTGTTGTGAACAACTGACACAAGATGATTGTTCTCATGAGGATCCGGAAGAGCGAATACTGCGAGGGAGGTGGGTGTCGGAAGTTGCTGTCACATTGGGCTACGTTGTCAAGTCTGTTTATAAAATCTAGCAGTATGAGATGACACAGTGCAGTCAGGAGGAATGAACGGGTGGTACTTTTGCCGAATATATCAACGAGTTTTTCACGCAAAAGCTTGCGGTGTCAGGATATCTACCTGAGTGTATTACAGGAGAGGATAAGGAGCGCTACGTTGAAGAGTTGAAACACAACGAGGGTATTAATTTGAATAAACATGATATATGTTTAAATGCGGGACTACGATCGGTAGCCAAACTCTGTCTCAATTCTCTGTGGGGAAAGTTTGGTCAACGCGAGAACTTGACAAGAATACTTGTTGCGAAATATCGAGAGACATTGATAAATTTACTTACCAGTGAAGAGGTTGAGGTTAATGGTCTTTTACCTGTCAATGACGATACGCTCTACGTCAATTGGTACTATCGAGACGAGGCTCTGGCATCCTCAGTAACATCATCAATGACAAACGTGGTCCTCGCTGTATTTACAACGGCACAAGCACGACTCAAACTATTTGACTACCTGCTTGCTTTGGGTCCTCGACTTCTCTACTACGACACTGATTCGGTATTTTATGTTTGTAAAGGTGAAAACGGAGAGTACGAGCTACCGATCGGCACATCATTGGGTAGTCTAACGGATGAGCTAGCCGACAAGGGCCCTGGGACCTATATAATGACCTTTTGTCAGGTGGTCCAAAGTTTTATGTGTACAAGTGTAGAAAACCAAATGGACAGGAGGAGTGTGTGTGTAAAGTAAAAGGTATTCGACTAAATTACGCAAATAGTCAACTAGTCAATTTTGATTCCGTTCGAGAGATGATCACTTCTCCGAATCAGGAAATAGTATTGAATAATTCCGCTATACGTAGAACGGTATTTCATGATGTAATAACCCAGAAAGAAACGAAGGCATGCAAATCTGTTTATAACAAAAGAAGGTTCTAAGCATTGGACAAAAGTTACCCGTGTGGCTATAAGATCGCTATGTAGCGAAACTCAGAACACACATGGCGTTATAAGACATGCTTATCATTGGAGACTCCTGCTAATTTCATCCTCATTAAACTGATTGGTCGTTCGTCACGCTACCAATGTTACCTGATTGGCTGTTTCAAGTAGTGCTGACTTCACCTTTCTAACAACGGTGATGGTGGTAGTGGGGACGACAGTAGCGAGGGAGATGGAAAGAGTATATAAGGTGTCCGGCGAGCGCAACAAAGTTATCTGAATAGAGTGCAGTACTCGAGAGAACAAGAAAACAACGACGATCTCTATTTAAAAAAGTATGTATATTCATAATTGTTATTATTGTGTTTTTATCTATTATTATTATTTATTATTATTAAAACTATTGTTTTATTTTCCAGATGGATTTAGAGGGACTCAATAAGATTTCCAGTAGGGGATACCTGCCCACCAAGAGTCGCTGAAATAGAGGTCGACCAGCATCGGATTGCTGATATTTGTTCAAAAACTATTTGTTCGAATACACTTTTTTTAAAACTATTTGTTCGAATACACTTTTTTCAAAACTATTTTTTCGAAAGAATTTTTTTTCGGAGGGTTTTTTTTAAATTTTTTTCGAAGGATTTTGTTTGTCAAAAAGGTTTTTTTTTCGAAAAAAATTTTTTTTTGTAAAAAATTATATTAGCCGATTTCTGCCGTACCCAGGACCACGAACGAGAACGTGTCGGCTGGCGGTCCGCATAAGTGCCTTTTTGCTTAAGCAATTGTCATACAGTTATGTCGATGCCCGCATAACTCCGCCAAAGTCTGCATGAGTTATCTTCCATCTTGAATTTCGTCCGCAGAATTCCTGATATACGAAAATATATGTATATAAAGTTGTATAAGTTCAAGTCCAGGAATCGCCCATCATCTTTACGTGGATTATTGGGTTAAGTGGTTAGGGTAAAGTAGGGTTAAGGTAAAATGCTTGTGTTGCCAATGGTTCTAGTGGCGAGTTGCTTATTTGGCAGACTCGCATGCTTAAAAAAAAACCTTCTAACCCGATTACCGCCATTGGCTTGTGTTGCAATTGATTCTAGTACCGAGTTTCTTAATCCAAGTAAAGATGCTAAATGTCAAACAGAAAAACCAGCTTCGCAGTTGACTTACCTATCATCCTAACGAGGATTATTGGATTAGGGAAATTTTTAAATAACGCTAACTGATTTTAGTGTTAAAGTGGGTGCTCAGACGTAAAAAAACATGTTTCTGGCGAAATGTTCTATTGGCGAATTGTCCTGCTGACGAAATGCCTATTGGCGAAATCTCCCTGCTGGCGAAATCTCTCACCTGGTGAAATGTCCTTTTGTATGTAAAACGTCCAGATACGTGACTCATACGTCCTTACATAAATACTCTTTAGAAAGTGCAAAAAAGCGTAATTTTAATTTTTTCGAACAAAAAACCTTCGAAATAAAAGACCTTCAAACAAAAAAAATTTGAAAAAAATTACCGAAAAAAACCCTTAAAAAAAAAAGATGCGAAAAAAATTTTTCGAAAAAATACCCTTTGAAAAAAAACACTTCGAAAAAAAGGCCCTTCGAAAAAACGTATTCGAAATTAACGTCTTTCGAAAAAGTCGTTTCGAAATAATATCCGGATACGACCATCATCATATGGTGATGTCGTTCAAACAAGTCAAGACACATTTTGGTTTAAAAGTCACCGCTGTTCTCAACAACGAATTCCAAATTTTTCTGCCGTCAAGAGTATCTGCGGTACTGCTCAAAGACGAGAAGCTGTTCAATAGTCTGAGTGAACAAACCAACAAACTACAGTTATTATTATTACATATAAAGGAAAAAACGCAGTCGAATTTACAACAACTTGAGAATTACTGTAAAACAAAGGAAAACAAAATAAATACAGAAAGAGAAAAAAGAAAGAAAGAATGTGTTTTTATTTGAAGCTTAGATTAATTCCCAAACTCATTGATGGCGCTGCTTTTCATGTAAGTTGATTGGTCAATTTGATTATCGTGTGTTATTCACAATCTATAAGGTGCTTGAATCGGGAGAGTAACGTAGTAGAAGGGGAGCCGTAATTGATAGACGTCAGTGCAGTTATGGACACGCGATGGAAACATCCATTTACCTCTATGCTGTGCGGTCCCACGGGTTGTGGTAAAACAATTGAGCGTGTGATCATCTACTACGCAGAGTGGCAGCCAGGCTTAAGGAACTGCAAGGCAACAAGATAGAATTTCGCGAGGGTCTGCCACAGACTAGTGACTGGGCTACTGATCCTAGACCCAAACTTGTCATCATTGATGATTTAATGCATGAATCGTCATCCAGTGGTAGTATAGTCGATATATTCTCTAAAGTATCCCATCATCACTCGCTCTCAGTGATATTCATCACACAGAACGTCTTCCATCAGGGTAGAGGACAACGCGATATATCTCTGAACGCTCAATACATTGTGATTTTTAGAAATTTGCGTGACAGATATCAGATACAGCATTTATCGCGGCAACTGTGTCCAGAGGATCCACGATTTTTGCAAGAATCATACTGGGACGCCACCTCGAGACCCTACGGGTATCCTCTGCTTGATTTGAAGCAGAATACACCGGACAACCGTAGATTTCGCACCTGTATCTTTTCGGACAACGAGTTGCACTACGTCCACGCGTCACGTTATAAAAAGATAAAAGGTGGCGACACATCGAACCTTGTACCAATCGCCTCCCTTGATGGGCTTGCCTAAGAAGCGACATCCTTTTACTCGCAAGAATGCTGTTATTTTAAAGGCGCTATTTCATTTGAATAATAATTAGCGAAAGGCTCTCTTGGAGACGGCTGTTTCGAAACCAGTGCGTCATATTTGCGAGTGCGCACTAAATGTGTTAATTGGTAACGTTCCACTGGAGAAATCTCACAAGTCACGTTTACGCAGACACGCAAAAACTTTGCGAAAACTAGCCGAACCTTGCGTGAGTCTGTCGAAAAAGAAGAAAATTATTGTACAACGTGGTGGTTTCTTGCCTGCATTATTAGCACCAATCATTGGTACACTGTTAGCTAGTATCATTAATAAGTAAGTAAGTGAGTAAGTGAGTAAGTAAGTAGACAATATGGAACACGCCAAGAAGATGGTGCTTGTGCCTCACGAGAACGTTGAACGTCTCCAGAGTGTGTTAGCATACGGTGGTCGTGGTAACGATGATGGTTCTATACTAAAGACCGGTCAAATACCCGGTAACGTGATGACTAGGTTGGATGCTGAAATCAGCAACATACTGAATCCATCTACGTGCAAAAGTGAGCGAGAAAAATGGAGCCAATATCGATAAGTGCTACAGCGTTATCTTTAATTCAAGGATTTTGATAGCTATGCTAAGGGTATAAAGAAGGAGGAGAAAGATAAAAAAGAGCAGCGTCAAATGAAGAAGAAGAACAATGACTACGACGAAGAGAATCGAATCGATGCGGGTATCATAGAGAGTGTACCTGCAAAGTTCAAACAGAAAGCTGGTCACGTATTGCGTAAATTACGGGTCAGTGAGAACACAACTTGGGATGAAAATGGTGCCGTGACAATAGGTCGTGTACGTATACACAATGCCAACATGATCGATCTGATGAACGATACTATGGGACGTAGGAAATATCCACCACCATTTGGTCATACGCAATTCGCCGTTGCTCTTCGTGAATCATTTTTACCAAGAGAATATGTCGGTAATGGTAATAAACTCGTTTGGGATAACATGATGGCTAGTACATCAAGTGTAGATCCAACTAGGAATTCTACACCAGCATCGCCAGCTGGTGCCAGCGGTGCTATTCCACGCCAGTTTGTGACGCCAGGTGGCATTAATCGTCTATTCAGTGCACCACGACCACCTCGTCGTGCTGAGAGTGGTAGTCGCGCGAGCGGTAGTACTGACGGCACCAGCAAAGTGGACGAAAGCAGCAGTGGTGTTGCAGCGCAAGTGCTAAGGAGGAAAAAAACATTCGCGGGTCAGACAAGTGGGAAAAAGAAATTAGCTGTATCCTCTTCAACAGCCCGAGCAAGAGACCAAAATCACCGTCAAAGAAGACGAAGAACAAGAACCTATGAGTGTTAAAAAAAATAGTGCGTTAGATGAATTGATTAATCTACTACCGTTCGAAATGCACGTACCCGGATACAGATTCTGTGGTCCAGGTACAAAACTAGCGGAACGTATTGAACGTGGTGAAGTCGGTATCAATCCACTGGACGAAGCATGTCGTCAGCATGATTTGGTCTACAGAGATAGGCTAGGTAATCGACGAAAGGCTGATCGTGTGTTAGCCGAACACGCATTTTCGCGAATGCTAGCGGATGAAACGGCCAGAGACGAGCGAACACTAGCAATGATGACCGCCTGCTGCATGGTGAGCAAAATAACGTTTGAAAAATTTTTTTCACGGATAAAAGGTGTACTGAAGAAAAAAGAGAAGAAGAGGGATAAGAAAACACAGAAGAAATCTATCAGCAAAGTTGAGGCATCGGTGAAAAAAACAGTCAAAGAACACAAAGAAAGAAAATTGAAAAAAGAAAAAAAGACGCACAATGAGTAGTGGGAGGAAGAGAAGGGACCAGAATAAATTTGAGAACATTTATTACGCACCTCCACACCCGGCAGCGTACGCTGGTGTAGAAAAACTTTTTCAAGCTACACGCGGGAAAAACACAACAAGAAGAAAAAAAGGTAATAAAAAAGAAAAAAAAATTCATCGCGAAAGTGTTGTGGAGTGGCTTGAGAGTCAAGATGCGTATAATCTACATCGACCTGTTAGACGTCGATTAGCACGACGCAGCTATAATGTGCGAAATTCGGATGATTTGTGAGAAGCTGATCTAATGGATTTGAGATCTCTGAAAATTTACAATGAAGGCTAGAGTCACATTCTGACGGTAATCGTCGTTCTCAGCGAATTTAGTTAGTTGGAGCCAATCAAAGAAAAAACTTCGAGAAACGTCGCTGAGGCTTTCTCGCGTGTGTTTTCGAGAAGCAATGGGCGTTAGCCAATATGTCTTCAGACCGATAAGGGCAAAGAATTCACTGGTCGTGAGACAAAGCAAGTTTTGCGCGACAACGACATTGTTCACAGAGTTGCCCGCAGTCCGGATACAAAGGCAGCGATCGCAGAGAGACTGATACGGACAATTAAGGAGTGAATTTGGCGATATTTTACCCACAAAAATGCACAGAGATACATCGATGTATGCAGAACATAATAGCGGCTTACAATCACAGTAAGCAGTCGGCGACAAAGATGACACCGGCATCTGTGACTGTGTACAACGTTGCCAAAGCACGGAAGAATTTACAGCGTCACTGCGATAAGAATGGTCATAAGCCAATGAGACCCAAGTTCAAAGTCGGTGAGTTAGTTCGCGTCAGTCGTGCTAGATCCGTCCTTGACAAAGGTTACGAGACAGGTTGGACACTGGGATTATTTAAAATCACACGGATTTCTCTGACACATCAGTCACCTGTCTATCATTTTCAAGACATAGACGGCTGTTTCTACGCTGATGAATTCAGCAGAGTTCGAAAGGATCTGGACGCTGCATCGTTTGAAATAGAAAATATTCTGCGTAGCAGAGGTAAGGGTCGTTCAGAGGAGTAATTTGTCAGCTGGATAGGTTAGCCGAAAAAGTTTGATTCCTGGGTCAAGGCTAGTAAACTTTCGCAAATATGAAAGATCAATTCTACATTATTCTGTCTAGCAACAGAGTATGAATTGTTTCTCAGAAAACACTACAGCGCATTATGTTACACAGTTGCAACAACAGATCAGATAACAAGGTTCATGGCTAGTCGCGCTCACTCAAGTTCAAATACCTCTAACATTCCAACACGTGTCATCTGAAAAGGAGGAGAGAAAAATTTCTCTCAAACGAATTCCCCCCACCTGACTTGAGACAAATAAAACGAGAGTGGAAAATTTTACAATCACGGAATCACTTATCTGTCCGGGGAATTATAAAGATATCCTCACTCTAGTTGAGGAAATAAATAATTTAGAATGCATCCACGATCATTTGAAGGTCACAGTTGAATGTGGTGGTTATGTGACGGTCAACAGAGTCTGCGCAAAGACTAGCTGCTCTCAGTTTAGTCACTAGCTTTACTTTTCAGAAAAAGTGAAAAAAATTCTTGGATTTGAGAAGGATAGACAATCTATAAGTTTTGTTGGTAATCAATACGCAACAAAGTCGGGTAGACCTGCCGGACTTTGCAACGGACTACCATCCGTGTTTATGATCTACAGCGACATCTGTGAACCATATGCGACAGGTGATGTCCAATCGCGTCTACTACGAGCTGTATCAATAAATACCGATAATTACGAATATGATAATACTCGAATCAAAAGCTTCTCTCTGCCAATGTATAAACCATTGTTATTCAACTCATTTCAGACAATTGAAATAGATATAAGAGACCAATGTCGGCAATCGATACCATTCGATTACGGGACAGTGACCGTAACACTTTATTTCAAGAAAGTCGACGACACTAGATGAATCGCTACGAAAATTATTTCAACTGCCAAAATGGCAATGGCTACTGCCAGCACGGTGGTGGTGGGAGACGGGGTCCCTACACTGGAGGAGTTGGTCATATTTACATCGGGTCTCTCTATCAAAGAGGTAACGATGGCATCGGCTCCTTTCTAGCTGGCATATTTTGCCGCGTTCTCCCACTCATCAGTCGAGGGGCCAAAGCTGTGGGTAAAGAGGCTGTACGTACGGGGTTCAACATCATATCCGACGTCACAACACGCAACACACCAGTCAAGCAGTCCTTCCGCAATCGTGTGAGAGAATCTGGCGAGATTCTCAAGAGAAAAGCTGAGGAGAAACTGGACAAGTTGATGGAGGGGTCAGGATATAAAATGTCACGCTTCGGGAATCCGGCTCAGTTGAAATTGCTCGCTGGACTTGTCACAGTGCGAAAGAGGAGAAAAAGAGGTGTCGTTGGAAGGAAAAAACGCAAGTCGCGGAGTGGTAGTGATGGTGTTGTGAAGAAGAGAAGTGCAACAAGAAAGACAAAGAGACAGAAGAAGAAGAAAACATCTCCAAATAAACAGCCTAGTTCTACTAGAAGAAGAAAACGAAGTAGAACGAGTAATAGTATATTGTGCAACTAGGGGGGAAATTTCAAAAAATTTTGAAAATTTTAAAAATTTTAAAAAATTTTAAGTTTTAAAAATTTATTGGATAGTCTGCCCCACATAGCATGAAAGCTTGCCAACGAAAGTTTCAAGAAAGATTCCCACAGAAGCTTCCTGTAAGAACTTTAAAATTAAAAAAAATCTTTCTGGAATCTTACTTAGAAGTCTTACTTCAAAATCTTCCTGCAAGATTAACAGAAGATAACAACGATAGATTCCATTTATCATTTTTTGAAACATGACATAGAATCTTAAAAGAAGCTTTTAAAAAGCTTTCTTTGAAAGATTCCCTGCAATATTTCGTGAAACTTTCTCGAAAGATTTTCGTTAGCATTTCTAATAGCTAACCATAATACAACATCGAAGGTTTCAGGAAGAATCACCGCAACCTCTCTATAAGCTTCATATAAGATTAAAAAAATTTTCGACTCTGAACGTGACAGTTAATCTACCAAAAGCTTCCAGTAACCATTCAGGAAAGATTCCGTACAATATTTCTTAAACCTCTCCAGAAAGATTTCCGTTAGCATTTCTAATAGCTATCCATAATATTACATGGAAGGTTCCAGGAAAAGTCACGGCAATCTTTCTGTAAGCTTCATATAAAATTAAAAAAATTTTCAACTCTGAACGTGATAGTGAATCTTTCAAAAGCTTCTAGTAACCTTTCAGGAAAGATTTCGTGCAATATTTCTTGAACCTTTTCACAAAGATTCCCGTTCGCATTTCATATGTAATTCAAATTATTTATCTTCATGAAAGTTAATTCAAGCAGTAATTAGAATTTTGGTTACTTTATATATCATCATACATTATTATTATTTTTTGATTAATGTTTATTTATTATTAGTTTTAGTTTACGCGTTGAGGTAGCTAATATATCAGATCTGAACTTTTAAACATAACAGTTCTGTTTAGGTAAACGGATAGCATGTTTGACTACCACGCTGGTGATCCAGGTTCGATTCCCACCGCCGGTGAAAAATTTAATTTCATTTCTTTGTTACAGAATAATACAATATGAATAATAAATTAATAAAACTGAATAATAATAAGTATTAATAATAAGTTTAAAATGAATTAAATAAATAGAAAAATTAATTTTGATGCATCTGATACTACAAATTTTTTCTTAAACCTTCATAGAAGGTTACCTCAATTTTTCTAACAATACTGAAAGATATTGGAAGATTATTGGAATCTTCCAAAAGATTTCATTAATATTGTTGGAATGCGTGGATCAATAAACAACAACTTGTGAGGTTTTAATATAATAATATATTGAAAGGCTTGAGAGCCCAGTCGGCAGTACGTCCGCTCAGCTCGGAGTCTTACAGGCAAGAGGGAGTGTGGAGCACAGTACAGCATAGTCTTACTCCACGAAGTATAGTATACAGTATAGTTTGCTCTTAGAGTATATACGCGAGACATGCGCACTATGCTCGCGTTTGCTAGAGCTTGACTCGTTCAACGATTACGACTGTATAAATTCATATATTACAACACGCCTCCTGAATTTTACAGTCGTGATATTTTTTACATTATAATTCAATACATTTGAGTTTTCAATTTCGCATACAATTTGTTGTCACATTTTACATTAATTGAATTAAGGGCATTTCAAGTATACTTGAGTTTTTACAATTGAACTTGGCGATTATTATTTTGAACTTGAGTTTTTACAATTGAACTTGGTGATTATTACTTTGAACTTGTTTTTCATTGTAATAATTTTTAAAATATAACTTTACATTTCCAATTTTAGTAGCTTTCAAATTTTTACCATCAGGTAATTTTACTTCAACAGGATTATTTAAATTTATGAACTTATCAAAGTATTTATCATTATTTACAATGTGGTCAGTACAGCCACTATCTAGAATCCAATTTATTTGGCCTAAATTTTCGCTACTATTTTCTAACGCAGTTACCTGATTTACCTCTGGTTTGCAGACCTGCGTCAGCCATGCTTCTGATGAGTAGTCGCCCTGTTGTTCGCCTGAGGATTCACCTCTGGGTTGACCTCGACCTCTGCCTCGTTGATTTCCTCGGTAGTTACTTCGGTTGAAGCCTCTGTTGTACCCTCTGTTGTAGCCTCGTTGATTTCCTCGTTGGTGACCTCGTTGACCTTGACTGGATTGAGAACCTCTTCCTCGGTTGCTCTGCTGCTGTGGTCTCGTGCATTGTCTACTGTGGTGACCTGGTTCCCCACAAGTATAACATTTTCCTTTGGTTTGTACCACAAAGGTACTGACGTTGGCCTTATTTTCAGACTCTGAATGAGTCATATTTTTCTCCTTGATCTTAGACTTTACATAGTCTACTGTTCGTTGATCCTCTGGTATGACATCTATGAAATCTCCGATGTAGCTGTAGCTTGGCGGCAAGGCTCTGATCAGATATCTTAATTTTTCTGTTTCTTCTAATCTTCCTCCAGCCGATTTAAACTCGTTTGTAACTTTTTCAAACTCCACAAAAAATTCTTCAACTGATTTGTAATTATTTAACTTTATTTCCTCGATTCTGCTTCTGCATATTATTTGCAAAGCTGTAGATTGTGATAGATACATCTTGTCAAATTTTTTTATCATTTCGTATGCTGTGGTACATTCACCAACGTACTCTAATTGTTTATCCGAGATAGTGCTAATTATCATAGTACGAGCTTTTAGATCCATCTTATTCCATTCTTCTTCTTTATCTTTATAAGCACTGGTTATTTCACTGGTTGCGGGCGATTTACACTCTTTATATTCCAACAAAATCATTAATCTGATTTTCCAACTTGAATAATTTGCACCGTCAAAAACAGGTATCATAATATCCTCGATTTTTGCTTGTTTAGCCATTTCTTCTTCTTTAATAGTTATATTATCGTACACTTGATTTTTCAATATAATAATTCTCTTCAATTCTTTTAAAAATATTTTCCGTATCGGATTTCTTGTTTCCTCTTTCCAAGTAGCTTCTTTTTTATCAAAATCTTGTTCTAGATTTACTTTAGGCTTAAGCCACAAGAACATGTGCTTAACCTCTAATTTGCCACGTGCTCTGAAATAGCACTTTACCACGTGTTTCACTTGCCGACTTTAATCCGCTTGCATCACACTGATTTTACGATTTTTCCAAAAAATCTTTCTACTAATCAATAGTCCTTTTGTTTAGCTATTTATTCTCACTTGTATTTTTCTTCTTATATTATTGAAACACTTTGATTTTTCACTTTGAAAAATTTCTTCACCACGTGGCTTTTAACCTCACTTTTCACTTAATATCTCTATACGACTCGAGAGTCAGTATAGAAGATATGATGAAATATCAACCACCGGTCTGCTACCATGTTGGAATGCGTGGATCAATAAACAACAACTTGTGAGGTTTTAATACAATAATATATTGAAAGGCTTGAGAGCCCAGTCGGCAGTACGTCCGCTCAGCTCGGAGTCTTACAGGCAAGAGGGAGTGTGGAGCACAGTACAGCATAGTCTTACTCCACGAAGTATAGTATACAGTATAGTTTGCTCTTAGAGTATATACGCGAGACATGCGCACTATGCTCGCGTTTGCTAGAGCTTGACTCGTTCAACGATTACGACTGTATAAATTCATATATTACAACAAATATTTCTAGAACCTTTCAGAAAACCTTCCAAAAAGTTTTTGAGTAATATTACAGTAATGTTGTTAGCAACCTTCCTAACAGTGATTTGAAGCGGATATTCTCAGCATCCAGGAAGATTCCATGGAATATTTTTGTAAGGTTCCTACACTTTCAAGGAAGCTTCCTGAAAGCTTTCAAAAAGCTTTCATGCTATGTGGGGCAGAGTGAGGAAAAAACTACTCCCTTGGGAGGAAAAGACCTTTTCCTCCCAAGGGAGTAATTTTTTCCCGCTGCTAAGAAAAACTCGATTTTCCATTCATTTTACATGCATGGAAAGTGGCCCTTTTCGTGCACGTATGATGAAAAGATATTTTTGACAGTTAAAGATCGCGTTCTTACACACCCATTTGTATGAATGTTTAAAGTCGGAGCTGCTATTGTTTGACATCCCACCGACCCAAACAAGAATCGAAGGTTCGCATTGGGTTCAATATAAGCCTATATCGTCTTTGACCGATGACTCGCCGATAGACTTTGTGATACCTGGAAACAGCGATGAATATCTCGATCTGGCTCATACAATGCTCAGTGTTCAAAAGAATATAAGATCTAGTGCAAATGAAGAATATACCTGCAGATGGTCGAACAGCTTATAGAGTTTTAACTGCGCGGGTGGGACCAGTCAATAATTTTATGCATTCACTATTCAAGCAAGTGGATGTATTTTTTAATCAGAAGCACGTGTCACCACCTACCAATGCTTATGCCTACAAAGCATACATACGGACGCTGCTAAATTACGGACCTGCTGCCAAAGCCTCCCATTTGTCAACTGTCTTGTGGTGTGATGATACCGCTGGAAAAATGAACGACACAGAAAATCACAACGAGGGTTTTGTGGAAAGGCGAAAGTTACTTGCTGCAAATAAACCCGTTGACCTGGTCGGAGACCTCCACACAAATGTGTTTAATCAGGAGAAGCTGCTGCTCAACGGTGTCGAAGTGCGGGTGCGCTTGGTGAAGTCTCGCGATAACTTTTGCCTGATGGATCCTGCGGGCTCTTATACCGTACACATTGAGGAGGCCAATCTTCTGGTGAGACGTGTGAAAATCAGTCCTAGTATATTGCTCGCACACGCTCAATCGCTCTTACAAGCAACGGCTAAATATCCATTGACACGGGTGGAAGTGAAGGCAGTCACTATGCACAGTGGTGTACACGGTAAAACATTAGACAATATCATATTGGGTCAGCTGCCAAAAAGAATCGTAGTGGGTTTCGTCAATAACAAAGCTTTCAATGGTGATCGATTGCTCAACCCCTTTAATTTCGAAGATTTTAATATAAACTTTCTATGTTTGTACGTTGATGGGGTGCTAGTACCCTCGAAGCCACTGCAACCAGACTTTACAAGGAGAAATCTATATGTGGATGCGTATCACACGCCGTTCTCCGGTACGGGAATACACTTCCTCAACGAGGATAATCAAGTGACGCGTAGAGACTATCCCCGCAGCTACTGTCTATTGCTTCCTCCTAGAGGAAGCTTTGTAATAGTAAAATTTTCAGTTTCGCTAAAACTTCATAGAAACATGTTTTTAGATGTTAGAAGTTCGAATTACGTGTTTTAGGAAATGTCAGTATGGATTGTGTGTTTGTGTGTGTATGTGTGTGTGTGTGTGTACTGTGATATTTCTGAAACTATTCCGTCAATATCGATCAAATTTGACATGCATATCTATTTTTGGATTCTGAATTCGGGTAAAACTCATTTTTTAATTTTCGAAAAACATTATTTTCGTTTTTTTTTAATCATTCCATTGTTTACAAACAATTCAGATAAAATGCATTTAAAAGATAATAAAATTACCTACTTTTCCCCGTTTGGTCCTCGGGATTGACCGCTCCGTTCAGCAGATAAAATAAAAAAGGTGATTTTATAAAAAAAAAATAATATCTCTGAAACTAAACATCATAACCTCACGAAAAAAAATATGTTGATGGGTTACGTGTCAATCTATATTCCATTAAAATTTTAAGTTATTTGACTACTTATTTTTTCAGTAATAAATCGAAAACTGAAATAAATGAGTTTTTTTAGTCTCGATTACGGGCGTATAAAGGCCTTATTGCACTTGAGATTTTGGGAAAAGGTAGATATTTTATATGTTTTGGCTAAGTTCATTGCGCAGCTTTAAAACCCCTATGGTTCTTAAGATATCAAGGTTTGAATGATTTTTGAAAATTTTTTGATTTATTATATCTCTAAAACAATGTAGTCAAATGCTTCAAAATTTTTTTTGGTGATTCATCATAAACGAAGATATTTACTGTTAAAATTTCAAACGATTTCGTTGAGCGGTTCTTAAGTAAAGAGCTGAAATGTAAAAACCGATTTTTCTAAAAAATTTGCACGTCGTAAAGTCCCTCCCTACGAATTTATGTCATACTGATAATATTAAAATAGCATTCACACACTGTATTTTAAAATAATATTTCATATATTGGAACGATAAATTTCGTTGGAGGAAGCTACGTGCCAATGAATTGGCAGCGGTTTTGCTTTTGATTTGACTCCCGATTTATCAGCAAATGACTACAGCCATTGGAATTTGATTTAACACGGTAGCGTTTGATTAGAAGTACGTTTTAGCAACGCACTGACAGAAAGTGTCAATTGCATTCTGTACGCAGAGTATGATAATATTTTGGAAATTGATGCCTCCCGTCAAGTGATCATCGATTTTAACAGTTAAACCTCTCACAGATGTCGCTACTCTCTACTACTGCCTCATATAAACGCCGTGCAAGTGCCTCCCAAAGTCAGTCTCTCTCTCTCTCTCTCTCTCTCTCTCACTCTCTATTTTTTTTGCAATCCAACGCTAGCATATCGACGGCTGAGTGGAATAACATCGTATCACAGCGGAGGCTTCAAGATCGTCGTATCCCGGTGGCGGATTCGAGAATTTCGTATGCTAGAAGAGGCTTCAAGAACGTCGTATCCTAGAAGAGGCTTCAAGAATGTCGTATCTTAGGATTGGCTTTAAAAACCACTTTTATGTTCGTGATTCTTGCTAAATAGACGCCATAAAAAATTTAGAAAAAGATAGTATCAACTATTAACACAATATATCGTCTACTCTATTTTTTTCAAAATCTTTTTATTTTTGTAAATATTATCTTCTTTGGGGAGAGGGAAGAGGGAGGGGGAAGAGGCGTTGCCTCGATCCCCCCCCCNGCTGGGTTCCCCCCACCGCCGCATGACGTCACTCCTCGCTGTGGTGTCAGACGTCTATCTCACCATCACCTCTAGGCAGGTGGTAGGGGTATTGTTTGTATCAAAATTGTGTGTGCATTTTTGAGAAGCAGAATTCGCGGTAGGCTGACGATAGCGACATCAAAGGCAATGACATTAACACCGTCGGCTTTTGTATCTCAGTACACGTGTATAGTGTAACGGGGCGCTTTCTACTACTCATGCTCGTACTGTTCCACGCCACGAGTTCAAGGTGAAGAGTCCACAGAATGCTGACGACGCAGAAAGCGATGCCAGCGACATCAACACCGCTCGTTTCGTTGTCGTCGACGACGACTACGACACTTGATAATCTGTGCGAGAAAGACGCAGTCTGCACGGTCAGCTGCACGTGCGTTAATGTGTCATCCCGCTTTTTCTCGAGAATTCTGACTATATAGATAAGGACTGCGGCAGTGCAATGACAATGGAGAGAGAGAGAGAGAGAGAGAGAGAGAGAGAGAGAGAGAGAGCGAGAGAGAGAGTAAATGCATCGTTAGTTGTGTGCCACCGATGCGCGTGTCGCAGTCGCGAATGTGCTCTCGTCGACTAATGATGAGCTTCGTGTCGTGTTGTTTTTTTTTTGCCCAAAGTGCAGCATAGCAGAAGCAGGTGATGGTGGTGGTAGGGGACAACATCGCTCGCTCAGCGCGTGTCTATTGGTTGCCGGCGGTAATTGTCTGTGGTGTGTGTGAGTATGTGTGTTTGTATGCACGAGCGTGTGCATAAACAAAAAGTATTATTACACTAAATATATGTAATATTCGCAATTCTTCACTCGTATACGCTTCGTCTGTCTTAAATATACTCAAAACCGAAAGTTTTACGCATCACGTGACCCCTCGCTATGGCGCCAGATGGGCATTGCCCCCACCACTCTGGGTAGGTGGTGGGGTTAATGTTTGTCTCGTCCATAGCGAGGGATATACTACTATCCACTGAGTAGAAGGTGAGCTAGAGGCGATAAGAACGAACACGCACATACACATCCGTACGGAAATTTTCCAAAAACATTATTTTTCGACTAAAAATGCATTAAAACACACTTCCTACATGTTTTTACACAAACTTCAAAAATTACTATTACAAGGCTTCCTTAGAAAGAAAGCTATAATTGTTCAAATGATAGAAAATTCTTATCATTATTATTGAATTTTGGAGAAGGTAAAATTAATCCTTTCTCAACTTTGCAAAACTAACAATGTTTGTGACAAAATTTATAGTAATATTAATCAAAATATTTCTATAAATTCTGTAATGTTAGCTCTTCACAATAAAAATATTCCAATCATTAATGATAAAGTATTAAAATTGTTATATGGCGACTTATAGACATATTACAGAATAGATTACGCAACACATAAGAGTGTAGATTGAATCTAAATTAAACTCAAAAATAAATTAATAGTAATATTAAATAGAAATTTGAGTATAATAGATGGTCTCTGTAATGGGACTCGTTTAAAAATCGTTAAATTATATCAATACAATATTGGAGCAGAGAACAGGAGAGAATATTGGAAAGAAAGTCTTTATACTGAGAATCACCTGTAATGGAATCCTCAATTCCATTACGCACACAAAAATTATAAAATAAAAAAAAAACCAAGTAATTACACGCGCACACACAAAAATACACATCTATACTTATGACACGCCGCCATCGGAGCAACCACCCACTGAGAAAGGAGGTCGCACCCAACCAAAATAGACCAAAAAGAAGCAGCCAGTACACATTTAAGCCGACTCCCGTAAAAATGGCAGATAGAGACCAGAACACGGAACAAATAAGCCAAAGAACAAACCTAATAAATAACACGTAACCCTGCAACGTTGTCATACGGAAATTAGAATACGCCGGAAATTAAAGAATTCGGGCGGACGATATTAGATTATCTACGACTATGCCAATACAAAGAATTCTGGGAAGTCACACATGTGCGCTCTTCAAAGAGAGCGCAGACGACAGGAAGCAGCGGGAGAGCTAAACTATGAGCTCGATTCTCCAAACTAGAAGCGATAAAACGCAGTATTTATGAATTGACCTGTCATAATTCCATTAGAGCAAGAGGCGCGAGAAAAATGTCACATCAGCCTCTCCAAAAAAGGGAATGAGGAAAAATGCTAGAAGCCAGCATATAAAGCCCTGGAGAAAGGGGTGTGGAGATCCAGTCGGTATCCGAACGTCAATCGAGACCGAATTGCTGCCAGTCGCCAGACCAACCACAAGTATAAGTACTAGTTAGCAGTGCACAAGTAAAAGTTCACACACTCGTAAGGATATCGAGGGACTTAGCCTGAGTCGACAGTCCATAGCGGACAGCAAGTACACGTGTTCGCGTTCATCAAGGCGCATCATCCGCTCGTCTCTAAAAAGAAAGCAGACGCACCGAGGCGCCCATCTGTCCACACCTGCTTGCCATTGCGGAGAGAAGCTGAGAGCCGACGGCCCACCAACAGCCTGACCGTACTGAACCACCGACGCAAGGACCAGGCGCCAAGGATCCACAGCTGCAACCTCCTGCTGGCGCGCATCTTCCGACACACACACACTCATACACTTACATCATAATAAGGTACTTTTCTGCATTTCGATTCCATAAATATAGAAGTGTTGTAGAAATTCTAACCCCGTGTGAATAAGTGATTTCGTTATCCGGATCCCTTTCCCGGAAGGCAGTGACCGCGTCTGCGGTAGCCAAAAGGGATTTCCTTCATTTCCAATCCAAATAAAATAATACTAATTAAGATAGGAACTCGTATAGAGTAAGTATATTGGTGGGTTGCGCTCATTCGGACGTAACACACCTTAAATACTGGAGAGAATTCTTTATTTCTATTTACTCGTTATAGAAAACAATTTTCCAATTATTATTAGCTTTCGCTATAACAATAAATAAAGTACAAGGACAAAGTTTTGATTCCTTAGGAATTTTTCTTAGGTGACCATTATTTTCTTAATGTCAATTGTATAGATTTAGATTTAGATTTAGATTTTATTGATTGCGCCTTGGGGTAGAACCCAATCTGGCGTTATGAATTACAGAATAGTTGTTACAAAGTTAGAGAAAAAAATGTAGTACAGAGTTTTTCGGATATAAACGTAGAACAATAGTTTTGACATTTGTCGGTAATTTTTTAGACAGCTGTGAAATACATATGTAATAATAGGTGTCGTAACGCATGGGGATAAGTGACTTGGGACTACGTGAATCGCAATACCCATGTAAGTTCAGACAACGAGGCCTTCCTAAGCAATGCGAGTTTCCCAGTCAGCTTTGTCTCTGGCGAGAAGTTCCTTGTAAAGGAGACGCTTTACGGTGGGGATGTTTCTTTCGGAGATCTCCGTGACGCCAACGCTGTTTAGTAAGGTGGAGGTCTGGATACAGAATGATGACTCCAGGCCTTAGTTCGCGGAGCACAGTAGAGGAGTAACTGTGGGGGGGGGGGGGGGGGGTTCATGCTGAACGACGTAGGTCAGAGTCGGCAGGTTGAGAAGCGTGAAGTGCGTGAGTAGATAGGTCGGGGACCTCCGAGCAAAAGCAGTCTACGC
This sequence comes from Pteromalus puparum, assembly GCA_012977825.3. Taxonomy (NCBI): domain Eukaryota; kingdom Metazoa; phylum Arthropoda; class Insecta; order Hymenoptera; family Pteromalidae; genus Pteromalus; species Pteromalus puparum. Next base: position 25,948,229 of record CM053172.1, read on the forward strand.
CTGAGATGCAAGCAGGTACTCGCGGCGTCGCTTCGCTAAGACAAGTGCAAGTCGGAACGGAGTGACGTGGGCTCTGCGGGGGATGTTGCCTACAACGAAACGAACACAGTCATTGTGCGCGCGTTGCAACTTCATGGAACGCGTATCGTCGACGTCGGCATAAATAGGACTGGCATAGTCGAATAACGGCAATACGAGGGACTGAACTAGTTTCTTGCGAAGTGAAATAGTGAGAGCACGCTTGTGGAAGCGAAGTGAAAAGAGAGCTGCATAGACTTTTCTAGAAACATGCTTGGTTTGGAGTTGCCAGTCGAGCGTCGAAGTGAGCCAAACACCGAGGTTTTTCGCCTCGGAGACGTAGGGAAGGGGAATGCCGTTGATACAGACGTTGGGGTGGACGCAAGATCGATTTTGGAAATGAACTGGCGGCTGCCAAGAATGAGAACTTTCGATTTATCGAGGTTGAGCGTGAGGTCGTTCTCACACGACCAGTCGGCGATAGCCTGAATATCGCGAGATATTTTGCTTATGCCACTGAGTAGATCGTTAGGAACAGTGGACATAAAGCTGCGTATCATCAGCAAAAAGCATGTAGCGGGCAAATTTCAGTACACGGGGAAGATCGTTAATATAAACGGCGAAGAGTAATGGGCCGAGGACGCTGCCTTGAGGAACATCGGAGGAGGCGCTAAGCCAGTCGAAGACACTTCCTCCCTCGCCAACTACGGCCTGCAAACGATCCGCAAGGTAGTTGAAAAACCAGCGCAAGGTTGAGTCAGATACGTTCAAGCTGCGTAGCTTGAAGATCAGACAAGCGTGCGAAATGGTGTTGAACGCCTTGGAAAAATCTAGGAGAACCAGGATCGTTACTTGGCGTTTGTCGATGGCCAGACGGACATCGCCAAGGACACCAAGTAGAGCGGATTGAGTTGAGTGTCCTGGCCTGAAACTGGCCTGTCTCAGGTCTAGAAGGTTGTGGGCCTCTAGATAGCCTAGGAATCGCTTCTGCAAAATTCTCTCCACAACTTTGGACGGTTCGGGGAGAAGAGCGATTGGACGGATGTCAGACACGGACATAGGGGTCTTGAACTTAGAAAGGGATATGATTCTGACCTTCTTCCAGTCTTCAGGAAAAGATGCGGACAGTAGCAGGTTGTTGATAAGGGAGGTGAGGGGAGTAAGAAGCTCGGGGAGGGCAGCACGCAGCATGACCGAAGAAAAGCCATCAATGCCCGTGCCTTTAGAGTTACCGGATTTCAACCAAGGCATTTAGGACTTCATCTTCACTCACCGGAGGAAGATGGAAGGACGAGTTAATTTCTGAATTTAGGCCGATGGGGCAAACAAAATTGAGGTCGGCCTCTGTGAGAGGAAGCGATTTGTTTACGACACTGGCATAGTACTTGTTATAGAGAGTCGGGACTGAAGACAGTGAGGGGATAAGGCAACGGACTTTTAGTGACCCGAAGATTCTGAAATTCACGACACTGAACACTGAGATTTGGAGCAGATTCGATCTTTCTGGCGAAAAACGCGTTCTTGGCTGAGTGAAGCTTGTTAGACACAACGGCGCCATGAAGCTTGTAGTTGTCGATGTCGGTTCGAGATCCAGGGTTCGAAGCTTTCTTGTAGAGCTTGTCACGTTGGCGCATGAGTGCGCGAATGGCAGGAGAAACCCAGGGCTTGCGCTTAGACGAGATAACTATCGACGAGAGCGGAGCAGCAGCGTCGAAGGCAGCAATTTGCGATGCTAGGCGGGCTAGCGCAGCTTAAGGTCAGCGTGATGAAGTCGTGGCCTGCTATGAAAGAGGAAGCGGACTTTGCGTAGCTTAGTATGTTTTCGGGATTTTTGACTATGAAGAGATCGAGCCACGTATGAGAAGGGGGTGAACGCCAAAGTAAGTGATGGGTGGGCTCATACTTGACCAGGGTGAGCGACAGGAAGTCAAGAGATTCGAGCAGGTGGACTAAGGCGCTGTTAGAAGTGGCCATGTTTATGTTAAAGTCGCCTGTGACGACTACGTTGTTGTATTGCGGGAGGTAAGAGGCCAGGCAGTCGGCGAAGGCAGAGGGAAAGACGGCTAATGGACGATGATAAAAAACTGCAACAAGTATGTTGTGTGTGTGTTCGTTCGTCGACATCTGTATCTCAGCTTCTACTCAGTGGATTTTAATCCACCAACTCTTATTTTCTTCGTTTTTACTATAGCATGATAGGGAAACAGTCCGTTTTACATTTTGTAGGCTTATTTTTTTTATAGCGATTTTTTAGTTTTAAGATTTCAGTTTTTTCCAATAAAGTCTAATAAAGTCCAATAAAGTTATTGAAAAAGTTAATAAAAGTAAATTGCTTAATATGCACATGAAAGAGAATAAAAATTACCTATCTTCTTACCGCGGAGAATTTATGTTATCTTTCGTCGTTCTTTTATTATACACCATAAAGTGCAATTTTTTGAAATCGTTATAACTCGGAAACTAAATGTCGAACCTTTCTAAAAAAATATATGATTATTGAGGGTAATTAGAACTATATACTACTTTAATTTTAAGTAAGTTCATCCGAGAAAAACATCAAAAACTGAAAAAGTCGTTTTTCTATGGGACGCGATAACTGGAGTAAAAAGGCATTAATCAAGTTCAAATTTTGGATTTAGTTAGCATTATATAGCACTTCGATCCCTATGTTTGGGTTGTTCTTGGTTGGTGCTCTTTCTGAACAAGTATAGCCAATACATTAGTGAATGAGCACGTTTACACAGTTGTGTGACGTGCTCGTTCCAGTTTAATTTAGAATCGAGCACCACTCCCAGACTGCGCACAGACGATTGGTATTCGACCTGGGCTCCCCCTATATTGATAGAGGTGTTAGCGACATTTGGTAAAGCGTTAATATAGTGGGGGGAGCCCAGGACGATCGCCTGAGTTTTAAGAACGTTTAGCTTTAGATGATTTTGTGCAGCCCAACCTGTAATCCTCTCGGCGTTAGCTGACATCTTCGCGGAACAAGAGTCGAGCTCCTCAAGGTGGCATTGGCTGTAGATTTGCAAGTCATCCGCGTAGATGAGATGTGATACATCGGGGTCGAGGCAGAAACTAATGTCGTTGATGTACAGGGAGAATAGCAGAGGACCCAGGACAGATCCCTGCGGTACTCCCGTGTTGAGAGGACGAAAGGTGGAAAGCTCGCCGTCATCACCAACGACTGCCTGTTTTCTGCCTGTGATATATGAGGCAACCCAGCGGATAACTTGCTTAGAGAAACAGAAGTGTGTTAGCTTTCGGAGAAGCTTGACGTGACATACAGTGTCAAAGGCTTTACTGAAATCGAAGAGAAGAAGAAGAGTTACCTTCTTGTTATTAATGCCACGCCTAACTTCATCCGTTAGCTTGAGTAGGCCGGACTGAGTGCTGTGGCCAGTGCGAAAACCAGTTTGCAAGTCGTCCAGAAATAGCCTGGACTCAAGGTACTCAGAGATTTGCTTATGCACCAGCCACTCCAGTGCCTTTGACAGGAAGCATAGAAGAGAGATCGGACGATAGTCTGTTAAAGATGTAGGAGAGCTGACTTTGTTTAATGCGTGCACTAATGACTTTTTCCAGTCAGAGGGGAAGCACGACTCGCTCAATGACAGGTTAAAAATATGACGAAGAATGGGAGCGAGTACTGGCAGGGCCTTCTGAATAACAACCTGTGGGATGCCGTCGCTACCTCTGGCTTGGGAGTCAAAGTGCGTTATTGCAGCTAAAACGTCCGACTCCGTAATCTCCCTGAAACTGAAGTGTTCAGGGAAATTCAGACTCTCGAGGGTACGCAGATAATCCTCAACAGCAGGAGCTTGCGGGTTGTTGGAAATGCCGCTGAAATGCATATTGAGGTCTTCGTTTGAGAAGCGAGAAGGTGGTTTTAGCTTGGAAGATGTTATTCCAAGCTTCTCTAGCTCTCTCCAGATCTCGCCGACATCTGTCAGGGAGGACAGGCGTGAATGATAATAGTTCAGCCTAGCCTCCTCAACGTGTCTGTGAGCATCATCCCTGGCGAGTCTATAAAAAAATAGATCCAACGGGAGACGTGATCTGCGAAATCGCCTGTAGAGTCTGTCTCGTTCTTTCACAAGTCCACGAAGAGCCGTGGTGAACCACGGGTGGCGCTTCTGTCCAGGTGTCACTGTGCGTAATGGGGCAAGATGATTTACAGCGTTAGTTAAGTTGGTGTTGAGTACAGCAATGCATTCGTCGAGTGATGAAGTGGCGAGGGATGACCAGTCACATGCCCCGAGGTGGTTCCTCAGTTTCTCGGCGCAGATGCCTTTGTAGTTTCTGTAGGTGAAGGTTTTAGGTACGTGTCGTGGCATCTGTACGTCGAGAGTGGCCGTTATGAGGTCATGTCCGTTTATGAAGGGTGTGTCTGACTTCCAGTGTTCAAGCAGGCGATCCTGCTCGTCTATCAAGCAGAGGTCCAGCCAGGTGTCAGATTCCTGCTTATGGTGCGTGGCGCCATAAGGGACCGACTGTAGGGAGTTCTCCTCTATGAAGGCTCTGATGAACTTAGCATCTTCGGAAGAGGAGAGTTGATCAGCGTTGAAATCGCCCATGATCAGCTTGTTTGAGTAGCAGTGCATATGTGTAGAGAGTTTCTCTATGAAATCATTGCCCTGGATGAAAGGGGCATGTGGTGGACGATAAACAACGCCGACAAAGATGGGAGATACTCCCTTAGCAGAAATCTCGCAGAAGAGATACTCCGGCTTCCCCGGCCTGCCAGACCATGCACCGTCAGATGATGCAATGATGGTAGCAGTCAAAGTGTTATGTATGTAGAGGGCCACACCTCCACCATTTCTATTTCTGTCCCGTCTATATAGTATATAGTCGTCAAGTAAAGGGATTGTTTTAACCTTTTCGTCTAGCCAGGTTTCAGTCACAGCTATTACGTGGAAGGTGGGACGAGTGGACAAAAAGAGCCTAACCGCCTCAATGTGACCCGTGAGGGAGTTAGCATTGAAGTGGCAGGCCCTTAAACCCTTGGACAGAGTTACCTTGGAAACTGATGAGGAAGTGGCCGATGATGTAGTAGATGATGCTGATGGTGCTGATGGTGGTGCGGGTGGGATGAGATGAACCGTCTTCAGTGGTTGTTGTTGTCCGGCGGCCACTGGGACAAAAAACTTGTCAGGTCTTCGTCGCTGGTGATGACGGTGGCCCTTTCCGTATCCTCTGAAGAACGGATGTAGACCGTTCCATCCCGTACATAGGTTCTGCACCCCTTCCTCTTCTTGGCCTCCAGTCTGGCCCTGACGCGAAGCTTATGGGTCTCTCGAGGAAGCAGCTCATTGATGTTCACTAGCCCTTGATGGTCTGGGGCTAGGGCCTTTGCTTCCTCGAGAATGCCAGCATCTAACTCTGCTGTATGGAGTTTGCCCTTTTTGATTTTCGCAAAGATGGTTGAACGAACAAGGGCGTGGGACGACAGGGTGACAGCAATCGGTGGAAGTCTGCTGTCTGCAGCCGAGGTGGCAGTGGCTGCATTAAGTCTTCCCATGACCCTTGCTCCTGCGATGTCCCTTCTGAGGACAGAGGGATCTAGGGCCGACAGCACAGAGAATGCCAGTAGATCGAGGCGGGTCTCACGTGTGTAGAATAGACCCGACAGTACCACGGTGTTGTTGGCAGAAGTTTCCTGCTGTCGCTTTACTTTCTGCAGTTCACTGCGCAGACTGGCGATCTCCGTAGGGATGTTGTTATTGTTGCCATCCTTGGGCAGCGTAGGGAGAGGCCTCGCAGACAGGTCTTGTAGCTGCGCCCTGAGTTCCGTGATGCTCTGCTCTGCCTTCTCCATACGGGTTTGGAGCAGAGGTAGATCGTTGAGGGCCCTGAGACGGAGCTCGATGGGGCCAAGCCTTTCCTCCAGACTAGAGATCTTCATGGACATGTTCCTTTGCTCCCTCACCGCCTCGTCCTGCTTGGCGCGTATTTCTGTCAACGCTGCGAGGATGTCCTGCAGTGTAACATCAGCTGCACTCGATGTTTGACGCGCCGGCGACTGATTGCGCGATGTACTGGTGGAGGGAGGCGCAGAGGCGGGCTTTCTTTTGGTCGTGGTGTTGTTGTTGGCCTTGCCCTTAGAGACGGTCTGGGTGCTACTGTTAAGTGACAACTCCAGCCTTCTCTTAGTGTACACGTCAGCACAGGTCTCGCAGGCAAACGTCGCGACGCCCTTCACAGGCAGGGATCTGAATGTGATACACTTTGTGTGGAAGTGGTTGTGACAAAGTTCACATTGTTTAGGGCCCCTGGTCTGAATGGGCTTGTCGCATTTATCGCAGATGATCGAAGGTGGATCCGCGGGCTTTACTCCACTTGTACTCATTTCGACGGCAACTTACTGGCAGTCGATAATGTAGAGCGGGCGAAGATGTTGTTTCCTTGTCCTGTGAGATGTCGCGCCGAGACTGTGTGGAGAGCAAAAACCAAGCCAAGCAGGAAAGAAAACAAAGCCGAGCGAATTGAGGTTAGGTGAGGAGGCAGATGCTTGCAGCGAAGATGGTGAAGAGAAAAGAATGCAGCCTCCAGTGAATTATATGTCACTCTGAAGGTTGCATTAAGGTGCGTGCAACAAGCTGTAACAAAAGGCGCCCGAAGGCAGAGTGCGGCAGAAAAAGCAGTACAAAGTAGGCGTACACAACAAAGCGACTAGTACTCACCAGAGCCGGCAGAGAGAGAGAGAGAGAGAGAGAGAGAGAGGGGGGGGGACAGAGAGAGAGAGAGAGAGAGAGAGAGAGAGAGAGAGAGAGAGAGAGCTTTAATTATATATATGTAATTTATTCGAAATAATGTTATTCATCAAACAAAACAAAAATACTTGATAGAAGTATGAATGAAGCAAAAACAATTCTGATATTAAACAATACATAATGTTGAAGGAAGCCACGTGCCAAAGAATTGGCAGCGGTTTTTTATTAAAATATTATTTTTTAGCAATTCATTAACGATGGAATGGGATCCAGTTTAAAATTGATTAGTTCGTGTAGAGAATGTTAAATACAGAAATCACTTAATTGCATTAAATAAGCGAATTGATCAACACTCAAGGGGGACCTTAGGTAATAATACAAAGATTTGTTTCTTGTCTCTAATCACTACCAAACTTTTGCCACTTTATGGCTACCAACGCTCAAAACTAGCCACAGCTCCCGTGCGACTGCTCAACGCGCAATCACCAAATATTCCCGAATTTACTCTAAATAAATGGTGCGACGCTGTGCCTCCCAGCACATGTACGCAACACCTAGTGCCTCGTACGCACTCGGATTTGTTGTTTCCGCGAGATTTGCGCGCGATCGCCGATACGCTTGAGAGTACGCTAGGGAGAGGGGAAAAGAAGTCAACTCAACACTTTATTCACTTTTTGGTATATGTATTTCGCCAAACCCTTCCCTACAACATGGTGGCCCAAGCCGCCCACGAAAATAGCCTCTCAGGGCTCACGAATACTTGCACTCTCCGCACACACACACACAATCTACGCTAGTCCTGAGGCTCTCACCTCTGAACAAAGCTAACTCTCTCTCTCTTCTCTCTCTCTCTCTCTCTTTCTCTCGTCTCTCTCTTCTCTCTCTCTCTCTTCTCTCTACGTACAACGCTTCCCCAAGCCGTAGCCCGGTGATCGTCACCACAACTTCCGCGCGGCCAGTCCCCTCTAATCGTAGCTCTCCTCTTCTCGTTCTCTCTCATTTCTCTCTATCTCCCTCCTCCTCTCTCTCTCTGCTCTCTCTCGCTCTCTCTCTTCTCCTCTCTCTCTCTCTCTCTCTCTCTCTCTGCTCTCTCTCTTCTCTGTCTCTTCCCTTCGGTCGTGTTGTGTATGTGTGTGTGTGTGTGTTGTGTGTATGTGTGTGATCAGCAAGGAATTCGACGAACCGGCAAAAAATTCGGTCAAGTGTCCAACTCGCAGCACTGTGCTGTTGGCAGAGCGATTCGCCTGACTCTCGCTGACTCATTCGACGCGACTTCTTCTGTCAGGATGTCGAGGCGAAGACATGCAAATAACGACACTCAGCGATCTGCTCGTGTGCCGAGATGCCACATACTGCCAGCTAGCACATGTCCGTCTTTGACGCTTCCATGCCATACTCGCTGCCCAATAGGAAGAAATGCTGGTGTGTGATAGTGTAGGGATATCACTCACAAGGGACCTGAACTTGCCAGTGACCGTTCCACAAACCTCCACACCACAACGACGACAGACACACGAGGACGACCCGGCAAGGAATAAGACCTACCCGACCAGCACACCCGACCTGCTGTGGCGACGCTGTCCCACCAGTCAGCCCAGCAGAGCAAGAAACCGGCGGCAGAAGAACCCTCTCCGTTCCTGGAAGTGGATCAGCTGACGCGCACTTTCAGGGCTCCAAGCGCGAATCACAACAAACATCAGCGACGCCGCGTCTGCCCCTCCAGCACGCGACCGTGACTGAGCGAGAACGTGCGCGTCGAACGCAGACAGTCAAGCCAACGGCAGTCGACTATTGACTCCCCTCTCCACTTCCGTCGCAGACCAGGAGCGGCGAGAGTGCGATTTTGGCAGAGTCTCAACGCCTCTGTGGAGCGGTTTGCCGACATGCAGGGCCTGCCATCTGTGGAGCGGGTCACTGACTTTTAGGCACTCGCCTCATCGGAGCCACCGACACAGACTTTAGCTGCCTCTCTATCTCTGAAATCTCGACGGGTGAGTTCATCAGGACTGGACCCTATGGACGCGCAGAAGAGGATCACCGCGACGGACGCGCCATTAGGTGACACTAGCCTCCTAGGGGTTAATAATATCCTGATACCGATAACCACGATGGAGCTTTTCTTCAAGTGGTTCGATATGCTCCAGGACCAGCTTGATGAGCTGAAGACTCTCACGCGCAGGGGTGCGGTACCCCATAGCGTCTCCCCAGCAAAGGGTGGGGTCGCCATTGAGNCGGGTGGGGACGCCATTAACGGTGCGGAGGATTTGAATACCCGCATCTCTGCCCTTGAGACTCAGCTCATCATAAACACTGGCGCGACAAATAAGTTAATTGACGCGAACATGCTGCTGGACAAAAATAGAACCCTAAATGAAGAGCTGCGGCAAACGCGACAGCTGCTTGAGGATCTCCATCGTGGCTGCCGGAATCCCGACCCAGATCTAGGCTTAAAATCAAAATCGAACTACGGATCGTTATCCGATGGCGGCGTGCTAGCAGTGCGTCCTCAAATTCAGGAGACTGGGGTGGCCACTGAGGTAGCGGGAGAGCAGAGGTGCTCCTCTCCACGGATGGCGCCCGCTGGAGTCGTCTCAGGGTCGGATGGGGATGATTCTGAGGAGTGCGAGGTAATCATTAATGGTTTGTTTAAGAAGGCTGATAATATTAGTAAGGAGGTCTCTGACGGAGCTGCCTTCGCGCTACTCAGCACCATCCTACCCTCCCTGCAAAGGAGCGACATTGCTGATACCCGTGTGCTACGCCCTCGTGGGCCAGACGAAGGTAGGGGGGGGGGTAATGAGGGCGCATCGAGGGTGGGGACGAAACGAGGTGCGCTGCCCACACTGGTGGCCCGACTCGCTATGCCGGGTTTAGTAAGGGATGTCATGCTTGCAAAGAGTACATTAGCCAATAATTATCTGACAACTGGTGACATCAAACTTGATGGGCTTGACCGGGAAGCTACTACTAACTGCCTGCCAGGACATAAAGTATTTGTTAATGAAATGTTTTCCCAAGATAAATTCAAGTTGTTTAAAAATCTGAAGCCCATTGCACAGGGACTGAGCTTCAAATATGTTTGGCACGCGGGTGGCAGATTCCTGGTAAGGCGTAGGGGGGGGGGGGGGAACGTGCACATGCGTTTGCATCTGCGGCCGATTTACAGGCGATTCACATGGCGAGTCAGACCGGCTCCAAAAATCAACGACGGACGTACACACACGTGACTGTAGCAGCAAAAGACGAAGACGGTGACACTACACCACGAAACGGACAGGAGCCAGGTCTGGCATGTAACTCGGCGGCAGCAGTAATACCATCATCAGCATCACCATCATTAACATCTTCACCTTCACCTTCATCGTCGACAAGTCCTCCATCCACATTTTCATCGTCGATCTCATCTGCACAGCAAATTGGATCACCTTCATGACTGGCTGTGCCTCATGACAATAGGTCGGGGGTCGGTGGTCGATTGAGAGCGGGTTTTATTAATATTAACTCGATCCGGGCTCAAATCGAGAACCTTCGTCTGTTTTTAGTAGAAAATCCAACCTATGACATCTTTGGTATCGCGGAGACATGACTGGGTCCGATTGTGGACGACGGTCTCATTCAGATCAAAGGCTACTCGCTAATTCGACAGGACCACAACGTATATGGGGGCGGGGTTGCCCGGTTCGCGCGTAATGGTTTGAAAATAAAAATCTTAGCATCGTCAGATACCCAGGGACGGGGTAAGCCCGGTGTCCCTGAGTATATTTTTTGTAGCGCACAGCAGGACGACTCTCCTCCGGTACTAATCGAGGTCATCTACAGGCCTCCGAAAATCCCCATGCAGAGGGACACCGATCTTTGTGGGGTCTTACGCGATCTTTGCGGCGAGTTTAGCCATGAAATTATTATGGGTGATCTGAATGCAGACCTGCTATCCCAATCTGATGACGCAGCCACGATCAGGCGTCTATCTGAGGAGTTATCTCTCCAGATAATCCGACACGGCCCCACGCATCACACCGCAACGTTTCTGGATTGACTTGGTCATAACTGACGAAAATGACGAGATCCTGGACTCTAAGAACCAGTGGCTGCCCGGCCTCAACAAGCATTGCGTCATAGATGTCTCGCTAAACATCTTCTCTCCCACTCCTGGGATCGTGGTAAATGAGAGGCAGTTTCTAGCCTGTCCTCCCTGTGCGGATGCCAAGAGTGTCAAACCAGGAGCCAGGACAACATCAGCAGTGGGGGTGACTGCAGCGACAGCGGCAAACAAGACCACCCCAAAACAACCGGGGACTAAAAAGACGAGATCGGCACCAACATCAGCTAATACTTCACGAAGCACTTCACCAGCTCGCTCACCATTCATTGAGGCTGCTCTGAAGAACATTCGTGAAGCTCTCGATACATCCGCAATGCTCATGCGGAGGCCGTCCAGACGCAAAACATCGTGTCGGAGAGAATCTCGCGAATTGAGCAGCGTCTTAGCCCGCTAGAGAAGCGACTAAAGGCTCTCGATGAGCTGCCTGCACTCAAGACTCGCATAATCAATGCTGAGTCAACCATCACCGAGTTGCAGACACAAGTCCTACATCTCTCATCGAGGAGCCCTGCACAACAGCAAGACAACAACAACAACAACAACAACAACAACAACAACAACAACAACAGCAGCAGCAGCACTGCGGAAATCAACAGCCTTCGCAGTGAGCTGGCTGAGGTCAAACGACGGCAGGAGCAGACCTCCAATAGTGTTGTTGTCATCACGGGCTTGCACTACACCCGTGAAACTTCGCTTCATCTACTTGCGTTTCCGGTCATAAACGCACTCGACCCAACGGTCCTACGGAGAGATGTTGCGTCCGTCAGGACCATGGGAAGGCTCGACGCACCCCAGAACACCGCCAGGAGTGATCGCAGATTACCACCGTTGGCCGTCACCCTCTCGTCTAGTGCACTCGCACGATCCCTCGTCGTTGCCAAGGCTCGTAGACGCAAGCCCTATACCACCGAGCTGGACGCAACCTTGATGGAGGAAGCCAAAGCCCCGAGCCCTGACCATCAAGGGCTCATAAACAGCAACGAGATACTCCCCTCCGACGTCCACAAGCTGCGTTCGCGGGCCAGGCTGGAGGCCAAGAAGAGGCAGGGCTGCCGAACATTCGTCACGGACGGGAGATTTTTTATGCGCTGCAACGATGACAATGAGCGCGCCACCGTCATCACCACCGACGCCGAGCTGAACGATTTTTTAGCTCGGATTCCGGCTGCCGTTGACATCGTTCCACACTGAAGCTGCCACATACACAATTCATCCCACCACATCCGCCATCAAACTCATCCGCCTTGTCTTCATCGAGTTCTAAGGTATCTCTGTCCGAAGGTCTAAGGGTCTGTCATTTTAATGCGAACTCTCTCACGGGTCACATTGAGATGATCAGGCTCTTTTTATCCACTCGCTCTCCATTCCACGTAATAGCTGTTACTGAGACCTGGCTAAGCAAGAAGGTGACATCCATCCATTCACTGAATGATTACCTGCTCTACAGACGTGACAGAAACAGAAACAGTGGAGGTGTGGCCCTCTATATACATAAATCCTTGACGGTTAGTGTTATCTCTCATCGTTTCTCCCATCTTCGTGGGGGTTTTGTATCGCCAACCTCATGCTCCTTTCTTCCAAGGCTCTAACTTTATTGACCAGCTAACAACTCACATGCACAACTACTCCACGAAGGTTATAATGGGGGACCTTAACTCCAACCAACTATACTCATCTGAAGATGCTAATTTCATCAGGGCCTTCATTGATGAGAACTCCCTTTCGTCCGTTCCCTATGATGCCACGCACCATAAACAGGGTTCTGATACCTGGCTTGATTTATGCCTAATCGACGAGCAAGATCGCCTGCAGTCATACTGGAAGACGGACGCACCTTTCATCAACGGACACGACCTGATCACGGCCACTCTCGACGTACAGATTCCTCGCTACGTACCAAATACATACTCATACAGAAACTTTAAAGGAATCAATACCGAGAAGCAAAGGGACTTTCTTAGGAAATGTGACTGGTCATCGCTCACCACTTCATCACTCGACAATTGCATATCTATACTTAACGCTAACCACACTAACGCCATTAACCATCTCGCCCCATTGCGGACTGTGACATCAGGACGACAACGTACACCGCGGCTCTTCGTGACCTTGTATCCAAGAGCGATAGACTTTACAGGCGTTTCAAGGACTCCAGGCTCGAATCAGATCAACGCGTTTACAGATTAGCTAGAGACTATGCTCACAAACAAGTCGAGGAGGCCAGGCTGAATTATTACTATTCACGCCTGTCCATCTTGACCGACACTGCTGAGATCTGGAGAGAGCTGGAGAAACTGGGAATTTCTGCCACCAAGGCCCCCTTACCATCTAGATTTACCACAGATGAACTCAATACGCATTTCAGTGCGATCTCAAACGATCCNGATCTCAAATGATCCACTGGCTCCTGCTATTGAGGATTATCTTCTTACCCTGGAAAGTCTTGACCTCCCGGAACATTTTGAGTTCAGCCCTATAATGGAATCAAACGTGTTGGCTGCGGTTTCCCACTTTGACACCCAGGCCAGGGGGAGTGATGGCATTCCACAGGTTGTTATCTCAAAAGCATTGCCGTTTCTCGCTCCCTTACTAAGTCATATTTTCAACCTGTCCCTGAACGAACCCTGCTTCCCATCTGCCTGGAAAATGTCACTTGTGCGCGCACTCAACAAAATCAGTTCACCAATAGCTCTGACTGATTACCGTCCGATTTCACTTCTCTGCTTTCTTTCCAAGGCTCTGGAGTGGCTGGTGCACAGGCAAGTCTCAGAATACCTTGAATCAAGGCTCTTACTAGACAACCTTCAAACAGGCTTCCGCACTGGTCACAGCACTCAGTCTGGCCTAATTAAGCTAACTGATGATGCCAGGGCTGGGATAAACAAAAAGAAAGTAACACTGCTCCTTCTCTTTGACTTCAGCAAGGCGTTTGACACTGTGTGTTACGTCAGGCTCCTGAGAAAGCTATCCACCTTAGGCTTCTCAAAACAAGTCATCCGCTGGTTTGCCTCTTACCTCTCCGGGAGAGAGCAGGCCGTCGTTGGTAACAATAACGAACGTTCTTCTCCTCGACGTCTGAACATCGGCGTCCCGCAGGGGTCCGTTCTGGGTCCCCTGCTGTTTGCATTGTACATCAACGACATCGGTTTCTGCCTTGATACCGATGTTTCCCATCTCATCTATGCGGATGACTTGCAAATTTACAGTCAAAGCCACCTTGAAGAGCTCGATTCTTTATCAAGCAAGATGAGTGCTAATGCTGAGAGGATTACTGGCTGGGCTGCACAGAATAAGCTAAAACTTAATGTTGCTAAAACAAAAGCAATTGTCCTGGGCTCCCTCTACTACATAAATGCACTACCCTCAACAGCTAACACCTATGTTAACATAGGGGGTGCCCGGGTCAGCTTTGAATCCTCCGTGCGTAATCTGGGATTGGTGCTCGACTCTAAACTTACGTGGAAGGAGCACGTTGCACAAGTATGTAAACGTGCTCACTGCCTAATGTACAGGCTTTACTTTTTCAGGAAGAGTACCAAACTCAGGTTGCGCAAGCACTTGGTGCAGTCCCTCTTGTTTCCTCTTATAGACTACTGTGCTCTTGTTTACTGTGACCTGACACAAGAACTCGACCTAAAACTTCAGAGGCTCGTGAATACAGGAATTCGGTACATCTATGGTGTAAGGAGAGATGAGCACATCTCCCAATACAGGCAGGAGTTGCAGTGGCTAACCACTGCAGGACGTAGGAAGTACTTCACTGCTTGGTTCCTTAGAAAAATGTTCAACACAGCCGTACCATCATATGTACTGGCATACTTGGACTTCCACGTGACACTCCGGCCTGTTAGGGGGGAGGTGATACCTCTGGATATTCCGACATTCGCGACGGAGACGCTGAGGAACTCGTTTCATATCAGCGCCTCATACCTTTGGAACAACCTACCATCTCACATTCGCAACACTACATCTATCTCAGGTTTCAAGAGACTAGCTAAAGAGCACTTCTTCGAACTTGAAAATACAAAAATATGAACTTCTTGTACACATTCACGCACACGCACACACTCGCACACTCTCGCTTAACCCATTTTCACATTATCATTATATCACAATACACATTATCTACAACAGCCATCCTTATACGATATTATTACTTTTGCTCTACTACTACTCTTGCTGTAAACGATTTATCGTACAACATATTGTACGCAAAATAAACTATCTAATCTAATCTCTCTCTCTTTCTCTCGCACTCGTGGTTGCGCAATAAGTACCCTCTCTCGCTCGCTCTTCTTGCGGCTAAAGCGAGTCTTATCTCCCGCTTGCTCTGCTGGTAGTGCAGCGAGCCTTCTCTTTCTCAGTCGTTCTCATACGGCTGATGCGAGACTTCTCTCTCACTCGCTCTGCTAGATAGTACGACAAGTCCTTCCTCTCACTCGCTCTCGTGCGGTTTGCTCGGTGCGTCGTTTGCTACATGTCTTTGGCAGGTGATGCGCCGTAATCTCCGTTTTTTCTCCTCGTTAGACCTTCTCCGCGATTAGTAATAATTAATTACGGTCACGCGCGTCAGTCTCAGTGGTTTAGTTCGCTTCGGAACTCGCGGTCTGCCTCGTATTACGGTCCTAGACGCGAGATATTTGCGTCAGATCATATATAAAAAGTTCCTTGCGCATACCTTTTTCATTAAACCTTACTAAAAAGCCACTGCCGATTTATTAGCACGTAGCTTCCTTCAACGATATTTATTGTTCCAATAAATAAAATATTGTTTTAAAATACAGCATGTGAATGCTATTTTGAATATTTCCAAATTTAATTATTTTGCTGTAGAAACAATTTTCTTATTCGAATTTCGAATCGTCGAAAAAGTTTTAAATTATAATTAAAAAAATTGAAATATATTGTTTTAATGTACATAGAATGTATGTTAATTAAAAATAATTTGAATTCAATATTTTTAAAGAGTATTTTTCTACATATTTACTATATATCACACACTCAAACACAGACACACATATACACACACAGACGCACGCACGCACACACACACACAGATACACACATACACACACACATACACACCGTTTTGAAGGTTAGAGCAGTGATGAGAAATCAGTGAGGTAGACGGGAGGATTATTGTTAATAATTTGGTTTATTGTAATTGATATTTACAGAGCATGCCGAGCATACGTGTGCTCTCCAAGAGCGTACAGCAACGAGTGGGCAGTGTCGTAGTCGCGCAGTGATTATATGTCGTACGACTCACATATATATAGTACTGGTGGGGAGTCGCACATGTGTGTGTCTATCCTATATGCTATGCTACCTACGGTGCGCAACGAGCCGAGACTCACTGTCGAATAGTTGCGCACAGCGCTTCTGCGCATCCTATCTCTAGATACTATAGTATAATGTACATACAAATGTACTATTCATATTCTAACAAGCAGAAATAAAATATGCTTCGTGGACAAAACAGGCTGCAATGTTTGCCGTGCGGTGCGACCCGTGAGCTGCCAAAAAGATATCCTAAATAGGAAGGCGATCCAAGGTTGCGCGCCGAAGTGACCTAAACTATCTTTAGCTTCTGCTGATGGCAAGACAGGAGGCCGGTTACCTAGTTAGTACCGGTTGCTAACCAAAAACCACGGTGCGAACTACCTAGACCTCGTCATCGGCCACCCCGTAAACCTAGACACCGCCCTCAAATGAATGTTATACCTAGACACCAAGAACCACGGTGCGAACTACTTCGACCTCGTCATCGGCCACCCCGTAAACCTAGACAACACCCTTAAATGATTTGTATACCTAGACTGAATGAAGGGCTTTTGATTTAAATGCTTAGAAAATGTTTAACAATGAAAATACAAAATACTGAATTTTTGGCCTTTTTAAACCTATTTATGCCACAATTTTCTTTCATGAAAAATGTTCTAAGCATTCAAATCAAAATCCCTTTATTCATTTACCAAAAGTATAAGTGTACAAAGCATGCTCCTAAAATAGCAGCCCAATAAAACTATGTGGTCATATGGGATTCTACGGACAGTGCCAAAATACTTTAAACAGAATACGGAGAGTCACTAAGGGTAAGTATGTGCTAATATGGATTTACTATGGTAAAAATACAGGTAATATAACCTTATATTATTATAAAAATTGTATAACAATTATAATATATTTTTGTAATTATTTATAAGAATTTTATTTTTTTAGGTTTAAAAGTGTCTTGTCCCCTTAATCAGTACGTCCGTGAGAAAGAGGTAGACGTGGCCATTGTGTGCGATCAATATAAGTACCTAGACAAACCATCGTGAGAAACAGACATTTTTTGTACAGTTAACATTTGGAAGCTTTGAGTTCTACACAATTGGACGAGTTTTGCTTTTACACATTTCTCCTGAACTGAAGGTTTTACTTCAATTTTATCCGCTCACGACCACAAGGGGAAAAAAAGGTTTAAGTTCGTTTGGAACTCCTATCCAGTCTACAAACTAATTCAGGTCAAATTTTGTGAATACTAAACAAACCAATAAACTTTATTTCAAAGATTCGAAGCGTTTGTTTGACTCTAAATTCGGGTATCGGTTAACTAGGGTATCGGTAACACCCCAAGAGAAGTTTAAATTCAAGGAAAACACAGTTTTTTCTTACAATATTTCTTAGAAATGTTTTTACCTAAGTGCAAAATATCTTCTACAAATATTATAGAAATGTGCTTGAAATAATTGCAAAAATATTGTAGAAGTTAAGAAGTACTACATGTATTGTAATGGCTTCGTATGCTAGATCCATTTAAATAAATATTTTGAAAAATGGTAAAATATGGAGTGTACTGTTCAGAAAGTCCAGAAAGTCCAAGTTCAGATTTAAGTTCAGATTCAAGTTCAGATTCTGTAGAGTATAGTATAGCGGGCTGTACTGAGTGAGCGAACTGACGAGTGTGTGAGGGGACACGCACATGCGAGTATCCCCTCTTGCGGTATGTTTACATTGCTGCGATTTTATCGACCTTGCGTCGGTAATTCAGGTGATGCTTATAATCACCTCGGGCACCATCTGGCGTCAATCACTAGAGATGCGCATAGAACCATGATCCATAAGTCGAATAACTTTAACATGATTATAAATCATAAACAAACAATGCGCATTTCGCTATGCGTGCACTTTTTTAAATTGTAAAAATCACAAAAAAGTGTATTTCGCTTATACACATATACGATAACAACATTTTTTTCTACTATAAACTAGGGGGGGGGGGGGGGGTATGTACGTATATACANTCCAGTGGTTCGGATCCCACTGTATACAGTTTTGTACTGTATAATTAAACTGTAGGGCCGGTCGAAATGCATGCGCATTATATTCCGATGTGATGCACATGCACTGCAATTATAGGAAGCCTCTCTGGCCGGTATCATTGCATGGTATCGGGCACAGGGAAGAGCCGTACAAGACTCTTCGAGAGGACTTGGGTAGGCTATGATATAAAAAAAACCGCTGCCAAGTCATTGGCACTTAGCTTCCTCCTATTCTGCTAGTGGAAGATAATTACATGGGACAATCAACTCATTCTTTGATTTAAATATTCGCTACTATTCGATACTAAAAGGATAGGTTAGGAAGACACTTGTAGGGGAGGGGTATCAGGGGAGTGCGGGGTTATAGGTTAATATCAAAAGGATAGAGCGCCGTGAACTCCTAAAATAACTTACATATATCGTAATAAAAAAAATACCAGTAATTGCGGATCAATAAATAACGTAACAACTGCAAGTTACAAAATTGCGGGTGGCTTCATTTTTTGTAAAAATAACTTTTTCACAAAAAAATTTTTTTTCCACGATTATACATACCCACAGCCGCCTTTCAGACCCTTGGCGTTGTTTCTATTACTCCCATAATCGCTTTTAAAATTTTAAAGGCTCATTTCAGCACTTCCACAGTCACATTTAGACCATCGTATAATCGTTTTCTGTATCCCACAGTCGCCTTCTTGACCTTGCCAATAGATTTCTACATACACTCCCCACAAGCCGCCTTTCAGACCCTTGACGTTGTTTTCTATATTCCCATAAATCGCCTATTAAAATTTAAAAGCTCATTTCAGTACTCCCACAGTCGCCTTTAGACCTCGATATAGTTTTCTGTATTCACAGCAGCTCCTGGGAGAGAGGTCTCGACCGGAGATCCGCTCGGACTGAAGCCCCAGCTCTCTAAGACGAGACGAGCGCCGGCGGTCGGAGAAGGGGGAAAATATTCCAACCTTGTGGGTAGCAGTCTTTTAGGTACACTATTGTTGAATATATTGTATAAATCATATCATAATAAAAACAACTGCAAATTACAAAATTGCAGGTGGCTTCATTTTTTTGGATGAATTATTTTTCACGATTTCTACATACCCACAGCCGCTCTTCAGACCCTTGACGTTGTTTTCTATACTCCCATAATCGCCTTTTAAAATTTTAAAGCTCATTTCAGCACTTCCACAGTCACATTTTAGACCATCGTAATCGTTTTCTGTATTCCCACAGTCGCCTTTTTGACCTTTGCAATAGATTTCTACATACCCACAGCCGCTCTTCAGACCCTTGACGTTGTTTTCTGTATTCCCATAATCGCCTATTAAAATTTAAAAGCTCATTTCAGTACTCCTGCAGTCGCCTTTTAGACCCTCGTAATAGTTTTCTGTATTCCATAGCTTCTGGGAGAGAGGTCCCGCTGGAGATCCGTTCGGGACTGAAGCCCCGAGCTCTCTTAAGCGGTAGCAGTCTTTTAGGTACACTATTGTTGAATATATGATATAAAATCATATCTAATAAAAAGCAAAACTCATTT
The DNA here is from genome assembly GCA_012977825.3 of Pteromalus puparum. Lineage (NCBI taxonomy): Eukaryota > Metazoa > Arthropoda > Insecta > Hymenoptera > Pteromalidae > Pteromalus > Pteromalus puparum. The sequence continues at coordinate 25,967,912 of CM053172.1, forward strand.
TTTCAAAAATTCGAAAATGGCCAAGTTGAAATGGTCATAAAAATAGTTTAAATTTAAAAAGAAATTTACTCGAATCAGAATCAGAAAACATATATGACGTCCAATCTATATACGATCGATCACGATATCCAGTAATCTATAACATATACGTACGCACGCATGCAGCACGCACGCACACACTACTCACACCACCACACAGACCACACACACACACAACAAAACACACCCACACACAGACAAAACCTTCACGGAATTTATAAACCATGAAAACTCTCAAACATATAAGCTTTAATTATCAATTATATTGGTTTAACCAAAAATAATAATGTTCGTCACAAAGTATATCAGGGTGAAGAGTGAAGATTTGATCATAATATCTTTAAACGTAAAAGGTTTCATAACTACAAAAAGAACCTAGCCGAAGTGATCCAAAAGATCAATCTCTCTAATCAAGCTCCATGTGAAATCCTTATTATCCGCCTAATCGTAGACATAAAACCATTTTTTTTCGTTTTTTGATTTTTATCTCAAAACTGTCGAAAATTGCGTTAAATTTTATACAACTAGTTATGAATATGTTGTTTTTATTGTCATGAATTTTTTAAAAATTTAATATTTATTTTTTGAGTATATATAGTTTTTCGAAAATTACTTTTTATATCATAAAGAATGAAAAATCAGTCAATCTAGGAAAATCTTGCGGAAAAAAGTAGACAAATTTTGTTTTTTAGATACATATGTTGAATATATTGTATAAATCATATCATTATAAAAAGCAAAAAATTTTTCAAAATAGAAAAATGGCTATAATATGGCCATAAATGGGTCAGAATCATAAAAACAAAAAATGATCTAAATACAGAATTAGGAAAAATTATATGTATGTCAAATTGTATTACGATCCGTCGCATGGTTCCAAAATTATGGCGGTATACGTACATACACACACACACACACACACACACACAAACAGCCATCCGCACGGACATTTTCTAAAAACGTATGATTCGTACTCCAAACACCTCCAAATGCGTTTCCACGAAGTATTAGCAAAACTGAAAATTTTACTATTACAAAGCTTCCTCTTGAGGAGGAAGCAAAAGATGTAAATACTGTTGATACATTATTGCTAAATATTTAGGAGAAAACGAGAATTATTGAACAAGAAAGAATACTATTACAATAATTGGATAAAATAAATGTTAAAATATATACGTGATGTAAGCTGTAATGAAAGAGACTGCAATTTTATAGAATGAATGATTGAAAGTAAGATGATTGTTTTAATTCAATGAACAAGCCTAAAGAAAAGTTCAATGCATGAAATAATAATTTATTATTGCAAACAGAAGTTGTTAAAAGAACTTGTTATAGCCTTGCCTATGACACATCTGGCTTTCAAGCAGGTCCTCTAGGCTAAACGACTTGAGAGATTATTAATGGATATAATTGACATAACAAAGAAATTATGTAGCATAGATATTCGCGAATGATAACAAAAATCAATGCGCATTATGCATAAACCGTGATGGTATGCTGATGGCGATTACTTGGCGCGTATTAATTATTAAGCGCACAGGAGATTATAATGAAATTATTAGTGATTGACATAAACGTTGAGCGTCGATGAGAAATCCAATTGGGATTTGACGTAGCCAACCCAGCCGGACGGCATACAGCAGTATTTTTATATCTCGTCGGAGGCAAGTTAGTGGATTAATATTGCGTGCAGAGTTTTTCTAAAGTTGGAAAAACTCCCCCGTTCAGTCCACAAGAAAGATTCCCGGGTGCACTTTGTTAATCAAATAATAAAATAAAAAGACTAAAAAAATACTCTGTTCCTGCGAAGAGCCGTACCAGTTTCGTAGGACGAACAGGAAAATGGCTTCCCTTTGGGCAGCGTGAAGCACGTGGCATCGCTCGGTTTCTGTAGAAAAGAATGGATGTGTAGCCTAGAAGGATGAGAAATGATATACCACAACACTATACTTTTTATAGAAAGAAATGAATAAGACGTAAAAATCATAGCAATACTCTAGGTAGATTAATTTGCATTGTACATAAAGTACAGGAATTATTTTATATGAAATTAATTTTACACCGAGTAAAGGGAGCTACTTCTTTTGATGAAGCAAAACCTTTTAAAGGTAACTTTTATCCAAATTTTATAAATACTGCAGTAGCTATAGGATTAGTAGAAAATGATAAAGAAATTTTTAATATATTTGACGAAGCATGTCATATTATGTTACCAATACAATTACGTAATTTTGTTGCTTGGTTTTTAATTGCTAATAAATAATCACTAGCAAAACAAATTTGAAAAAAATATATTGCTCATTTTTAACCTCAACTTGACCAAAATTTTTCCCAGACTGAACGTGAGTCAAACATTATCAAAGACATAGAAGTTTTTAATTCTTCGCACGAAAATCTAAACAAAGATCAAATCTCAACAGCAGCAGCAGTAGACGCTGACTATAAAATGCAGCAGACATCAGAGATTCAGTAGACCCTGAATGAGAATCAGTAGTAGAAGCTGTATGGGTGACACCAGTAGTAGATCTTAGACGTACAACTACTAGGCCAGGCAACAGAGCGAAATAATGCCTATTCTGTGACTTTAAATTCAACAAAAAACCCAACTGTGCGATTGTATCAAGGACAGTCAGTGGAAGGAAAATGTTTTTTGAGTATTAGAGGAATTTTAATGGTGCAGTGTGATGAATTGTAGAGAACAAAATAACGCGTTAAAAATGCGTTTTATTAGGTGAAAAGCAGCCACAAACATGAGTCGAATCAGCCGAGCGCGCGGAGGCATCGGAGTAGTGGGGGGGGGGGGGGNTGCATGTACGGGCTTCCGCTTACGCGCTGCGCTTCCCCACTGCTCCACTGTCTCAGCACGCTCGGCCGATTCGACTCATGTTCGTGGCCTCGATAAGTAGCAGTAGTAAAAACTATATGCAGCGCAGCAGCAGCAGCAGTAGACGACATTGGACACCCCCTACAGTAGACCCTAGATGACTAGCTGCAGAAGATTCCAGGACCAGTAGCTCCACTGACAAGTGTAGCAGCAACAAAACAACAGCACAGGCAATTGTACTAGGTTGTTGAGGTGCTTATATACAGTGCAGTTTTAAGTGATTATATGCAGGCATAAAAGAATAACATTGGAATAAAATTTCCGGTGTATGCACGCAGCAGCTACTAATTGTCGTTCAAATGCTATTTATTTTTGCGTTCATATGTTCATTTAAAAATTTGCACAGTGGTAGACGAGTCCAAGACGGAGGGCAACAAAATCTTTGTTTTCTTTAATTCATTAAATTTCTTTACTTTCAACTAATTTTCCACCGTAAAATCGCACTATCAACTCAGTCGACAAAAATTGTGTTGAGGACTCTCTTGATAAAAACAAAAGAGAGAAAGAGAGAGAGAGAGAGGGAGAGAGAGAGAGAGAGAGGGCGGGGAAAGGGGGGTTATCTTCATACTCTGCACCGTAGATAGCGTCTCTACCCCAGTTGTGTAAAATTGAGTTTTTTTCGCAGCAGGCGAAAGTGTATTATTTTCTTTCACTGCTCAAAATTATGAAAATTTCTGAATAAAATAAAGCCTAAGATATAACAGTTGTAAAGCTCTCAATTTCTCATTCCTTTCCCATACATGAAAAAGGACTTTGATTTTTTATCCTTATCAAAAAAGTACAGTATGCAACAAGGGGGGATGGCTTTTGCAAGCTCGAAACAAGTGATCGGTTGAGGGCGTCGTAGAGGGCCGGGACTGTCACGAGTGATCAAATCATAGTAGACTAATGACCCTCGCTAAAAAAAGACAATTTTCCCCACTAGTTGCACAATATACTGATCTTACACATACCTTAAACGTTGAAAAGCGATTAAAATTTAAGTCTTTTCTTTCTTCATACATGTCACGCATATCAACTAATTTGTTTTCTAATTTCTCCATCGTCCAGACTTGACTTCCCATATTTATCCTTTTTACAAGAATGGCTGGTTCACTAACAAAAGCGCCACGCTGAAATATATACATTCATGTTTATACATATAGTATTTATATGAGCCGTAGCATACAAATCTCAACATGATACGCGTAAGGGTTATAGGAGAAAAGAGTATAGCTGGAGCTAATAAGCATGCGTTAAGCTCGACATGGCGTGCGAAGTAGTAGAAAGCTTTTAAGCTCTCAAAGTAGAGAGATGATCTTTCGCATCACTACTCGCGTCGCATCGTCATTTCATTTTTTACACTCGCAGCGCGGCAATAGATGTTTCACATTTAAACATATTAAACTATAGTCCACATGGGCGGTTCTAACAAAATCCATAGAAAACTTTTTCAAATCTTGGCAGAAAATGTTTTTCAGGTTCACTATACTCCGAAAGGAATGAAAAAAAATTTCGTACCTCGAAGTACCTCGTATAAGGAGACGGATGCATCTTAAATTGTGCAATAATGACAAATTTAATATAATATTTATGTTTTTCCTAAATAAAGCATTTCATAATAGTATACATACAGTTTTTATAATACTCTCTATAGCAGTCTTTTTGTACCCAACTGTCATTCGAACGCATTAACGCTAATTTCCCAGCGCACAAACCCATCTTACTGTTACGAACAGAAAGGAGAACGGAGCAAGACATTTTAGACATTTTGCGAAGAACGAAGGTCGGGAGAATTTAAGCGTAAAAAAAAACACAGCAGGCAGCTGATTAAAACGGTCGCCAGCGTGCCAATGAACAGTCGTCGCGCTCGCCTCGCCAGTAGGAGTAGAGCCAACGAACAGCTGTTTGGACATTTTGGAATTTTTTTTTCAAAATAAAATATCTCCTTCCAGTATTGACCAAATTGAGCGATTTTTTGTTTGATTTACAGGTTATACTCTACATTTGTTGATACAGGTTATACTCTACTATTGTAGAGTATAATATAGAAATTAAATTAGAATAATATAGAATAATATAGAGTATAATATAGAAATTAAATTGCATTGCTTGTTCCAGAAGCGCTGCGTCCCTAAAGTCCGAGCAGTTTGTTGATTCTGCTAATCTGCAGAACGTCCTGCACGCGTTTGCCCTGATTACCTTGTTTAGTGGAGGGAGTTCCAACAGCGTCTCCAAAGCAGCCGTCGGTGTCGTCCGCATGGATCCTGCGATTCCTCCCATGACCAATCTTTGCACCCTGTCAAGTTTCTTGGTATGGGTTTTCAGCTCATATTTGTGGCCTCATACCAGTGCTCCATGAGTGCGTCTTGGTTTTATGATTGCATCATATATCCACCTCACTTTGTCCGGCTGAAGCTCCTAGGTGTTGCCGAAGGCTCTCCTGCAGGCCCAGAAGGGCTTTTGCGTATTTTACTATAATGTGTTTCCCCCAGTTGAGCCTAGCATCGAGTGTAACTCCCAGGTATTTGACCTCCTTCACCAATTTTAGAGGGACACCATGGACCTGAATCCCTTCCATCGGCTTGGTCTTATACCTGTTCGTACACAGCATGACACTGACCTTGCTGGGGTTTACCCCCAGTTTTACTTTATCACACCATTTCTCTACCAGTCCCAACGCGAATTGCATTAGACCTGCCAACAAGTCCTCGTCACATCCCCTGATCAGGATGACGATATCGTCCGCATATGCCTGTGCGTTAATGCCGGCCTCGTTCAGGATACGGAGTAGGCTGTCCACCACCAAGCACCATAGTGTCGGTGACAGAATGTCCCCTTGTGGTCATCCCTTTCTCACCACTCCTCTGCTGGAGTGCGAGCCCCAGGTTTTAACTATCGCCCTAGTTCTCAGAATAAAGCTGATCCACCTAGCGACGGAAGTCGGGACTGCGGGCTCCTCCATGTCTGCTGAAATCGCCTCACCGGTCGTGTAGTTGAAGGCCCCCTCGATGTCCAGGAAAGCCACCAATACCAGACCTCTGTTTTTCATGCCTATTTGAATGAAGCTAACAGCCTCCACAAGTGCTGTGTCCACCGACTTTCCAGTCTGGTAGGCATGCTGCTTGCTGTGCAGTGGCGATTTAACCAGGGATGTCTCCTTAATGTATCTGTCAACCAGCCTTTCCAGAGTTTTAAGTAAAAACGAGGTCATGCTGATCGGCCTGAAGTCCTTTGCAACCGTGTGTTGCAACTTTCCTGGTTTGGGTAGGAACGACATCCTTGCCATTCCCCATTATTCCGGTACATATCCCAGCGCCAGACAAGCTCGATACAGTTTCTCCAGAGCTGGGAATAATACGTCTAAGCCCTGCTGCAGCAGAGTCGGGAAAATGCCGTCCAGTCCTACCGCCTTATAGGATTCAAACGTTCCTATAGCCCACCTGATCCTTGTCTTGTTTGTAACCCTCTTCGCCAGTCTCCAGCCCACCACCCCCCACGCGGGCCATCAGCTGAGTGGTTTCTGACACCGCTTCCTCACTGAAGTCTGGAAAATGGGTTTCCAACAGGCACTCTAGGGACTCCTGCCCGTTCTTAGCCCAATCCCCTGTTTCCAGTCTGATTGTGTCAGTCAGGGGTTTCCTCGGGTCTTAAAGTACACTGCACAGCCTGGCCGTGTCCGACACTGTGCTTTGGCTCTCGCAGTATCGCTTCCGGCCCTCCACCCCCGCCTTTTCAATTTCTTTCTTATATACTTTTTGCTCCGCTCTATACGCTCGTTCGTCCTTATCGCACTTCGTGTGCCTGGACCGATTGTATAGCCGCCTAACTTTCTTCCTGCGTTTCTCTAGTGTCTTATTTCACCAGGGGGCACCTTTCGTTTGTCTCTTCGGTCTAAGTACACAAGTGTTCTCGAAAGAACTTATTATTATGTCCCTTAGTATCCTGCTGCAATGATCGATGTCCTCTGCCGTTCCGTATGTGGCAGGGAAGCTGCTGATCTTGGCCTTAAGTTCTTCCCTGTAGCCTGCCCAGTTTGTTTTCCTGGGGTTCCTTACGAGTTGGTCGAGCGTACTTTGTCCGCCAAGCCTGAACACGATATGTTGGTGGTCCGACATGGAGACCTCGTCCGACACTCTCCAGTCCACAACCTCAGCCCAGACATTTCTGGAGGCCAGGGTGATGTCTATGACCTCCTCCCTTACGCTGGTTCGGAACGTGGGTTTATTGCCCGTATTGAAAAAATCCATGTGCGTTGCTGCTAAGAACCCCAATAGACCTTCTCCTCTGGAATTGCAGTCGGAGCTGTGACAACAAGTGTGATACGCGTTTGCATCGCAACCTATTATAAGCTTGGTGCCTACAGTTTCGCATTCTCTAATAAGTGCGACTGTTTCCTCTGGGGGGTATGCTTCTTCATAGGGAAGGTAAGCCGCGGCAATCATAATGACTTTTCGCTCGCCCCCTAAGTCCTTGTAACTTAACCTAGCCGTACATAGGTCCCTTGAACAGTGCTTCGGCACCGTCTCCACTAGTAGCCCCTTAGCAATAAGGCACGTTCTAGTCGACGCGGGGCAGCTGCTGATCAGTGTTCCTATCCCGTTCAAGCCTGCGATTTTGCCGTTGTGGATCCAAGGTTCTCGGATAAGGTAAATGCCTATACGCACCCCTACCATGCGTCGAGCCAGGACGGCCGAGGCACTCTTGTAATGGTGAAGGTTAATCTGCGTGAACTCTATGGTGCCGCTACCCGCATCTATGGCACCGCTACCCGCATCTACCTTTACATTTACCGTGACCAGGTCGGGTTCGACGTCCATCGCCTCTTCTCCCGTCTTTCCCAACTCTTCCTCCGTCTTTTCCGAAAACGGCCTGAAGTCAAGGGCCTTTAGTGCCTCGATCTCAGTCCTCTCGAGCAGTACCCGGATTGCCGTCTATTCCTTCTTTTTACCCTCGGTGCCCACCGTCACCGTTTTCGATTCGGTGATCACCCAGGAGTCCGGTTTCAGTGTGGTGTTTTGCCTTTTCAAGCGCTTCACTACGACCTCCGGAGTATGCACTCCAGGGACGTAGATCATCGCTCTGACCGGCTTCAGGAGGTCCCCCATCCCAATGGCCTTGAGTTGGGTGCCCTCCCCACACGACCATTTGCCTGCATTGCCGAGCAGCCACTCTTTGTCCTTTAGGTCATTGCAGTGGAAGATCTGTGCACCTCTCTGGAACCAAGTGTCCAAAAAGCTCGGAAAATAGCTTCCGTCCGGGGCGTCATCGATCTCCCCCTCCAAGGCTTCCAGGACCTTCTTTCCCTGGTCCTCGTTTAGTCGCTCCTCTGGGTACTTGACCGGAACGATGTCCACTTTTAAGTCGGTTGCCACCGCTCGGCTGTAGTTCCTAGGAGCGTCCTCCAGCGATATCTTCTTGTGCTGCCTCGGGGTGGAGCTATCGGAGTGCGGTCTTTTGGGGGTGCACGTAAGGGTCTTAACCTGGGACCCCCCGGGAGTGCCCACCAGGCGCTTAGCCCTCAGCTCAGCTCCCGAGGGAAGCTTCCTGTTGCCATTCTTATTTCTTTTCTTTTTTCCGTCCATTTTCGTTCCTGAGGAGCCATCGGTATTTGCCGCTGGGGTGACCCCCGCAGCCGCCCGGTGACTCTCCTTGAAACTTTTACCAGTATTTGCCGTCTCGTTGACAACCGCCCCGTCCTTTTCTATACTGTCCGTGTGGACTTGGCTTCAGCTGGGGAGCTCCGTTGTTGCTGGCACTTTTGCAACCAATTCATTTGTCTTGTTCATATTCATGTGTCATGAAATCACGGATGTGTTAGTGTTAGTGGACCGAGCCCCGTCCCCGCTTCCGGAACCAGTCAGCCCACCAAGAGTCACCCCCCGCGGAGAGCTCACTCCAGCACCACTGGCCTCAGTAGCCCCCCCCCCTCCCTGGCCCAATATGGCCCTTCCTGGTCCGTTGAGAGTCAGAAGCAAGGCAGAGCCCTTTTTAGGGGGATCCCGCATTCGAGTGAGAGCCCTTTTTACGGGGATCCACATATAGTTGAGAGCCCATTTTACCGGGAATAAGACACATCCAAGTCATTCACGCCCTCTTACCGGGAACGGGTCCGAGACCCGCCGCAAGAGCGACCAGAGGAGCCCCCTCACCGGCCCAATGGGCACACGACAAGGTGGCAATCCTTCGAAGGGGATGTGAGACGTTGTTCGAGTATAATTCGGTCGTGATTTTTGAAAACTGAATTTATCCGGTCGCTTACGTGTTTCGGCGCTTATAATCAAGATACTTAGCTAATAAACTTAAACCTAATTAAAACTAAACGGTAATCTCTTCTTGGAACTTCACCGGTTGACTGCTGCTTTAACTAAATCGCCGACGTTTCTATCCACCTTGCCCGGCGTTATTGAATGGTTTGAGGTCCTTAACGTGCATATGTTCCACGTAACACCCTCTGTCGTCTTGTAGATCGAATATGACTGGAGATATTTGTCTTTTGATAGTTAGTGCGTTGCTATACTTCGGTGCCAGTTTTGCGTTACGTGCGTCGGCTTTGCTCGATAACATCGTTAATTTTCTGACTACCTTATCCCCGATGCTTGGTTTCCATTCTCTTTGCCGGAGATTATAGTGTTTCTGCTGTTTCTCGAACTGTCGAGCTATCTGGGATTGAGCGAGATAGATTGTGTCCTTAATATGCTGAATTCTGGTTGCCAACGGTGTTCTATTTTGTGAGCCGACCTTCTGATGTAAACTGCCGGGCGTCCTGAATTCTCTACCCGTGTTGAGGTAGGCTGGAGAATAGCCGGTTGCGGTGCTACTGGAGGTGTTATAGGCAGATTCTAGTTCGTGCAGATTTTCATCCCACTTCTGATGATGCTTGCCTTGTGTATACTGAGCGATCATAGTTTTAACAACCCTGTTAGTCCATTCAACCGGGTTGCACTGCGGACTGTACAGTTGGGTTTGCCGGTGATTGACTCCGTTATCTTTCAGAAATTCCTCAACGTATTTACTAACAAATTGTCGGCCATTGTCGCTTACGAGGGTGTTTGGCGCAACCGTGACGGAGAAAAACTTGTTCCTTGATATGCCGAATAATAGCTTTGCTGTCGGCTTTCTTTAGCGCTGCTAATTCGACCGACTTGGTAAATCTATTTTGCATTACCAGCAACCATATATTCCCTTTTGCGGAGCGTGGTTGTGGTCCCACTCTATCGACGGAAACCATTTCCCACGGCAGTAGTTATCCTAGCACTATGGCGAACCCAAACATCGCCATAGTGCTGGGGCCGTCGGAGCGCTAGGATATAGGTGGTATATCATATTACTGTTTGGGTTAGGTGAGTCATTCACTCGACTGGTACCACTGACCCCGTGTGTGTGTGTGTATGTGTGTGTGTGTGTGTGCGCTGCTTGTAATGTGTGTGTATGTGCACCGCTGCTTAGTATGTGTGAGTGAGTGCGTGTGCTGCTGCTGCTTGTCATGTGTGAGTGTGTGTGTATACGGCTGCTTGTCGTGTGTGTATGTGTGCGTGTGCTGCTGTTCCTGCTGCTTGTCGTGTGTGAGTGTGTGTGCATGCTGCTGCTTGTCATGTGTGAGTGTGTACCGCTACTTATCATGTGTGAGTGTGTGTGTGTGTTTGTGTGTGTGTGTGTGTGTGTGTGTGTGTTATTGAGAATCGACTCTGTCGGTTATGAGAAATAATTGTGTTTTCTCATGATGTTTTTTGCATCTTTTTATTTATAGCCTTACCGTGGACTATCGAGTGTACCTACATAAAGAAGTTTCCAGAGATATGGGTCTTTATGGAGTTTTTATGTAGTTTTCGATATTATATTGATTTTTGATAGTTCATGGTGAACGATTTATGAGTTTATGATTTTATAGGGAGTGTCCATGGTTTTTATGATGTTTTTTGCAAGTTTCGTGTACAACCTCACCGCGGTATACTGAGTGTACCTACATTAAAAGGTTCCAGAGCTATGGGGTCTTTATGGAGTTTTTATGGGGTTTTTTAATTTTTGTCGATTTTTGGTCGTTTATGGTAAACGAATCATGGTTATATGATTGTATAGGGGTGTCCATGGGGTTTTTATGGTGTTTTTGCAACTTTCGTGTACAACCTCACCGCGGTATACTAAGTGTACCTACATTAAAAGTTTCTAGATCTATGGGGTCTTTATGGAGTTTTTATGGGGTTTTTTAAATTTTGTCGATTTTTGGTAGTTTATGGTAAACGAATCATGGGTGTATGATTTTATAGGGTGTCCATGGTGTTTTTATAGTGTTTTTTTGCTACTTTTGTGTATAGCCTCTCCGTGGCATATTAAGTGTACTTACATAAAGAATTTCGTGATCCAGGGAATTTTTATAGGGATTCCATCGGTATACTCATCAGATCACTCATTATAAATTACGCACATACTCTCGCTTTCTATAAAATTTATACGAGACGTAAGTTGGACGAAGCAGGCACTTCGGAAACCGCACAGCACACGCGCACTAATGACGATTCGCGACGGAGATGTTCACTCGACTAGAGAACATTCTCGACTGACTACCCCTCCATCGACTGCTTGGCTATGACAGCCTTTACTGCTGGATACGTTCGCTGTACATATCGCATAGTATCTTCTTACCTTGATTTTGTCAGAACTCGGAATTGTTGAAACGGATACCACAGCGTGTCTTCTCACGTGTTGCTGCCTATGACATTCTTTTTTACGTCGACGGTCACATACGCAGTTGACATTGCATAGTATCATCTTACCTGGACTTAGTTTGAGCTTGAAGTCGTCGACATGGATACTATTGCGTGTCTTCTCACGTGCTGCTGACTATGAAATTCCTCATCGACATTACTACAGCGACGAACCCAAACATCGCCATAGTGCTGGGGGGCCTACTAGAGCGGTAGCGATTCTGGTTACAAAGAAAGCGTGACAGCAGCTGACGCAATTCAAGATGAATTAATGGAGAACTAGCAAACCGATTGGTTGACTACCCTCCCCTTATACACCTCGCTGGGATCTCCTGCTAGTTAATTGGTTGATCGTTGAGCCAGCACTAAGATGATTGGACGGGGGGTTGGTGGGGGGTTTTTTCATCATGATATAACGTGGTGGTGGTAGCGGCTAGATCTATACTTAATGAGTGACGGCGAGCTTGATAAATTATCCTTATTTTACGAGCAGTATAAGAAAGAGCTCTTGACGAGGGGGAGTAAAAACTTACGAGACTTACTCTCATAAAATTTTTTATTTCATTAAAAAAGTATGTATAATTTATGTTGTATTATTACTTTTTCTATCATTATGTTTAAATAACAACAGTGTTTTTTGTAGATGGATTTAGAAGCTCTTAACAAGATTGCTAGTGGGGGGTTTTTACCCACAAAGAAGGTTTCCGAACTGAAGGTCGACCACCAACACATGGTAACATCATTCAAAGAAGCGAAGACACGTTACGGATCAAAAATAGTGGCTATCCTGGATGACGAGTTTCAAATTTTCCTCCCTACTCGGGTATCTACCGCACTGATGAAGGATACGAAATTGTATGAAAGCATGAGTAATCAAGCCAACAAATTAAAACTGTTCTTAAATCATAAGGGGGGTAATGTTATTGAGTTTAATACTGCTTAGAAATATTGTAAAAACTGAAATAAAAAATAAAAAAAAAAAAAAAAACAAATTTATATGTGAAAGTTTATTTAATCATTAACCCATATATGGCGCTACAATAAATCAGGGTAAAGTTTGCACACCGTTGATTGGCCGATCAGTGTATCAGCCTCGAGGTTATTGGTGAAGAAAGACCCCCCACCACAGCAACTACAAGTACGTAGGTAGTCTAGTCCCCCCTTCTCCCACCACACCGTTGCTCACTACTATCAATAATAACTCTCTCGAGAGAGAAAAAAGACATCAGTATGTGAAATGGATACACGATGGAAGCATCCATTCACCTCGATTCTATGTGGACCCACAGGATGTGGTAAAACCGAGTTTGTGAAAAAGTTTATCAAAAATATTGATCGTATGTGCGATGCACGAATCGAGCGTATAATTGTATATTACGCTGAATGGCAAGCAGGGTACAAGACTTTTAGTGGTAGAAACGTGGAATTTCGCGAGGGTTTACCACAGAGTTCAGACTACGCCAATGATCCAAGACCAAAACTAGTGATCATTGACGATTTGATGCGGGAATCGTCATCGTCAGGTGGAACAATCGTTGATATTTTTTCAAAAGGGTCCCATCATCATTCGTTGTCGGTATTCTACATCAGTCAGAACATATTTCATCAAGGTAAAGGACAGCGTGACATATCATTGAATGCTCAATACATAGTTACGTTTAGAAACTTGCGTGATCGATCGCAAATATTACATCTGTCTCGCCAAGTGTGCCCAGATACCCCTCGATTTTTGCAAGAAGCTTACTGGGACGCCACAGCGAGACCTTACGGATATCTGCTGTTGGATTTAAAACAAGAAACACCAGACAATTGTCGTTTTCGCACTTGTATATTTCCGGACGACGAGTTCCACTACGTCTACATACCAAAAAAGAAATGCAAAGGTAGTGACACATCTGGTGTAGTACCAATAGTTTCTCTGTAATGGCTCCTCGTCATCGACAACCTTTTCATCATAAAGAAGGTGTTGTTCTTCAAGCTCTTTATCATCTCAACAGTAAACAAAGAAAAGCTCTTTTACAAAAAGCAGATAATAAACTAGTAAGACATATCTGCGAGTGCGCTTTAAATATACTAGTTGGGAACGTGCCTCTCGATAAGAGGCACAAATCAAAACTCCGCAAACACGCTAATATACTACGCACATTGGCTGAACCTCGTGTGAGTTTATGTAAGAAGAAAAAACTTATCGTCCAACGTGGTGGTTTCTTACCTGCACTACTCGCACCTATCATTGGCACAGTTTTGGCAAGTCTTATTAGCAAGTGAAAATGGAGCACACTCGAAAAATGGTTCTTCTACCTCAAGAAAATTTAGAACGCCTTCAATGTACGCTTGCCAGTGGCCAACAACAGCAATGCCAAATGCTAAACACTGTGCAAACACCAGGTTCGGCGCTGAGTAGACTCGATGCCGAGATGAACGAAATACTGAATTCTTCTACGTGTAAAGATGAGCGAGAAAAATGGTCGTTGTATCGTCAGGTCTTACAGCGCTATTTACATTTTAAAAACTCGAGTGGTGCGAATGTAAGAGAACTTGATGATGATATGAATGGAGAGGTAGCACCTGTTGAAATAAGGGAGAAGCAACATCTATCTGATACTGCCATCACCGAATCTGTACCAGCTCGTTATAGATCTAATGCAACAAAACTTTTACGACGATTACACGATAGCGATAAAATTACGTGGGATCATAATGGTGCTGTTAAGATTGATGGTGTGCGAATTCGTAATGCCAACATTATTGACCTGGTGAATGATGCAATGCGTGAGAGGAAAACTGCGACGACACCGCCTGGACATTTACAATTTGCGCGTGTGATTCGTGAGTCATGCGTTCCTCAAGAATACATTGGTAACCGACGTGTATTAAAAAATGCCGCTCGAGTATCATCCGAGACATCCAGTTCAGAGGGCGCTGAGGAGTACGCATCGCCACAACAAAACGGAAGAAATATCGCTGAAACTACCAGTGTCGAAGATCTCAGCGAAGCGGACGGGGAAGAATCTAGCACACAAACACCGAGACAAACAAGAAGGAAAATTTTAGCAACTCCTGATCAAATTCAAAGATGGCAACGGTTGAGCGGGAGTGTCAAGAAGAAGATATAGTCGTGAGTTCCCAAGACAAGAATAGCGCCTTAGATGCCTTGATCGATTTACTACCGTTCGAGATGCATGTACCTGGTTACAGGTTTTGTGGACCCGGTACTAAATTGGCCGAGCGCATTGAGAGAGGTGAAGTTGGAATAAATCCATTGGATGAGGCATGCCGACAGCATGATTTAACTTACGCTGACAAGCAAGGGAATCGACGTCAAGCTGATAGAGTTTTGGCAGAGTATGCCTTTTCTCGTATGCTAGCGGAGGACACAGAACCCGACGAAAGAACTTTAGCTATGATGACGGCGTGTTGTATGGTGAGCAAAATTACGTTTGAAAAGTTTTTTTCGCGCGTTAAGAAAGCGTTTAAAAAAACAAAGAGTAAGCCAAAAAATGAATCGAAGAAAAAATTGAAAGATAAGAAGGTACTTAAGCAGTTGAAAGAGAGAGTGCATAAAGAAAAATAAAAATGAATGAATCTTTTGAAAATCTGTACTATAACCCCCCGCATCCTTCCGCGTATGCTGGTGTTGACAAGCTTTCACAAGCTACAGGCAAGAAACACAAGCGACAGAGTATCGTTGAATGGTTAGAGAGTCAAGACGCATACAATTTACACAAACCTGTCAGACACCGTTTTATTAGACGCAATTACAATGTTCGAAACATGGATGATTTATGGGAAGCTGATTTAATGGATATGAAATCAATAAAAACTTATAATGATGGTTATACCTACGTTTTAGCAGTCATCGATGTGATTAGTAAATACAGTTGGCTCGAGCTTGTCAAGGATAAAACTTCAAAAAATGTTGCTCATGCTTTCCAGCGTATCTTGTCAAGAAGCAAAAATCGTCAACCTATTTGTCTCCAAACGGATAAGGGTAAAGAATTTGTCGGTCGTGAGATGCAAGAAATTTTAAAAGAGCATGGTATAACATACAGAGTGGCACGAAGTCCTGATATTAAGGCGGCCATTGTTGAAAGATTCATAAGAACTATAAAAGAGAGAATTTGGAGATACTTTACACACCAAAATACACGTCGATACATCGATATCTTGCCAAAAATATTAGAATCGTATAATAACGCCAAACATTCAGCGACGAAGATGACACCTGCATCTGTGACTCTGTTCAATGCTGCCAAAGCTCGTAAAAATCTAAAACAACGATATGAGAATCATGGTAGCAGATCGGTTAAATATAAACCCGGACAGCTGGTACGAGTCAGTCGTGCGCAGAACGTTTTCGCGAAAGGATACGAGAGTGGTTGGACACTAGAGATATTCAAGATTACTCGAGTTTCGGAGACACGTCAACCACCGGTGTACTATCTACAAGATTTAGCGGGTGAAGATATTGATGGATTTTTCTACGCCGAAGAATTAAGCAGAGTTCGAAAAAATTTGAATACAGCAATTTTCGAGGTTGAGAAAATTTTAAAAACCAGAGGTAAAGGACGTAAAAAGGAATATTACATTAGTTGGAAGGGTTATCCAGATAAATTCAACTCGTGGGTGAAAGCACGTGACATTGAGAGAATATAAAAATGAAAGATCAATTCTACGTTGTTCTGCCTAGCAATAGCAGCATGAGTTATTTCTCTGAAAATACTACCACACATTTTATTACGCAGTTGCCTCAGCAAATACGACTTCAAGGTCAATGGTGCGTTGCTCTCACAGAGGTTCAAATTCCGCTGACGTTTCAGCACGTGTCATCAGAGAGAAACGAAAGATACGTACTGGTGAAAAATATGCCGTATAATCCCGTGGAGAATATTGCTTTGATAGAAAATATAGAATATGATTTTACTGATCAAAATAAAATAATACTGGACACTCTAAGTGGAGGTGCATCTTTAATTCATCCAGGAGTTTATAAAGATATAGAGTCCTTGGTGAGCGAATTGAACAATTTAGTTTCTACAAAGAATCACCTGGAATTCAAAATTGAGCATGGAGGTTATGTATCAATCAATAGAGTCTGTGCTGAGAGTACATGTCCAGGTTTGCAACATGAGGTATATTTAGCTGAAAAATTACGAAAAATCTTAGGATTTGAAGCCAGAAATCTTGTCTTTGAGAGGAACGACTCGATCGAGGCCAATAGACCAGCCCACCTCTCCAATGCCTTACCATCCATGCTTATGATCTATACCGACATTTGTGAACCTTACGTGACGGGGGATATCCAATCACGGCTTTTAAGATCGGTTTCGATTAATATGGATAGCTACACC
Organism: Pteromalus puparum; assembly: GCA_012977825.3. Taxonomy (NCBI): domain Eukaryota; kingdom Metazoa; phylum Arthropoda; class Insecta; order Hymenoptera; family Pteromalidae; genus Pteromalus; species Pteromalus puparum. The sequence goes on from CM053172.1 coordinate 25,984,870, forward strand.
TATGGCTGTACGAAAATTAAAAGTTTCTCCCCACCCATGTACCTACCTCTATTATTCGGCTCATTTCAGACCGTTGAAATTGATATAAGGGATCAATGTGGGCAACCGATACCATTTGACAATGGAACTCTGACAGTGACACTTCATTTTAAAAAAATTGGCGATTGAGAACTGCAGAATGGATAGATACGAAGCATACTTCAACACACAAGCTGGGTACGGTTACAACGGCGGTGTCGGACGGGTATACATTGGTGCCCCTTATCAGAGAGGTCATGGTGGTATTGGCTCTTTTTTGGCTGGTATATTTCGACGTGTACTACCGCTCTTGACACGTGGCGCCAAAGCTGTTGGTAAGGAAGCACTGCGTTCTGGGATGAACATAATGTCTGACGTAACAATGAATAATACACCCATCAAGGAGTCGTTTCGCAAACGTATTAGAGAATCCGGTGAAACTCTCAAGAGGAAGGCTGAAGAGAAATTGGATAAGTTGATGGAGGGGTCAGGATATAAACGCCTGCGTCACGGTCAATCGTTTCAGTTGCCAATGCTTGGTGGACCTGGTAGCATCGTGAAATGTAATAAGCCTACAAAAAAAAGGAAGGTTTCTAAAAGGCGTACAAGAGCTAGAAGAGATAAATCGAAAAGCGCTAGGAAGCAGAAGAAAAAGAAGAATAAGAAAAGACAATCAAAAAAAAAGAAGAAAAGGACAACAAGAGACATTTTTGATAACTGAAAGAAAAGATGGCGTTTTTACACACCCACTCTTGTGAGTGTTTAAAATCGGAGTTGCTCTTATTTGAAATACCACCTACCCAAACGACGATCGAAGGTTCGCACTGGATGACCTACAAACCAATATCATCATTGACCGATGATTCACCTATAGAATTTGTGCTACCAGGGAATAGCGAGGAATACATCGATCTCGCTCACACAATGCTCAGCCTTCGGGTAAAATTAAAAAGCAGTATGACGGAAGATGATGTAGCTGAAGCTCAAGTTGCAACTTTTAGATCTAATGTAACGAAAGTTGGTCCAGTTAATAATTTCATGCACTCTATGTTCAACCAAGTGGACGTATTTTTTAATCAAAAACCAGTATCACCATCCACTAACGCCTACGCTTATAGAGCATACATCGAAACTTTACTAAACTATGGACCTGCTGCTAAAACTTCACATTTGACAAGTGTCTTGTGGTGTGACGATAAAGCCGGTCATATGGACAGTATGGATAATAATACCGGACTCGTGGAACGTCGAAAATTTTTATCAGCAAAACGGACAATTGACTTGAAAGGCCACCTTCATTGCGACGTATTTAATCAAGAAAAACTGTTGTTAAACGGTGTTGAGGTAAGAGTGCGACTTGTAAAATCTCGAGATAGTTTTTGTTTGATGGATGTGCTGGGCTGTTTCTCTGTACACATAGAAGAAGCAAATTTATTAGTCAGACGCGTCAAAGTTAATCCTAGTATATTACTGGCACATGCTCAAGCACTTTCAAAAACAACTGCTAAATACCCTATCACAAGGGTAGAGGTTAAAGCTATAACAATGCACAGTGGAATTCATGGTGAAACTTTGGATAATATCATATTAGGACAGCTGCCAAAACGGATTATAATAGGTTTTGTAAATAACAAAGCTTTCAATGGTGATCGAGAACGCAATCCTTTTAATTTTGAACACTTCAATATAAATTTTTTATGTTTATATGTTGACGGTGTACAGATACCATCGAAACCTTTACAACCAGATTTTAAAACAAATAAATTATACGTTGATGCGTATCACACCTTATATTCAGGCACGGGTATACATTTTCTTAATGAAGGTAATCAAATCACACGAGAATCATATCCTGATGGGTATTGTCTATTCGCATTTGATTTAACACCCGATTTGTCTGCTAATGATAACACTCATTGGAATTTAATTAAACATGGCAGTGTTCGATTAGATGTACGGTTCGATGATCCTTTGGCTGATACTGTAAATTGTATCGTTTACGCAGAATACGACAATATCTTGGAAATAGATGCATCACGTCAAACGATCATTGACTTTAGCGGTTAAAATTTTTACATGTAGATGTCGCTCTCTTATATTATATATACCGGATGATAGTATAGCTCGTGAGTCAGTGGTGTCTTGTCTCTCGAATGCTGTGAAAAATCTTTAAAAGAAAAGATGGACATCATCATTGATATTCAGTTTTTCAAAGGTCCGAAACTCCGTAATGTACCAAAAGAAATTGCAATAGTTGGTCTTTATAATAATTTCAGTGCTCATTGGGTAGTCGCATCACCGTTTAGTATACAAGATTTAAATGAAGATATTCGGCAGCAAAATGAATGGTTGACTAGAGAGAAACACGGATTGGACTATTTCGAAGGTGAAGTAAATTTGAAAATGCTTTATCGAAGACTGAAAGACATTACAAAAAGTGTGAGGAAAATTTATGTGAGAGGTAGCGTGAAACGGTGTATTTTATATAAAATTATTGCTCGAGAAATTATTAATTTAGAAAACGATAGCACCTGTCCTGCTTTTGATCGTTTATCCTCCGATGCATATTGTATACACCACGTTGTTAAACCCTTCTACCAAAGATATAGATGTGCATTGAATAACGCTCATCGTTTGAAAAATTGGTTGTGCTTACAAGAACATCGATACTTCCACCCGGCGGAGCAAATTTGTAATGGATAGTCTTCAAATATTAAAAATTCTATCATGCATACAATCGCACACTGTGGGTGTATTTCCTGCGGACCAGATACCTCGTGTGTGGACTAAACCGGTTGCGTTTGTTGTAAACACTGACGATCATACTAAACCAGGAATGCATTGGGTTGCTGTACACGTGAACAAATCGGGTAATGCAATGTATTTTGATAGTTTTGGTATGCCACCGTTTGTACCGGCTCACATCAATCGCTTGCGAAAAAATTGTAAACAGTTTCGTTGGAATGCGGTGCGCTTGCAGGATACATCATCTGATGTTTGCGGACAATATTGTATTATGTTTTTACATTATATGTGTAGTGGATTAGGTTTCAAAAAGTTTTTAGATAATTTCAACGATAACTTGAATAACAATGATAAAATAGTTAGAAAGTTTGTGAAATGTGAGAAAAATGCTGACAGAGATTTCGTTGGGAATGGCGGGTGCATAGTCAGATGTTTACAAAGCTGCAGCTCTAAAATGTCATTGTTGTAACACAACCCTGCCAGTATTTTTCTTCTTGCATTCCTAATAATTTGATACTTGTCATGCGTTGGTAATGTTCACTTTGTTTATGAAACGTTTGTGCTTTCCACCTCCCCGTTTTACATTGACCAAGAGTATATTAAGACTCGACTCCGGAGCTCTGCACAGCATTCATTCAAGAACAGTCGAGTAAACCAGTGAGATCAGAAGCTAAAAAAGACATAAAAAATGGAGCATGAAGAAGATGCATCCATTAACCATCAATCACACCAGTTGTTTTGCGCCTTCTACCCACTCAACAAGTCTTATTCGAAAAAGGTTATCGTCGGTCTGGAATACGATTTCTTGGACGATCCATACTTCAAACCAGTGGTGCGATTATTAAATTCGGACTTCACTGGTATCGCTTTCTCATACGACGGTTGGCAAGAACTGAAGTCCAATTTCGCTGAAATCTCCAGTTATTTTTCTGAAGTCTCAGAGGATTCAGATAAGCAGAAAATTCGTGGTACTGGATGGTCGATAAAGTTTACACGAGGTCATCACGGTAAAGCCATTATAATCGGGGAGGAGAGTACACCCAATCAGGCGAAAAGACCAAGAAGAAGAAGATGTCGGCAAAATATTGTGTTGAAGAAGGTGGCATTTGACTGTTTAAATGAATATATATCGAAGTGTATTGATATACGTCTTGAATGTTTATTAGCTATATCGGGTAATGTAAGCTTTGCGATACAAAAAATTGTAGAACACATTGTAAATAAAAGTAGACTTGACATGGCTGAGGCGCGAGCCACACATTATACACCTTATATTGTTAAACAGTATGTAAATTTATTCGATGACGTGGTGTTGACCCGCATCGTCAACAGTGTTGATACACGCTCTGAACAGTTTGAGAATCAAACCACGCTTATTAAAGACGAGATTCAATATATATTGTACGAAATTACTTCATTACATATGTATAATTTCATAGATTATCTAAATAAAAAAAAAATTGAAGCCTGATTTTTTATTCGTATTTACTTACCATCCATACGAAAAAACCATTCTCCTTTTTTTCAATTTCCATTTAATCGTTCATATATAATATTTTTTCATCAAAATTTTAATAATTATTTAAAATCTCTTATCAAAAAAAGCGTGATACCACATTCAACACCTCTACTTCTTTTGTTACCGCCCCTTCCCCTACCACTTCCCCTACCCCCTCTATAGCCACTCTAGCGACAGAGGATCTCCCATCCTCTCCGTGGAAACACGGGTATCAATTACTCATAAGCATTCCTCGAGGATGACATCACTAACGCTCCGACGACCCCCCCAGCACTATGGCGATGTTTGGGTTCGTCGCTGTAGTAATGTCGATGAGGAATTTCATAGTCAGCAGCACGTGAGAAGACACGCAATAGTATCCATGTCGACGACTTCAAGCTCAAACTAAGTCCAGGTAAGATGATACTATGCAATGTCAACTGCGTATGTGACCGTCGACGTAAAAAAGAATGTCATAGGCAGCAACGCGTGAGAAGACACGCTGTGGTATCCGTTTCAACAATTCCGAGTTCTGACAAAATCAAGGTAAGAAGATACTATGCGATATGTACAGCGAACGTATCCAGCAGTAAAGGCTGTCATAGCCAAGCAGTCGATGGAGGGGTAGTCAGTCGAGAATGTTCTCTAGTCGAGTGAACATCTCCGTCGCGAATCGTCATTAGTGCGCGTGTGCTGTGCGGTTTCCGAAGTGCCTGCTTCGTCCAACTTACGTCTCGTATAAATTTTATAGAAAGAGAGAGTATGTGCGTAATTTATAATGAGTGATCTGATGAGTATACCGATGGAATCCCTATAAAAATTCCCTGGATCACGAAATTCTTTATGTAAGTACACTTAATATGCCACGGAGAGGCTATACACAAAAGTAGCAAAAAAACACTATAAAAACACCATGGACACCCTATAAAATCATACACCCATGATTCGTTTACCATAAACTACCAAAAATCGACAAAATTTAAAAAACCCCATAAAAACTCCATAAAGACCCCATAGATCTAGAAACTTTTAATGTAGGTACACTTAGTATACCGCGGTGAGGTTGTACACGAAAGTTGCAAAAACACCATAAAAACCCCATGGACACCCCTATACAATCATATAACCATGATTCGTTTACCATAAACGACCAAAAATCGACAAAAATTAAAAAACCCCATAAAAACTCCATAAAGACCCCATAGCTCTGGAACCTTTTAATGTAGGTACACTCAGTATACCGCGGTGAGGTTGTACACGAAACTTGCAAAAAACATCATAAAAACCATGGACACTCCCTATAAAATCATAAACTCATAAATCGTTCACCATGAACTATCAAAAATCAATATAATATCGAAAACTACATAAAAACTCCATAAAGACCCATAGCTCTGGAAACTTCTTTATGTAGGTACACTCGATAGTCCACGGTAAGGCTATAAATAAAAAGATGCAAAAAACATCATGAGAAAACACAATTATTTCTCATAACCGACAGAGTCGATTCTCAATAACACACACACACACACACACACACACACACACACACACACACACACACACACACATGATAAGTAGCGGTACACACTCACACATGACAAGCAGCAGCATGCACACACACTCACACACGACAAGCAGCAGGAACAGCAGCACACGCACACATACACACACGACAAGCAGCCGTATACACACACACTCACACATGACAAGCAGCAGCAGCACACGCACTCACTCACACATACTAAGCAGCGGTGCACATACACACACATTACAAGCAGCGCACACACACACACACACACACACATACACACACACACACGGGGTCAGTGGTACCAGTCGAGTGAATGACTCACCTAACCCAAACAGTAATATGATATACCACCTATATCCTAGCGCTCCGACGGCCCCAGCACTATGGCGATGTTTGGGTTCGCCATAGTGCTAGGATAACTACTACTCACGGCTGTTCAACGTTGGTGGCGTACATAGTCCCTGCTTTCGTTTGTTGTTGTGCCTTGTACGCTTGACAGTTTGGACAGCTCCGTACGTAGCGTGCTCCCTCTTGAAGCACTCCCGGCCAGTAATATCTTCTCGCCAATCGTTGCAACGTTTCAGCGACGCCCAAATGTCTTGCTGTGAGGTTATCATGACACTCTTTTAGCACTTTAGCTCGTCCTTCGGTGGAAACGCAGATTTTCCGGTCTTCGACCGCGTCGGTATCGTTGAAATCTAGAGTGTGCAGTATGTAACGGTGAAGGACTTCATTTTTGATGCAGTATTCCGGATGACTCTTGGGATCTTGTTGAACATCACTAAATTTCTTTTTGAACCAGGTACATTGTGCCTTGCTATCGAGGTTGCACAGTGCTATCGGCTGCCTAGGCAATGCATCTGCGACTGTGTTGTCCTTGCCTCTCCGGTACTTTACTTCGTAGTCCTATTGCGATAATTCCATTGCCCAACGGGCTAAATGGCCTGATGGGTTATCGACTTTCTCTAGCCACTTGAGAGATTAATAATCGGTAAAGACGACAGAATGGTAACCTTTCAGGTATTCCCGGAACTTCCAAATTCCCCATTTTATGGCTAGGCACTCCTTCTCCGTGGCGGAGTAATTTTGTTCGGCCTGATTTATCGAACGGCTGGCATAAGCTATTACCCGTTTCTTCTCTCCTTCTTCCTGAGTTAAAATGGTCTTGAGTCCTTCATTGCTGGCATCTGTCTGGAGAATAAATGTTCTCGAAAAATCCGGGCACACTAGGATCGGTGCCTTCACTAGATTATTTTTTGAGTTTTTCGAAAGCTTCTTGCTGAGCTGCGCCCCATTCCCATCTTATTTTTATCTTCAGGAGCTCGTTGAGAGGAGCCGTTTTCTTAGCCACTTGCGGTATGAATCTCCTATACCAGGAGATCAGTCTTGAGAACCTTCGTAACTCCTTCAGGTTTGCCGATGCATGCAGCTCAGTGATTGCTCTTACTTTCTCCGGGTCTGTCTGTAAGCCTTCCTCGTCGACCAGATGGCCGAGATATTTCAATTGTTTTCTGCAAAAATGGCTTTTTTCCCAGTTCGGTTTCAGCCTGGCTTCTCGAAGACGGCGGATGGTCTCACTGATTAATTGGAGATGTTGTTCAAAGTTGTCGGTAACTATCACGATATCATCGAGATAGCAAAAAATATTCGATTCGAGATCCGGTGTGATAACTGCTGTGATTAACCTCATAAATGCCGCCGGTGCTGAGTGTAGTCCAAAAGGTAGGACTTTAAACTGCATTAACCCTCTTCCAGGAACGGAAGAGGGTTAATGCAGTTCTCCTCGGTAAGTGGTATCTGCCAGTATCCGTTTTTCAAGTCGATAGTCGTAAGGTATTTTGCCCCCCGAAGCTTGTTCAAGGTGGCGTGAACTTGCGGTAGCGGGTGTGCGTCCTTGACGCTGACTTTATTTACACCTTGGAAATTTATACAAAAACGTCGTTTCCCGTCCTTCTTCTTTGCCAGTACTATGTTGGAACTCCAGGTGCTGTCTGATGGTTCAATCACGTCTTCTTTTAACATTTATTTGACAACCTCGTCGATGATTTTTTGCGTGGCTGGATTACGTGTTCAATAACGCTATTTAATAGGGGTGGGATCGTTTACCTTTATTGTATACTGTATCAACTGTGTTGGCCCCTGAATGTTCCTGAACAGATTTTTCTCGTATTGAACTAGTTCATCCACTCTCGCTTGCTGGTGTTCCCTAATCTCCTGAATGCCCGTGTTGTTGATTGTGAGTATCGGAACAGTTGACGGAGTGGGCTGTAACTCCTTGTCTGCCAGGATGAGGCGGATATTCAGTTATTGCAGTGCATCCATACCCAGGAGCATATCGTGGCACAAACATTTCATTATTATGAACTTGTTTCTGAATATGTCCCCTAATGTTGTTGCTTCCCCTTCCAAGTAGTTTGATAATTCGGTTGTTGATCCATCGGCGAGTGTAGCAAGGGTCCCTTGATTTACATATCGCCAGCCATTTTGCTGCCCTATTCCAGCGGTTTCGGTGTACGTTTTCTTGGCGCATTTTTTTAGTTTCCCGAGCGGTCTGGAATTCCATGGCATTTCCTCGTGAGTACGCCGTCTTTACCGCATACAGAGCAAAATTTTCTCGGCTTGTTCTTGCACTCGATTCGAGAGTGTCCTCGTTGTTTACAACGCCAGCAACATTCAGCTCGGTTGTAGTAGTTTGTCGTTCCAGTGTGTTTCCCTGTAGCTGTACTATTCACGGCCGTCTTTCGCTCTTGTTCTCGTATTCTAACGGCGACGTCTTCGTATTCTTCGACTCATGCTGTATGAGTTGCGGAAAATCTTCAATTTCCTCCCTGCGTACCCTGAGCTGCGTAACTCCGGCTTCATGTTGTAGTATATGTTGTCTAGATGCTCTTCCGGAGTATGACCTCCTCTTCGTCTCATCAAGGTCGTGAGGGCGGTGCAGTAAGCCCTTATACTCTTGTTGGGGCTCTGTACACTTTCGAGGACTTGTCTGGTTAAATTTCTTCCTTCTGCACTGGACAGATAGAAACTTCGGAGTTTGTCCTCAAGATCTTCCCACGTGTGGCAGTCACTGGCGCAGTTGCGTCTCCACTGGAGGCTTCCCTTCGGAAAAGCTCCAGGACCCCTTGCAGCAGTTGTTCGCTGGTGAAACCATATGCTGTACGTAGTTCGTGCACCCTTTCCAGAAATGCGTGAACGTCCTTACCCTCGAAATGTCAATTCCATTTGCGGATTTGGTCCAGGACCTTATTCTCGTTAGGTAACGGTTCTCGGTGGTCTCCGGTTGGAGTAAATGATCCCCTAGCCCGCCGTGTCTCATCGAAGGTTTGCTGCAGTATTTCTAATCGCTCTGTTTCCAAATCATTCTTTAAATTGGCTTCTTCATCGTATCAAGTTAGATCCTTTTGCTTGCTGTCGAATTCGCTAGAATTAGCCCGGGCGTAGCGTACTAAACGCCGGCTAAGTACTAATACGTAATACTGTTCCGTCGGGATCAAGTTCTCTCTGCCGGAGTTCGGCGATAAGCTGGGCCTTCTTAAGGCGGTAAATCCACGCAACCTTCATTATCACAAACAAAAAAAAAATCCTATTTTTCTTCACAAATTACTGCGGTTTTTTAAGCGAAATCTTTCTTAAATCTTTCTAAAACAGTCCCTGTCCGAGCGCCATGTAACGATTGCGTTTTCCCCGGGGTGCGGGTGTCAGTCAGGAGTCTAGGATTTGGAGTGGGGAAAAGGGCGATTAAGCACTCTGTTACTTAATATGTAAATAAATCGTATATTCTCAACAACAAATTGCAACTTAGTAGCCGCGTTGATAATGCTCACCTGTAGAAATGATATCACGTGAAGTTAGAAATATTTCACCTTTACAAACAGTAATATGGTTACGGTCGCACGATTATAAAGAAGTGGTACGGAGACGGTCGGTGTGGTTGAGGCGTGTGTGTCTAGTAGGACATTCGGCGACGTCCACGTGTGCTCACGAGGACAAGGCTCGTGGTCGTTTCAGGATCCCGATTATCTCGTGTGCTTACGACGATAATCCGGCGGGACAGGTCAGGACTAGCCGTCACGTGTGCTCACATCGACGATGGTCAGGCTTTAGCTCTCCTTGCGGTAATATGTGCACACGGTACTGCTCGGATCGGAAGCTCGAGCCGAACTGATTTCAACGCACGGTGGCCGGCCTTATATACCCCGCGGTGTGGCTACAGGTATACGCGTGCGTGTCTGGCGGGTGAGTATACACGCGGTGCCTAGTGATTGGTGTACGCCGGGTTGTCCAAATTTGGGCTCGTGTGGACTCGCCTTTACCTTGATGCGCGCGCGCACACTTTCCGTGAGATATATTGTGTTTCAGGAAATAAGGAAAGAGTAAAATACTTTATTCTTTCAAACGTATTAAAGTTTATTCATGAGAATATATACATGGTATACTTAAAAGGTTACATTTTTTTCGAATTATACATAATTGTGCACTACTTTTGCTATGAACGACAAATCGCACGCAAGTATTACGGTTCACATTTCTGACTTTCAGAGTTTTTGAAACTTTAAACTGTTGATCTACCAGTGAACTATATACTCAAAGTCCTTTGAATGTCGGCTATTGCATGACGATACCTGACGGGCTATTGGATAGTTTCAATTTTTTACAAACAGGCTAAACGTTAGGTTTTTTTGTCTCCTGCGGCTGGCTGATAATTTTTAGGCCTTTCGTCGATTGCGATACATTTTGTACTGTACGAAGATGAAAATTTCAAGTCGTAATTTGTCAGAAAGTTTTTAAATGGGCGTCTGAACTCATAATGTGTTGGAATTGCTAGTTTTTAAGTTTCAAAAACAAATCCTAAACAGATGCAGAAATCTGAGGCGGGGAAAGTAAATCCGTTTCCCCGATTTATAGTTTTATGAGATGCTCGGGTTTGCGATGCGACGCGCTGCAACGCGTCGCTCGTCTCCAATTTTATGGAGAGCATAGCCATCTGGAGCTCGCATGCAGTTATAAAAACGGGACCATTGTTTTAGGCTTAAGCAGCAGACGGAGCAGCGGGACACATTCCCTTGCATTACCGATAGCTTGCCGGTCACTCTAGCCCTCAGCAGCCCTCAGTCTCTGGCAGCTCCATTTAGCGATCGGACGTGCCTATTTCTCTGTGCTCTTAGAATAAATTCAAAGTCCAAGTAAAATATTCTGAGTTTCGTTTCATTTTATTCATCCATTTCCAATAGGTTATGGGCCCAGATAACATTGTTTAAAACTGTGTTATTAATAGTGTATATTTAAATTTATCTTACGTGTGATTTTGTGTGCATAAACTTTTAAATATAAACTTAAGATATAGACAGTAGCTATATTTTTATAACAGTGATCATAGAACATTCTAAACTAAGAAGAAATATAAAACCCTTTGATGGAGATCGTTATAGTGTTTGGAAATTAAGAATAAGAAATTTATTAAATGAATTTGGTGTGCTTAAAGTAATCGATAACTTAGTTCCTGCAGAAGCCCGTGATGATTGAATTAAGGCAGAAGGAATTGCTAAAAATGTTATTGTTGAGTACTTATCAGATTCTTTACTTAATGTTGTAAAAACTGAAAGTACAGCCAAACAGATTATGCTTAGTTTAGATGCTATTTATGAACGGAAAACTATGGTGACACAATTAGCATTGAAAAAGAGACTACTTGAATTAAAGCTACAAGGTGATACGTCTTTAATTCAGCATTTCATGACATTCGATGATTTAATTATGGAGTTGTTTGCCGCCGGTGCAGAGATGAAAGAAACTGATAAAGTAGCTCATTTGTTGCTAACTCTTTCTAAATCGTACGATGGTATAATAACAGCTATTGAAACGCTATCAGAAGATAACTTAACTGTAGCGTTTGTTAAAACCAGGCTTTTGGATCATGAAGTTAAGTTAAAAACAGAAAGTAGAGACACAAGTGCAAAAGTTTTAAATATAAATTATAATGACACACAATATCATAATTTTACGCGAGCTGCTGTGTAGTGCGGCGTGTGCGACGTTGACTGTTATTCTACTTCTCTCTCTCTCTCTTCCTCTCACTCGGCTAAACGCCGGCATTATCCGGCTGATACTCGATCTCTAAAAGGACACCAATACGATAAGTAATTGATCGTTTATTGGTACAGTCCTGGCAGAGAACGATGAGAGAGAGAGAGAGAGAGAGAGAGAGAGAGAGATTTTAGGTTCGACGGTCACCTCGTCGCAATTCTGTAGTCTCTCTATATTATCAAAAAAGTTTCACCGCTGCCAATTCAGAAATTGTGCTCCTTAATTAGTGCCCCTCAATTACTGTCCCTTAATTCTTGCTCCTTAATTACCCTCCAATACTGCCATTCAGCTATTACCTCTAAACCACTGTTAATACTTATTCTGTAATAAGTTCTAATATTACACACACGGTTAATTCAAACTTTGGATTCCGGAAATTTTTGCCAGTGCTGGCCGCTTGTTAACTGGGGCCGACGTGCATGCGCTCTATATCAGAACGCGGCCACTCGCGTCCAGCGCATGCTTGTCGGCACTGGATATCCCCAATGGGGAACTTGCATGAAAAAATTCATTAGGCCCGTCATGCAGAATATCGAAAAATAATCGACACGTATATTTTCTTTTTTCAATTAAACGATTATTAACAAAGATATAGAGAGTTGAAATGTATGATGTCACTGATTCGAACTGTGTATAGTATATCTATATCGTCAGATTCAGTGGCGTCACATGATATTGCAACCCGCTGTACCTTTGTCAATAAGAAAAAATTAACCTGTGACCAACACTGATGGGAGTTTCCCGAATTTCAATCCCAAATGCTTGAAAATGCGTTTTAAAGAAATATTGAAAATAAACAAAACCACGTCCCAGAATAGTCACGAGCACATGAAATTCAAGCAAAATAAAGCTGTAGATAAGAATCAGTATATAAAGATACAGTTCACAATTTAAGCAAAAATAAGAATAGTTTTTCTTCGTCGTAGCTAGATCAAACGAAATGTTTAAAAGATTATTACAAATCAGTATGACCAGAGGATAGGCAAAAAATCCATTGTTTAAAATATATACAGCTATTAGCCGTGTATGTAGCAAAGACAAATAAGTTGATATTCAATGAGCAGAATCTGTTATGTGCATTAACGGTCAATTCAATACCCGACGATGAAATATCACAAAAGTCTTTCTTCATCTATATTTTTTTATTAGCTTCTTGTCGCAGACAGGCAGACGATTTTTAAGATGGTGAAACTCAAGATGTTCAAGGAAATGGAATTTACTTCCAAGTGGTTTGACAAGGGTTAGCAAGATTGGGACTATACTGAATACCTTTAACAAGAAGAAGTCAAGAGATTTGCGTGTTGTGATAAAACTCCTTTCGGCAAGAAAGCGATCTCATTAATACAAAGGGAACAACCGATTTTGCATTATTATGAAAAGGCTGTTCCAATTCATAAGATCGAAGGTACTTCGTATTACAATCTATTAAACAAGCCGATAGACGTCATGACTTCTGACGTAAGTTATCCTAAAATTATCGAAGAGTTTAGGAGCAAAACGTACAAGCTTCTTTACCCGCTGTATCACAAGTGGTTGCGGATCAGATTTGATCACGGCATGATAGAAACATGGTCACGATTGATGATGTCGTTCAAAGAGTTGCTAAGATTCGTCCACACAGAAAGATCTATAATGTATTTAAATTTATTAAGAAACGCATTTGTTTAATCTCGAATATTCCCTTAAGATGTTTTTTAAGTAGTTTTAAGGTTTAGTTTTTAACATGGGTAACAGTTCTTCCTCTTACATTACCTTTCGGTAGACTCGCAAACTACACAACAATAGGCGCGTGCACGCACGTTGTTGTAAAATTCGAAACGGCGTAACTTTTGCAACGGCCGATTTATTGCGACAAATCAATACTGAACAATTAAGACGCGTTTGAGTTCTTGTAGGTAAAATTTTTTTCTCCACATACACAGAAAGAAAGAAATGTATTGTTTACACGTGCCCTATCATTTTAACTCCTTGGAAAGGAAAATCCAAAACACATGCGCTGAAACAATCATATATCAACTAAAAATCTCGACATTATACAAGCGTTTAGATTATACTAAATTCAGCAGTAGCTCGTCAATATAGAATAGAGAATATAGAATCAATATAGAATAATAATTGTTCTTTTCTTGTACCGATAAGTTCAACAAATGCGATATACAATCCCGTATACGTTTAGCGCGTCAGCTCAGCTACAGCAACTAGCTGGCGTCTATGATTCGTTATAAGAAGCTGATGCATACACAGCAATGGGTGCGTTTTCCAACGACCTTAAAGAGACCTAACCACCTTAAATTGTCAAAAAATGAAAAATCGGATTTTATTTGTATATTAACATTAAATTGTTTAAAAAATGTATTAAACAAACGTATAAACTTTAAAAAACTATAAAAAACAGTTAACAATTTTTATACATACCAAATACCAGGTGCAACATGTCTCCGAAGGTCAAAATTCACAATTTCCATTTTTTTTAAAACTTTACTAACATGTTTGAAATACACATAGTTCTGACATGAGTGTAGGGATTTGTAAGTAAATTAAATCTTAAAAAGTTTATTAATTATCTTCAATTTAAAGAAATTATTTGTTTAAAAATGTTAAAAATGACAAATATTTTGTTTTAATTTTAGATTTAATCTACTTACAAATCCCTACACTCATGTCAGAATGTTTTAGTGCTCTTCGATGCCTAGAACTGAAATAAGTCTGCGGTGAGTGAAAAAATGGAAATTGTGAATTTTGGCCTTCGGAGACATGTTGCACCTGGTATTTGGTACGTATAAAAATTGTTAATTAATTTTTATAGTTTTTTAAAGTTTATACGTTTGTTTAATACATTTTTAAAGCAATTTAATGTTAATATAAAAATAAAATCCAATTTTTCATTTTTTGATAATTTAAGGTGTGTGAAATGCTCAAAACTGCGACAGTACCAAAAAGAAGGAGATGCGCATCCAAACAGCGAGTACACGTGTATATATAACATCAGAAGGAGAGCCTTGTGCAAATCTGCCGAAGAAGGAACCACGCGTCTGAACTGCGAGCGCCTGCACACTTGCAACACCAACAGGAGGGCTTCGTCTCAAAATCTACGAGAATATTATGAAGGAGAGGGCACGCGTTCGAACAGCAAGTGCACGTGCACTTCCAACGCCAATGAGAATACTACACCGAGGTCATGAGTGCAGAAGAAGACGAGAGCATACGTGAATTTCGTCGTCGTTACAAGAAGACGGCATATTAATGAGCATAAATAGAAGGAGTCCTAGACCACTTGCACTCGTGTATAGATATACGAAGTCAACGGCGGCGACTCTACCCACAAAAGTGGAAATACACTCTACATAGGGGAGCGAGAAAAAAACCCATCGTCGCTACAAGTACAAAGGAATGCCTTTTAAAAAATGCCTACAACAACAAGCCTAGAGAAACCATATAAGGAAATATGCAGCATTTAAGCTCTCTGATTGGATGTGCTATTCACAAATGTTCAATACTACCTATGTGCGTAAAGGGTATCGGTGAGGGCGATTTCGAGTATATAAGGCCCTGGTCCGCCGGGCCCCACACAGTATTCTCATCGAAATTTCACCGCGCGGAAGCTCTGCCCGAGCGGAGCCCGGTCCGGTATATCGTCTCGGGACTTAAACTTTTTACGTGTAACTCCTTTTAAAGACTTAGAATATTTTCGACGGTTCAAAAACTTTATCGAATATTTTCGATCTTTCAAAACCTTAGAATATTATTGTCGTTTGTGTCGTTTGTTGTTCTGAGGAAAATAATAATTGTCTAAGATACATCCGTTAGTTACAAGCGAGCGTTAATCAAATTCTGTCTTTAATAATTCTTAAATAAACTTGCTTATAATAAATAATCGAATCGTGAGTGCACATTTTAACCTTTAACTCCTAATTCCTGACGCGACTGTTTGCATTCGTATAATCATTCCGCTTTGAAAATCGAGCCAACACCCACTGAGAGGACGCGCTGGTAGCAGAACAGGTCAGAAGCGAATAAATACGGGGTAAGTGATATACATATCAACACACGGCATGTCTCCATACATATTCTCTTTCTTTCTTTCATAATCCATTGCACAAATAGTCGATATCATCTTACAAAAGTCTAAAATGATATTAGTCCGTGGTTCTGTCTTAACGATCGGAGTGACATCCTATTTTACTGACAGTTAAAGGAAAGTTAGTTCGTCTCAGAATTTAGGGTGTATATTCAGACTAAAATGTATAACGATTTATTGCGGGTCCAGAATAGTTTCTCGGCGTCTACTGGAGGCCGTTTCCAGAAAGGAATCGCGAAAGTAGGCAGGTACCGACGGCGCTAAGCTTTGTGTATCGAGCTTTGTCTCCGCCCGTACTTATAAAGTTTTACAACCCGTAGAGTTACTGTCCGGTGACAACTATCGTAAGTTTAGGACATAACAGGTGGTTAGATCCCCTTAATACCGTCAATTTTCAAATGATTATGCGCGCGAGTAGAGCGAAAAAAACTGCTCGGGTTGGCGTTGCGTATCGAGCAGAATTATCAATGTGTAATCGGCGGTGGCGGCTGCAATATAAAATCTAAAACGCGTTGAAAAGCGTTCAATATCAAAAAGCGGTTAACCTCTTCAAAAAGGAAAATCCAAAACACATGTGCACGCGCGATTAATTTTTAGCAGTAGCTTCGAGCTATGATATATAATTAAGCCGTGAATAAGCGAGGAAAGAGAGGATAGAAAGTGATTTTACACAATTCGCACTTGGAAAATTTTTGAAGTATTACTTTTGAAGTATTGTTATCAGTGCGTGCACAGCCTATTCTAGTCCACGCATATACGCTTTTATCATATTACGAACTAACTAAAATTATAGTTTTTACTACGACGAACGTGGGGTTAGCGAGCGAAGCGAGCAGAGGGGAACCCTCCTAGTATTTATAATGCAAAATATTTCCAACATTACTGCGGAGTATAGTATGTTTATGTCTAATATTTTGGATAATTCTACAAAGTAACGGTATATTTCTAACGCGAGTATAAGTTTGACTACAGAAAATAACATTATCATACTTGGAGAAGATGTAAATTTGATTGTACTTTTAACTCAGTTGGTTCCTAGTGAGAAAATATTTTCTTTCTGAAGAAGAGGAAAGGGCGGAAAGTAGATCGATGGTACGCCAACACCAGTTTCAAATATCTAGAATTATCAACATATGTAGCATTTCTTCACGCCGTATCAGGCTGTGATACAGTATCTTCGAGGTTCAAACAAAGGAAGAACAAATTAGTAAAACTATTGAATTCTAATCCATATTACCTTTAATTACTAGATGTCTTCTATAAAGATACTCTTCTTGAAAAAATTGCTGAAAATATGTGCCAAATAATTTATTTGCTATACTGCAATAAAAAATAAGGCACGCTTATTGAACATCACTTTGAATGTTTGAAACGATCAACAGCTCGAGCTTCGATTTAATTATAAAATCTTCCTCCTACTGAAGGAGCCGCCAGACCACATGCCTTGAAAATCTTGACGTCATGATGAGCATAGTTGATTTGAGACGATCCTTTATCATGATGGGTACAGTCACCTTTAGATTATCGAGCGGCGGATAGCAAATCATAGCTATATCGTAAACGTTAAACTTGAAAGGTTTAAGCCAACTTTTCTTCAAGGAACCCATCACAAGAATTCTGTTGGCATCGCGGAGAGCTTCTCGAAGAATTTATCTTACATCAGTGTACGGATGCTCACCAGAGCTCCAGGGTATACTATAATAAGAGTAATACAGTTAGGTATTTTCTCTTTTGTATCTATCAGCGAGACATCGCAAGAGAAGGGTTCTTTAAAAAGTAGCACCAGAAGTTTGCTACGTCAAGTGAGTGGTACTATGGGCAACTCCTTGAAAATAAAGTCGTTGCTCGACTGTTTGTATCCTTGTACATTCACTGCGTACTCCATCACGATGAGAAATGATTCTAACCGCCCCCCTCCCCGCCCCCTCCCTCTTCCATCACTATCTATACAAAATTGTTTACGTCAACGCTAACAGGATTGTACTGGACTATGCGGTCGTACAGGATTAGACAGTAAGCCGACGTGTTTTCCGGAAAATTTTCTTGTGATTCAAACTCTAGACGAACGTCTACAGGAGCATTCTTTAATGCCTTGTTCTGCTTCGAACAATCGGTGACGAAGAGAGGCGTATGATGGATAGAATCATCCTTTCTCAACATGGGCCAGCAATTTTGTCATAGTATGCAGTTTGAAAATTCACTTAGATATGCTATAAAACTGCGTATTGTCAAAGATTTATGTCGAGATTAGGATTATCGTACGGACAGTACTGTGAGTTGAGAAACAATTTCACATTGCTGAGATTACAGTGATCGAAACGACTAGCATTGGCTGTGTTTGAATTCTTTCGATTTGTTTGAAAGCCTTAAACTACGAATCGCAGCTTTTCCAGTTAAGTAGATGTCTTGACTGTCCAGACATGCCAAGTCGAACGCGGCAGTACCGGATACTCGTGCAGCTCCCAACTTCTGAAACTCATGTCTGTTCTTCTCTATGAAATTCAGCAGACGAAATTTGTAAACGTTGGATGCTACAACGTACGGAATCAACTAATCGATTCTCGTCAATTCTATCTTGAAATTTTCATAAGTTATTGCGTCAATTGCCGCATTTCATTGGCCTGTTTGAATAACTGCATTTAAATTGTTTCTCGATCTGGTGAGTATAAGTTCGTTCTTGACGTTCACGACAATTTTCCGATAGTCTTCGGCAAATCCAAAAATCATACTCAGCGGAATAGCGATGTCAAAATAGCCTTGCTTGTTCGTTAAACTTTACATCTCGTCGACGTCGAGCCAACGGGCATTTTCTACAAGCACACTCTGACTAGGATTGAGTGATAGCCATCCTTTCATATCGATTTCTACAGCATTGATTTATATTTCAAAAGGCATTGTTTATCAGAGTGGTATGAGCTACTACATGTCCATCTGACTTTGTGAGTTTACCACGAATGTGTGTCCTGCTACGCGAGGGTAGAACGTACAAGTCTTGATGTTGAATAGCAATAAGAATCTCATCACTGTTGTTAAACAATGAAGCGGTGTAAGGCTAATGAGGATGCAATAATTTAAAAAAAAGTGAATCAAAGTATTTCTTGTCATCTTACTCAAGCTGTCGCAGGAGGAACATCGCGCAGAAACTTAATGACGATGGATTTTTATCTTATCATCATTTTTCTGCTAGTTCTTGAAGAAGCAGATCATTCTGACTTTTGCGTAAAATAAGTTTTTACATTTCAGCTCTTTACTTGAGAACTGCTCAACGAAATCGTTTAAAATTTCAACAGCAGATAGCTTTGTTTATGGTAAATCACCAAATAAAATTGTTAAGCATTTGACTACATTGTTTTATAGATATAAGAAATCAAAAAATTTTCAAAAAAAATTCAAACCTTGATATCTTAAGAACCATAGGGGTTTCAAAGCTGTGCAATGAACTTAGCCAAAAGACATAAAATATCTACGTTTTTCCGAAATCTCAAGTGCAATAAAACCTTTTTACGCCCGTAATCAAGGCACAAATAAAAACTCATGTTTTTCAGTTTTTTATTTATTACTGAAAAAATAAGTTGTCAAATCACTTGAAATTTTGATGGAATATAGATTGACACGTGGCCCATTGACATGATTTTTTCCGTGAGGTTATGATGTTTAGTTTTAGAGATATGAATTTGAAAATAATCACCTTTTTCATTTTATCTGCCGACCGGAGCGGTCGATCCGAGGACCAAACGGAAAAAAGTAGATTATCTTACTATCTTTCAAATGCATTTTAACTGAATTGTTTGTAACAATGGGATGATTGAAAAAAACGCAAAATAGTGTTTTCCAAAAATTAAAATTGCCATAAAAAAAGTAATTGAAAAAAAAAAAAACAAAATAACTGTTTTTCCTGCAATTTAGAATCCAAAAATAGATATGCATGTCAAATTTGATTGATATTGACGAAGTAGTTCCAGAAATATTACGGTATACACACACACACACACACACCTCCACCCACACACACACACACACACACACACACACACACACACACACATCCATACGGAAATTTTCTAGAAACACGTAATTCAAACTTCAAATATCTCAAAACATGTTCCTATAAAGTTCTAGCGAAACTGAAAATATTTCTATTACAAAGCTCCCTCTAAGAGGAAGCAATATACAGATTACTTTCCAGCGTGGGTAACAGCGACTCTTAAGTTTGGGCTTTTAAAACACTGAATGTTCTTACGTGTTAACACTTTGGAGGTCTGTAAAAGACTGATGTTTCGACTGCACGTCGGTCTGCTTTTATAGACTGCGCTTACTGTGAGGTTATAAACAATTCCCATTATTGAACTTGCTTAGGATGCAATCTAACGGTAATTAGAATCTAAAAAAATTAACTTTCAAAAAAGTAATAGGTTAGGCGAGTTTAGTATATTCTACAACTAAATAACTAATAAGAAAGAAATAAGATCAATTAAACAAAGTCAAGTTTATCATTTTAATCATAAGGAACAAACAATAGTATACTGTGTGCCAAGGGCGTAAAGTGGGCTTTTTTAGGCCGAGTGTGGAGTTTGCAGTACGAGTCAAGGCGAGTTAGCCCGAGCCGAAGGCGAGGGCGTTTTCGAGCCGCAGACGAGCACTGCAACCACACGAGGCCAAAAAGCCCACTTAGCCCTTGGTGCACACCATATTTTTTGTAACGCAAATACAGATTTTTGCGTTTTTTTTTTCAGATATTGAGTGCGACTGATGCAACTTTTTTCAGAATCGGCGACCACACTATTAGTAGACTAATTTTTAAATTTATATATATAAATATATATATATATATATGTGTGTGTGTGTGTGTTTATATATATATATGTGTGTGTTTATATATATATATATATATGCATATAAAAATTTCTCGAAAAAATGTTATTGGGCGTTTTTCAGTTTTTTTTGCCCGGCGGGCGTTTTTCATTTTTTTTTTGCCAGTCGGTCTGAAAAAAGTTATTATAGTCCTAAATATAATAGGTCAGAAAAACGCGAAAATCGTGCTTGTGTTAAATATTTTTTTTGGTCGATAAAGGACTTACTTAACTTAAAGTTAAGTTATACAACTCTCTAGATACTTACTACGTGAATTGCGATGCCCGTTTCATTGTACTTATGCTGTTTTTATGACGTTATAATACATAAAAAGAAAATTTTAGATGTTCGTCAATAAACAAAATGAAACCTCATGTCAAGTAACGTAGTAAGTATCTTGAGAGTTTTTTCTAATTGATCATTATATCACTTAACTTTAAGCTAAGTAAGCCCATTTATTGACCAAAAAAAATGTTGCTCATTATGATTAAATATAATAAACTTGACTTTGTTTGATTGATCTTATTTCTTTTTTATCAGTTATTTTATTGCGGAATATACTAAACTCGACTGACCTCTTACTTTTTTAAAAGTTATTTTTTTAGAGATTTCAGTCCTTTTTAGTAAATTTTTTTGAGTAAAAAAGACACTTATAAGTCAAAAAATTCATGATCAGTAACAATAAGCATTTTTTTCTGTATCGTGAAAAATCCGAACCCCAATATAGAAGTAAATAGTGTCACGGGCACCGCGGCTTCGCATGCTTCCCAAACTCACCTTCGTGGCGCTACCGCGCCACTTGATAGGATAGAATATGATAAGATTTACTAGCATGATTCGCTCGCATCGCTCGCGATTGACATAATGATTAACAGAATATTCCATCCAACGTATGTCTAGATAATAATGATATAAATTATATTTTTATTCTGAATACAAAAATTTTACGTAATATTAATCTGTTTATATTGATGAAATACCCATAATTGTAATAATAGTATTTTTGTAACACAAGCACGATTTTCGCCTTTTTCTGACCTATTAAGCGGGAATAAAGTAACTTTTTTCAGACCGACGGGCGAAAAAAAATGAACAACGCCCACCGGGCAAAAAAATACTGAAAAACGCCCGCTAACATTTTTCGGGAAATTTTTTATATGTATACATATATATATACATACATATATATATACACACATATATATATATATATATTTATATATATAAATTTAAAAATTAGTCTACTAAGAGTGTGGTCGCCGATTCTGAAAAAAGTTGCATCAGTCGCAGTCAATATCTAAAAAAAAAACCGCTGCCAAGTCATTGGCACTTAGCTTCCTCCTATTCTTCTAGTGGAAGATAATTACATGTGACAATCAACTCATTCTTTGATTTAAATATTCGCTACTATTCGATACTAAAAGGATAGGTTAGGAAGACACTTGTAAGGGAGGGGTATCAGGGGAGTGGTGGTTAAGGTGGATATCAAAAGGATAGAGCTCCGTGAACTCCTAAAATAACTTACATATATCGTAATAAAAAAAATACCAGTAATTGCGGAATCGATAATAACGTCAACAACTGCAAGTAACAAAATTGCGGGTGGCTTCATTTTTTTTGTGAAAAATAACTATTTCACAAAATTATTTTTCACGATTTCTACATACCCACAGCCGCCTTTCAGACGCTTGACGTTGTTTTCTATACTCCCATAGTCGCCTTTTAAAATTTTAAAGCTCATTTCAGCACTCCCACAGTCGCATTTTAGACCATCGTAATCGTTTTCTGTATTCCCACAGTCGCCTTTTTGACCTTTGCAATAGATTTCTACATACCCACAGCCGCCTTTCAGACCCTTGACGTTGTTTTCTATATTCCCATAATCGCCTATTAAAATTTAAAAGCTCATTTCAGTACTCCCACAGTCGCCTTTTAGACCCTCGTAATAGTTTTCTGTATTCCACAGCTCCTGGGAGAGAGGTCTCACCGGAGATCCGCTCGGGACTGAAGCCCCGAGCTCTCTTAAGACGAGAGAGTGCGGGCGTCGGATAAGGGGGAAAATATTCCAACCTTGTGGGTAACAGTCTTTTAGGTACACTATTGTTGAATATATTGTATAAATCATATCATAAATAAAAAAAAAAAAATTTTTCAACATCGAAAAATGGCCATGAAATGGTCATAAAATAGTCTAAATCTTTAAAGAAAATTTACTCGAATTCAGAATCAGAAAACATATGATGGACGTCCAATCTTATTACGATTCGATCACGTAGTTCAAGAATTATAACAGTTATAGTACGCACGCATGCACGCACGCCCGCCGCTCGCACGCAACCGCTCGCACACACACACCCAGCACACACACACACACACACAACACACACCACACACACCAGCACACAGACAAACCATCTGCACGGACATTTTATAAAAAAACTCTCAAAAATACTAAGCTTTAATTATCATAATATGGTTTCAACAAATAATAATGTTCAGTACAAGAGATATAACAGGGTGAGAGGTTGAAGAATTTGAATCTTAATATCTTTTAACTAAAGGTTTCATAGCTACAAAAAGAAACCTAGCCGAAGTGATCAAAAGATGAATCTTTTTCCTAAAATTTCAACTCAATTTAAACCTTTTTACTCCCGTAATCGTACAACATAAAAAAAAACATTTTTTTTAGTTTTTGAGTTTTATCTCCAAAACTAGTCGCCAAAGTTGCTTAAATTTTTAAACTAAGTAGATATCGTTGTTTTTTATTGTCGCGTGAATTTTTCCAACACATTTAACATTTATTTATTGAGTTATATTATGTTTATGAAAAATTACGCTTTTATATCATAAAAAATTAACAGATAGTCAATCTAGAATCTTTGCAAGAAAAAGTAGACAAATTAAGTTCTTTTAGATACAATATGTTGAAATAACTTGTATAAAATCAGCCTATCATTATAAAAAAGCCAGCATAGTTTTTTCAAAATAGAAAAATCCCGCTATAATATGGCCCATTAAAATGGTCAGAATCATAAAAAAAAATGACCTAAATTCAGAATTAGAAAAAATATATGATGTCAATTTTATACGAATCTGCGCATGGTTTCCAAATTAGGCGGACCTATACTACATACACACACACACACAAGCACACACACACACACACACCACACCACCACACAACACACACACACACACCACACACAGCCATCCGCACGGACATTTTCTAAAAACGTATGATTCGTACTCCAAACACCTCCAAATGCGTTTCCACGAAGTATTAGCAAAACTGAAAATTTTACTATTACAAAGCTTCCTCTTGAGGAGGAAGCAAAAAACGCAAAAATCTGTACTTGCGTTACAAAAAATATGGTGTGCACCAAGGGCTAAGTGGACTTTTTGACCTCGTGTGGTTGCAGTACTCGTCTTTGGCTCGGTACGCACTCGCCTTCGACTCGTACTGCAAACTCCACACTTGATCGAAAAAAGCTCACTTTACGCCCTTGGTACATAATATACTGTTATTGTAACACGCGAACGACTTTCGCGTTTTTCGTACCTATTATTCGGAACTAAAGTGACTCTTTTTTGACCGGCGGACAAGAAAGTTATTTTAGCGAGCAAAAAGACTTTTTTGTCCGCAAATTTTTTCTGTAATTTAAATATACCTTACCTTTAAATAATGATTGCACAAGAGCGTAGTTGCCATGTCAAAAAATAGCGACATCAGCCCCGTTTAACTCGCACGAAAAAACTCGAAAATACTTCCACGCGCCACAAAAAATATGGTTTGCACCAAGGGATAAGTGGGCTTTTTGACCTCGTGTGGTTGCAGTACTGGTCTGCGGCTCGTATACGCCCTTGCCTTGACTCGTACTGCAAACTCCACACTCGGTCAAAAAAGCCCACTTTACGCCCTTGTTATTTATAAATTTCAATTTCATTTGGTATTAGAATTTAATAAAAAGAGAATAAGTTAAAACTATTCATAAATTATTTGATTTACTTATAAGAAATGATATACAGTAGCCTGGGGTGTGTGGTTGCATGGGTTGTGGGATTATAATATAACATTATTATTGATTTCAAGTGTTATTGTTATTTTAAATAATTGAATAGAAAACAGACATTATTTTTAAAAAAATTTTTGGTATTGAGATTAAATTTTATATAAATGTATGAAAATTATAATTTTTGGTGAAATGTTTGTTAAGTATTTTTGTTGTGAAAATTCGATTTATTAATGAATATGTTTAAATGATTTAGATTTCATATGATTCATTATATACATATATTATTTATTTATTTTAACAAGCCCTGTTTTGCCAGCAGAACATTGCATATCGATCGGGCTACCAGCAGTGACGCCCCCCAGTGTTGTCGACGGTGGCGCATCCATTACCGATCCCCCTCCATAGCTCAGAGTGAGCATCGGTAATCTACTTTATCGACCTGGGATCGGCTGGCCCTTCTCAGAGTGAGCATCGGTAAAATCTACTTTATCGACATTGGTACCGGTACTGACACGCTCCCAACCTGTTTTATCAAACGTGATTGGTTAAAATTTCAACATGGCTGATTGGTTTAAGAGTCAGTACACTGGCTGGATAACAAGCATCTGACCATCCCGAGTGCTTGCCAACCTTCTAATAATATTCATTGACATACGCGAATTCTTCATCAGTTATTGATGCTACTAGGAATAAGTACAAAATAGAAATCCATTATGCATTATATATTTTTTGTTTTATTTATTAAAATCCTTATTTATTATATGAGTATACATATTGTATTATAACTAAAACATATATAAAAACTTTTATTATATTCTTATAACTAAATCGCATGAATATATATTCTTATTACTAAAACATACGTATGAAAAAAACCTTAAAATAAATTCTTCACATACACATACAACTCCAATCTGTCTAAGGAAATGTGAAATACCGTGCGTATACATATATATAGTTACTTAACCTATACGCTGATGTGACTTATAATGCCATTATAAGTACGCAGCTAAACAAAGTATAAATGTGTGCCATTATTTATCGACTACAAAACCGAACACTCATCCATCTATCAATCCATTGTTGTTAAATTTTCTATGTAAATACATTTTTTGTAATTATATCTATCATATCAAAAATCCTTAAGGTGGAACTCCACTGATTTTTAATTTTTCTTACCTTTTGCCCCATCCATTGTCAGATTTTAGGTGTTTGATTGTGGTGATAAAAGAATGTTATATAGCAATTTTGGGCCATTTTTATACACATATACTCAAGTTATGATATAAACACCAAAAATAATCATTAAAATTAAAGGTTTTTGAAAAAGTTGCTTGCGCACAGGGCTTCGATTAAATTAATCCAAAAAATTTGGACATACATTTTGACCCGTACTTAACAAAAGTTAATATTTTTTATTACGGGAACTCTCATAGTTCATCTGTAATAAATCAAGAATTTATTAAACAACTAAATCTATGAAAAAACCCTATAATTTACTAATATTTATAATAAAACAAATTTTTCTAAAACAGATACCTTAACTTAAAATATTAAGTTTTGTTCAAATGTCTAAAGAATACGCGCGTAAAATTTTCAAAAGGATTAATAGAAATGCCTTGCGCAAGGAACTTTTTAAAGTCAAACGAACAAGTTACGAGAAAAACGCGTTTAAAGTTTATTTTTGTATGCTATCTAATGTAAAATATTTTACTCAACAGCCCATAACATTTGGTATAACTTTAAGTTTTTACATCGGGTTGGTTTCAAAATGTTCATAAAACTATAAGCAACTAATATATATAATACAATTTTTTTCGAGTTTTTGAACCAAAAATCAGTGAGTTCCCCTTAAAGTTAATACATAGTCTTAAGCTAAAAGTTATCGCCTATAGTATATATATATAAGTAGTATGGGTATATCTACCTATATTATATAGTTGTTTTGGAGATACTCCCCCCCGCACCTCCTATTAGCAGCTTTTCCTAAAATTTATTAATTGTTAGTACAATTTTTTTTATTTAAAGTTTTTTATTAGCAAAAAAATTTACTAACAACAATTGTAATAGTACATCGGATAAAATCGGATCAATTTTTGACACACGTTTTGAATCATCTTTAACGACATTTCTGGTCGTGCACTTCGCGACGCGTATAATTATTTCGATTTTCTAAAAATATATTAGGCTATATTAGCTAGCACTATATTAAGATGATGTATAGAGGTTACTTTCCTCCGACTCTACCAACCGAACGACTCGAGCAATACAATACTTTTTGGCATAAATAATGTCTTTAGCCTCGGGAACCAAGAAAAAGAATATATTTGTGATGTATGTAACAAAAAGTATTCAAGAAATTCTAATTTAAAATCCCATTTGAAAGTACATACAAAAGTATGTGACTACAAATGTGACATTTGTAAGAAAGAATTTAAAAAAAAAGAATACTTAATGACGCATCAGCGCATTCATTCAAATGAAAAAAAACATATTTGCGAAATATGCTCAAAATCATTTAATAACAAAAGCAACTACAATAGGCACATACGTATTCATAAGTAAAGTACTCTAATAATGTTATCATACTTTTATAAATATATTTATTTGATTTATAAATATATTTTATTACTTTTGTAAACTTTTGTAATATTTATTTTTCCCACTAACGTAAATAATAACGTAATAATCTGGTAATTATTATAGAAACTGAAATGGGGGTTGGCGAGCGGAGTGAGTGTGTATATATACATTGCGGAAGTATTTGTATGCGTTGAACTTGAGAGTCTGTCGGGTTGCGCGGGGGCAGGCGATGTCCATACATACATGTCCATACATATAAAAAATTTTGAATAATAACTTATGTGTAGCCAAGCTCAGGTATAGTTATATTCAATATAATTTACTTTAAATCGTTATCAACTGTTAATTGTTATCATTAATCTATTTTCATTCTTAACTAACAAAACATAATTATCAGATCATAGAAATTAAATTTGAAAAAAAAATTACACAAGAACTAAAATGGGGGGTTGGCGAGCGAAGCGAGCAGGGGGGCGAAGCCCCACTAGTATATATATATATATATATGTGTGTGTGTGGGTGTGTGTGTGTGTGTGTGTGTGTGTAAATAAAATAGCGTTAGAACCGTTAGAGTACATTATAAACTTATTGTGAATCTAATAGTAATTAAATTGTGATTTATAAATTGAATAATACGCAATCTTAAACTAAAAGTTATAAATAGCGTTAGAGCCGCGTTAGAGTACATTATAAACTTATGTAAATCTAATAGTGATTAAATTGTGATTTATAAATTGAATAATACTGTCTATGTAAGATGTTATAAAAATCCTTAATATTAGGAAAAAAACTTACTAAGCCTAGCGATAATCCCCCTTTGCACAGTAAAAAAGAATTTAGCATAAACACTCTAATGATTGAGAAAAAATCCTTAATATTATACGTAATGGAGATTGTTATTAAACAGATTCAATAATGTTGTTACCAAGGTGTTAGACATCTCTAGTTTCTATCTACTGCTTCAACTTCTCCTCGTCGGCAACGTTTTCCATAAGGAAGGCGTTCACTTCCATCCTGTAAAAGTAATGAAACAATATATATATGCTTATTATATTTTTTATGTATTAGTTATAAGAGCATATTATACTCACATAATAAATTATTCTTCCAATTTTGACGTTGTTGTATCAGAATCAGATGAGGAATAATATTCCTCAAAGAAATGCAGTGGGAAGATAAAATCTCGCCGTACAACGCGGAGCCACTTGTTTATTGCGCAAACGTTTTGAACTGCGCAATTCTGCTGCCAGTCAGGAAGGTGATGCGTACACACCAGCGGAGGTCGAAGTCCTGGTGTCTTTAAGGATGGACAGCCGAGATCTTCTATGTTATGGACGGGATGTCGGTGATAAGTCGAGAAGGCTGGAGCAAACTTCAGCTACCTTCTCATACGGAAGGTCACCATCGTTCCACTTCAATCCGTGGAAAGTATACTTAAGCCACAGATTGGCAGACTGGATATTGCTCGGCAAATCGTGCAAAGAGTGCGGTGGTTGAAACGTTGCTAGTTGAGCTACTGCTGCTGGCTTGTTGGGATCAATGTAGGCCAACTCCTTGATTATAAATTGGCCGTTTTGTCCCTTGAATCCCGGGATATCAACAATCAAATCCATTTTATCTATAAAAATATTACTTATTATTAAGAATAAATTTATATATGAAATAATAAAATATTTAAAATATACTTACAAATGCTACAGCAAGCTTTCTCAACTAATGTAGAGCACCGTACACTGCTTGAGTACACTCGATAATGTATACAAATACGGAGCAGAGGACTGCTTGAATATACTCGAAATTTGTACCCCTTCCACTAAAAAAGCTTCTCAAGCTCGATTCATTCACGCTTGCGACGTCTCTTTTCATGTTTCTTTAGACGATATCAGCTACCCTCTCTCTCATTCCTTTAAATGCATTCCCCATAGTCCCCACTCGGGCGTCTGCAGACGTATTTTCGTTCAAAGCGCACCACGCGCGCGGTGCAGCCGCTAGATCCTTCGATTTTTTTAACTACTCTCTCTCTCGTACTTTTAAATGCCTTCCCCATAGCCCCCACTCTGGTGTGTTGCATCAATTTTCTACAGCCCACACGCTGCAGCAGCTAGATCCTCGGATTTTTCCTCTACCCTCTCTCTCGTACTTTTAAATGCGTTTCCCATAGTCCCCACTCTAGTGTATTGCGTCGATTTTCTACAGCCCGCGCGGTGCAGCCGAAACAGCTAGATCCTTGGATTTTTCTTTGAGCACGTGTAGCTACCCTCTCTCTGGTACTTTTAAATGCGTTTCCCATAGTCCCCACTCTACCATATTTTCGCTGCACCTTTGGCATTTCCTGCATTTCCTACAGCGTGCAGTGCATCTAGAGATTCTTTGCAGGACCAAATATTTGTGATACATTATGAAAATTACCCCCACTTTTTCAGCTATTATGCTATTTAAACCAAATTGCAGACGATATGCATTTCAGTTGTCTAAAGTTGTCTTGCTGCACGGATTATTATCATTAATTTATTAGTTTAATTGGAGGAAGCATCTTATAATATAAAGCTGGGACTTTACTGATATGAATAACATTAATTTTACTTTAAATTAAACAAATTTTAAGAAAAAATATATGTAGAAACGACAGTGCGTTTATGAATTCTACCCTGCAGTCTCACATTTCTTCAGTTTTCCCAGCCCTCGAACCGATACTGCTAGTTTATGCGACAATTATCTCTCTCACACGTTAGTGACACTACAGCTATCTCTCTCTCTCTCTCTCTCTCTCTCGCTCTCTCTCTCTCTCTCTCTCTCTCTCTCTCTCTCTCTCTCTCTCACGCTCTCACTCCCTCCCTCCGCTAGTGATACTGCTGTCATCTCTCTCTCTCTCTCTATGCGCGCTGGGACACTGCAGACATATATATATATACATACATATATATATATATCGCTCTTTCTCACACGCTAGTGACACTGCAGCCATCTCTCTCTCTCTCTCTCTCTCTCTCTCTCTCTCTCGCTCTCACGCTAGTGACACTACAGCCATCTCTCTCACTCTCTCTCTCTCTCTCTCTCTCTCTCTCTCTCTCTCTCTCGCGCTCTCTCACTCCCTCCCTCCGCTAGTGATACTGCTGTCATCTCTCTCTACGCGCGCTGGGACACTACAGACATATATATATATATATATATATATCTCTCTCTCTCTCTCACACGCTACTGACACTGCAGCCATCTCTCTCTCTCTCTCTCTCTCTCTCTCTCTCTCTCTCTCTCTCTCTCTCTCTCTCTCGCTCTCTCACACACACACACACACACACACCGACACTGCTCTTGTACAGTAGAATCTTACGCTACCAATCATTTGCTAGTAGGTTCCTGTTTTACCAACTTGTTCTCTTACATTTACATTACAGCTCTCTATATTAAATGTTTTATTATTTTTTGAAAAAAATATATATCAAACATTTATTTTCATATAAATTAAAGTATTATTATTTATATTTGTTACAAATAGATATCAACTTCTGAAAATGGCGTATATTATGGATGAATGCTTACAGCAAGTTAAGCTCTTAGAAGAGGTTGAAAAATTATTATTTTCTACTACTGCTGCAGTCGATTTATCCACCATAACACGGTGGAAAAACCACTTTATTCTATCAATAAAGACTTTTCGAAAGGTTTTAAGGAATAACAAACTTTCAGTTGCACAAAAACAAAGTATTTTATGTACTTTAGCAAAAGTAGAATGTATGAAGGCAAGACTTGAAGTTATGGTTAAAGGAAAAAGTGGAGGTGGAGTACAAGTAATAAAGAAGACTATCACTGATCGTGTGCGTTGGATTGACATGGACAACGCTTTTGAAAATCGCATGAGGACTGCTGTTATAGCAAATTTAACGCATATTGATGTACTTAAATTTCTACAAGATGCATCAATATTATTTTCACGAGGAATAAAAAATACGATTGCTAAACACAAAGCCTTAAAAGTGAACACTGTTTTGTCATGTAAATTTAAAAAAATATCTGTAAAGCATAATGAAGGTGCTGAAGAAGAAGAGTGCATTGAGATGAAATATTTTAGCACAAAAAATCATTAAATTTTATCTGCATCATCGTTAAACGAATGGTTCAAATCTAATGCTATTGAACCTCTACTCACAGATATTGAGGAATTTCAGGAACGTGACTCTGGCTGGACTCTGCATTCGATTGAAAATTTACAGATAAATATAAACAAATTCAATCCAATGCGTACTGGCAGCTCTTACATACCCTTACCAGCATTTATAGAGAAAAGAAAAGCATGCATCAATGTTCAAAATCAGGATAACAAATGCTTGATATGGGCGATTTTATCAGCATTATATCCTGTAAATCGTAAAAATCATCCTAATAGAGTGAGTAATTACATTAAATATGCAAACACCTTGAATATGAAAGGTATTGAATTTCCTGTGTCATTGAAAAAAATACCAAATTTCGAGAAGCAAAATACTACAATCTCTATAAATGTGTTTGGCTTAGACAATAAAAATATTGTACCTCTCTATTTAACATCATGTAAAAAGAGTAATCATATAAATCTTCTTTTACTCACGAATGATCATTTAGATGATGATGATGATGATGAATTTGCAACAAAATCACATTATGTATACATAAAACAGCTATAGCGTTTCATTAGTAATGATTTAAGAAAAAATGGAAGAAAACTATTTGCATGTGATAAATGTTTAAATTATTTTTTCAAAGAAGATAATTTAGCGAGACATGAAGAATATTGTAAAAAGTTAAACAACTGTAAAATAAGACTTCCCAGTGAAAATAATAATATTATAATGTTTAAAATCATTGCCATAACGAAAAGTTACCGTTTATAATATATGCAGACTGTGAGTGTTTGTCATCATAGCAGAGAACAAGTAGATCTATTAACGAGAAAAGGTGTTTTACCTTATGAGTATATAAGCTCATGGGACAAGCTAGAAGAATGTGAATTACCCGAAAAAGATGATTTTTTTGTATGCTTAATGATTCACATATATCTGATAAAGATTATGAGCATGCACAAAATGTGTGGAAAACATTTAATGTTAAAAAACTTGGTGAATATTCTGACCTCTACATGAAAACTGACGTCTTGCTACTAGCAGATGTTTTTGAAAATTTTCGAGACCAGAGTATGCAAGTCTATGGTCTCGACCCTGCTCACTATTATACTACTCCAGGCTTTTCCTGGGATGCAATGCTTAAACATACAGATATACAATTAAAACTTTTAACAGATATTGATATGGTACTTTTTATAGAGCGCGGAATCCGAGGTGGTTTAAGTCAGTGTTCAAATCGGTATGCAGCAGCCAATCATAAGTACATGCTTGAAAAGTATAATAAAGATAAAGAAAATGAATATTTAATTTATTTAGATGCGAATAATTTGTATGGATTCGGACTTTCACAATGTCTTCCATATGATGAATTTGAGTGGCTTGAAAATTTTGAAAATTTCGATTTATTTTCCATCGCATCAGATGCTTCTCATGGTTATATTTTAGAGGTTGATTTAGATTATCCTAGCGAAATACATGATGAGCATAATGACTTACCATTTTGTCTGGAACATGCAAAACCTGTGGGTTCTAAGCAAGAAAAACTTTTAGATACACTTTATCCTAGTTTCTCCATGGCTCAAATCATACATTGATTTGAACACTAGTATGAGAGCAGTAGCAAAAAATGAATTTGAAAATAATTTTTTTAAGTTGATGAATAATGCAGTATTTGGCAAGACTATGGAAAATGTAAGAAAAAGAGTTTCAGTNTGTAACGTGGCAGTTCGACTGCACGTTACAAAGCGCGCGAGAGACGCCGCGTCGGTAAGAGAGCGCCCGGCTCCCGCGGCGGAGCGTCCATGCGAGCGAGTGCGTGAGGAGAGAGTACACTCGGCGAACGCGCGCGGCGCTGACTCGCGGGCCTCGTGTGCCGACCGGTGGGGAGATTCTCGTCCCTTTCGCTTATCAGCCTCGGCCGAGCTAGGTTGCTCTCTCTTCGCTCCGCTTGACACCGCTCTTCCTGTTGGCGTCAAACTCAGCAGCCTAAGGAGCGGATTGGAGTCGACGATTCGCAATAAAAAAGTAAGTGGTGTCAGTGCGGTCGTTTTAATATTCGCGAATCGTAAAGTGCGCGAGTGCATAAAATCGTCGCGAACACGTGCTTATCGCGGCGCAATCTCGCAGGTTGCGACAAAGGAAAATGGCGCCGTCTCGCGACCACGTGCCAGGATTCGTGCCTTGTGCCGCTGTCGTGTTTTATCGCTCTCGAATATTTCGCTCTCGTGATTGTTGCTCGCGTGCAACAATCAGCTATCGTAAATCTCGGTCCAGCTATCGTTTTCGTGCGCCCAGCTAACGTTTTCTAACCAACTATCGTTTAATCCAGCTATCGTATCCATTTCCGTCACTCAGCTATCGAATCCCTTGTTAATTTAGTATCGTACTTAACTCCTTGTTCCAAAGCTATCGTATAGTCCTCAGCTATCGCTCCCGTCCTGTTAATAGATAATCGCTCTCGGCCTTCCGCCTCTCGCTAGACCATAAGGTTTGCGCAGACAGCCTCATGCGAGTGGCTGTCTGATATCCGAGTTTAGTAGTATTTATGAGTCGATAATGCGCGGTGCATTGGGATGGAGTGGTTATAGTGCGACGTGTTCGGACAGGCGGTCCCTGGTGT
This sequence comes from Pteromalus puparum, assembly GCA_012977825.3. Classification (NCBI taxonomy): domain Eukaryota; kingdom Metazoa; phylum Arthropoda; class Insecta; order Hymenoptera; family Pteromalidae; genus Pteromalus; species Pteromalus puparum. The sequence continues at coordinate 26,018,994 of CM053172.1, forward strand.
AGTGTGTGTGCGCGCGTCACTGGTCGCGGCCCCAAGGTGCCGGCAAGCGGCTAGGCTGTGGAAAAGAGTTGGCGCGCGGGCCGTAATACATGTGTCTGCAGATTTCGGCCGAGAGTCGCAACGCCCGTTAGACCCCGTGCTGGACGGCCCCGCGCCGTCGTCCTGCCCGGCGGACCGTTATCGGAGAGGTCGAGGCCGGAGTGTTTTCCCGGGCCCACTCGGAAGTCGGCGATGTTCGCCTGACGAGCGCGAGCACGGCGTCGATTGCGCGATGGGACGGGCGGATCGGTCGGCGACTTTACGTGGAGCCGTTTCGCGCACTCGGATGGGAGCTAATCGCGGCGACTGTCGTGCGGCCGTGAACAGCGAGCGCCGCTATGCGAGCCGCGGAGTGTGATGTGGAAGTCTCGGCCAGCGGGCCATGCTGGAGAGACAGAGTGCATTCGGCCGGATGCCGTCAGTGTAATAAATTCAGAGAATTGAGTCAAAATAATGAGTCGTAAAGCAACACCGTTGCCAACAGCCAGGTCAGCGCTCTTCTATTATTCCACGGCCCTGACTCGCCGACCTTTCCACGATAAGCTAGCCGAGTTAAATTTCTCGCATCCGACAGCTTTGATTACGTGGTGCCTTCAAGGAAAGGATCTTACGGTCCCTGGCATTTTCGATGCCTGGCGCCCTGAGCGCGGCGGCTCGCCCCACGTATGATGAAGCTTGTTCGTTGCACGCGTCGAACAGAAACCTGGCTTCTCCTAGCGTTCTCCATGGCAAAATGTCCAAGAAAAAGGTTTCAGTTAGCTTTATGAGAACATATGATGGAAGATATGGTCGTTAGAAGCTCAAATTTCAAAGCCAAACTTTCACAGTAGTTCAATATTTAATGAAAATTTAGTTGCCATACAGTTAAATCAGACTAACATACTTATAGATAAACCAATCTATGTTGGGCTTACAGTTGTAGATCTTTCCAAGACACTGATGTATGATTTTCATTATAATTATATGCGACAAGTGTATAAAGATGATTGTAAATTATTGTATACAGATACTGATAGTTTTATCTATGCTATTAAATGTGATGATTTTTATGAAGATATGAAAAGAAATATTCACATGTTTGATACATCAGATTATCCTGTAGATAATATATTTAACATGCCACGTGTTAATAAGAAAATTGTTGGACTCATGAAGGATGAGTGCAATGGTCAGCTGCTCACTGAATTTGTTGGATTGAGAAGCAAAATGTACAGTACACGTGTTAATAATCAAGATAGTATGAACAAAATTAAGGGTATTAAGGCTTCAGTTGTAAAGAAAACCGTAGAATTTAATGACTATTTGGACTGTTTGAAAAATTCATGCATTCAGAGTCGGGAGCAGTATGCTATAAGATCAAAGCTTCATAACGTTGAAACGATTAGACAGAGAAAGATTGCTCTCAGTCCTTATGACGATAAAAGATTCCTCCAAGAGAACAGTACCGATACGCTTGCCTGGGGACATTACAACATACTGCAAAATGGGTAAGTTCGTATTAACTATACATGTATTTTACACACAAAATTCAATTTAGAAACGTTTGATTCCAGCAACAAAAAGAAGTGTGTACGATTCAAGGAAGAGCCAACCATTCACTTAATGTATACATGGAGATTCGCTCATAATGAAGCCCGATGTGGGAAGTGGGAGCAGGCAGCACGTGACCGAGAACGATTCAGGAGAAGAATTGTACAAACAAATGAAATTATAATGCCAGCGCTTGTAAAAAAATTAAAGGAAATGTAAAAAAATAAACGAACAATATATTTTTAAATAATTGTAATTTATTTGTGTTTTTTCTACATATCATTCTTATTAATCCAACTGTTGTGAGTATTGTCAAGACCTAACGATTTTACATAAACTCTATTACCACTTTTTTTTAAAACTTTCTCAATCAAATAGACATCTGGATATTTCGTCTTGAGAAGTTCTTCCTCGTAGAATCCTCCAGCTATTGGCTTGTCTTGATAATCCTTGAGATGATAAGTGTAGGGCTTTGTAGGTGAAACTCGCGTTATTGTAAAGACTTCAGTTGACCAATTGGGTGTATAGCCTTTATCGAAAACCTCCTTGTTTCTGCTTACGCGTACTTTATCTCCAACTTTAAATTTAGCTCCTTTAAACAGATTAATGTTTGGCTTTCTAATTCGATCAAGTATATGATTAACTTTGTCTCGATTCACTTCTGCAGGTTTCATTCCTATTGTTCGATGTCGACTATTATTATACTGTAAAGTTAAATTTTGTAAAATGTCTAACCATTTGTAGGTACCACGTAGGCTAAATAACTTCCACATCTTGCCTTTCAGAGTGCGATTGAAACGTTCACAAATTGATGCTTTAAGATTACTATAAGTAGAGTAAAGATGAATTTTATAACTTTTCATTAGTTTATCAAAATCTTTATTGTAAAATTCTTTTCCACGATCTGTTTGCAAATTCTTAGGTACTCTTTTTTGCACTAGTATTGATTTCATAGCTTGAGCTACACATTTTCCAGTTTTTTGTTTTACCGGAACATTCCAAGCATACTTTGAAAATACGTCAATGACAGTGAGCAGGTACTTGAAACCTTTGTTTTGCTTAGCATACGGTATCAATTCAACAAGATCTGCTTGCCAAGTTTCGTCAATATCTTTAACGAGAAAAGAACGACGTGGATAATTACGCCTGGCAGGTTTATGAAGTTCCTCCACTACTCCTGCTTTCATGCTGATTTATAAGTTTATTTACTGTAGAATTCAAAATTCGTAATTTATCTTGCAAATCTGATAGCGTATTATTAATAATAGCCAATTCAGACTCAATTTTCGTAACTTTATCATTTAACACACTCTTAACAGTCTGGAAATCTTTAACAATTTTGTCAGCTCTTTGTTTGGTCAACTTTTTCACAGTCTCTAGATTTACAGCATCATCTTGCTCTATAGCATTTTCCACATTACACAGTTTTCGATTCTCTAAATCAAAATTTCCATCACTAATCAGCTTGAATCCTAGTCCTGGCGGTCCACGCGATGCGTCTGCATGGACCAATCGACGTCCAAACACATCGATGCTCATTTTCACACTGAATTATTATTATTATTACACAATAATTCCAGCTTCACGAAGCTCCTCAATGATTGATTGTATTTCATTAATATGGTTATTATTGCCAGCGGATGTTTCAGCTAAAAGTAATCTTAGACGATCGATAAGCTCGTTTGGACCATCCCAATAAATGTAATCAGTATGAGTGTTTCCGCGAGCAATCATATATGACTTAAGTCCCCGTCCACTTTTACCAATCTTGAGAATTTTATTTACAAAATCAGTATACTTCTTACTCGTATTTTCACGAATATCTTCCTCTACATTATAGTATTTTCTGTGTGCATTTATATCTTTTAAAATTTTAGCATAATTTTTCTTATCATCATCAGTGATTAAAGTATCATCGGGATATTTCTTAAACAACAACTCAACTAGACCTGAAGTTTTTTCATACTCTTTATCACCAATGACTATTTTATTTTTGTTTCCGAAACTTATAGAGCTATTTCCAATCATGAGTGAACCATTCCGCATTTTTCGCACTCCATATACTGTATCTAAGGTCTGTACTTGTCCATCAAGCAAAAAATCCACTCCAATTTTCTCTTCTTTCTTTTTTCTTTTTTAACTGATACTGCTGCTGGGGCTAAACGTCTTTCACTCACATTGATGAGCTTTTCTAGAGGTTTCAAAATCGGTTTGAACGAATCGTTCAAATTCTTCTCTACTTTTAAATTGTGTAATTTTAATGAATCATACTTTTTTTTCACTGCGTTTCGAGCTTTCTCAAATTCACGCAAGATTGCAGTTTGTTGATTAAAATCAGACATCTTGATAGTTTAGAGTCTCACTACTGAATGCTAAATTTCTCCCATATCCTGTATATTTATTACAAACTGATCAAAGCCTTTTCTGTAGCGTCCATCATTGATATGACGATCTTTGTCTATGACGAGAAAACTATGATTTCCATAATTCCAGCACATTGAGCAAATATCTTTGAAACGTTGATATGTCATATCTGTATTAACGTGATCGTTGTACACATGTTTCAAATTCATATCATCTTGACGAAAAATTACCAACAAATTGACATTATCTCGCACTAAATGTTTCGGTACTTGTGCATACGACTGACACAAATAAAAACAATCTACACTTTTGTGTCTATCCATGCAGTAAAAAGCTTTGACATTATCCTGCTTTTCACAAGCAATATCATCAAAGACAAAAATTGAATTTGGTTGAGCGTCATCAGGTGATATGACAAGATCATGTTCACCGAAGGGTAAATACTTGATTCCCTCTAAAGGCTCGACAAGTTGCTCCAAAAATTTATATTTTGGTTGATTTAGAGATTTCGAGTATACGTAAATATTTTCAAATGTCAGACCATTAGGATGCATGATTAGAGATAAGAGAGCGTTCGTTTTGCCGCAATTGGATGAACCGAAAAATACTCCTCTTATACTGCTGGGTAATAATTTTCCATGACGATTTTGCTGTTTTTTCTGCTGCGTCAAAAGATCAAAATTAATCACTGGCAATTTTGCTGACTGCTTCTTAAGATCCATCATGCTTCTATTTCATATGACGACTGACTCGAGCTACTATAAATGTGAGCATTTATACTTTTTCTTAGTTAGTCTAGTATGAGCTCGCTAAGAGCTAGCATCATGCAGAAAAAAAGAGGTTCGGACATAGTGAATACATTGATCAACAAGTTACCCATTGAACTTCATGTGCCTGGTTATCAGTACTGTGGTCCAGGTACTAAACTTGCTAAACGCCTAGCTCGTGGAGATCCAGGAATCAATTCTCTGGACGCCGCTTGCCAGGAACACGACATTGCCTACTCGAAGAATCCTGACAACATTCAAGAGAGAAACGCAGCTGATAAGGTTTTAGCAAAAAAGGCGTGGAAAAGAGTAAAATCTAGAGACGCCGGTTTGAAAGAGAGGGCGACAGTTTTTGCCATAGCAAATACTATGAAGCTAAAATCGAAGCTCGGTATGGGTGTTGGAGGAAGAAGAGGTAGATCTGTCAAACCTAAGAAAAAGATTACGCTAAAAAGATTGATGAAGTCAACAGAAAAATCTATCATTCCCGGCAATGACTCTCGCTTTATGATTAAGTCAGCGCTAAAGACTGCTCGTGAGCATGTGAAAAAAATCGGTGGAAAAAGTAAAGTTATTGTTCCACGCATATTGCCTGTTCCCAGCAAAGTAGGTGGCTTTCTTCCAGCACTTATTCCACTTTTTGCTGGTCTTAGTGCAGTCGGCTCACTTGCAGGAGGAGCTGCAGGAATCGCCAAAGCAATAAATAAGGCAAACACTGCTAAGAAGCAAATGGAAGAGCAAAAAAGACACTATGAAAAAATGGAAATACTGACACTCGGTAAGGGACTGTTTTTAAAACTTCATCACAAAGGCTTCGGTATCTTTCTCAAACAAAACACAAAAAAGAAGCAATGTGGAAAAAAAAACTTTGATGAAATAAGATTTCCAAAACGTGCTCTCACCGACTATGATCTACTCAAGTATGCAAAATTAATGAAAATAACAAATTTTCGTGGAGTTTTTATGCGAAATGCCCTACCTACAAATGGTTGTCGAGCTAAAGAATCAGCAATCATAAATCTGGATGATGCGAGTGGATCTGGCACGGATTGGTAGCTTATCGAAGAAATGGTAACGAAGTTATTTACTTTGATAGTTTCAGTGATTTACAACCACCTCGAGATCTTATGAACTACTGGAAAGTATCTCAAGTCAAGTACAATTATCAGAGGTATCAGGAATTCTCAACTTTCATCTGTGGCCATCTCTGCCTCAAATTACTCTGCAATCAGCTCAATCGAAAGGAACAGTTCTGTCTATATAAAAAGAAATCTACACGAGTCATTTGAATTAGTCTACTCAAGATGGTTGTTGAGTCGATGACTCTTAGCCTTTCTGATACCTCGTCAAACCTTGAGACTCACTATTTTCCACCCATAGAGCTGGATCCAAATAAACAGTATAGTGTTGGACTTGTTGAGCTGCTAACTTTCAATTCCATACCAAACGTCGATGTAAAATTCAATAAGTTTTACGTTGGACAAGAAATAATTGAACTTCCTACAGGCAGTTATGAGATTGAGGATATTGAACGAACTCTGCAAGGCATCCTCGATACGCGAGGCATAAAAGTTAGTATCAAGCCAAATAATAATACATTGCATAGTATTATTGAATGCAGTCATGAAATCGATTTTTGTCCAAGTGACTCGATTGCTCGTCTACTTGGATTTACTCCAAGAGTCTTGAAACCCTATATATGAGTGATCAAACGATTAACACGTCAGAACAGTCAATTTCTACAAAGTCTCGGTCTTACAGTAAAGCGTGGTGGTGGAGGAAAAATAGAACAAGTGAGAAAAATACTGTAAAATAACTTGTACGTTTATCTGCTGCTGCTGTCAAGATGGGGGCAATTCTTAACGTACAATCTACAGTCGTCTTTGACGAATCTGTCTCACATTATGAGATTCATGCACATCAACCCTACACTTCACATACATTCAACAATAGTGATGAAATTCGAATAGCTATTCAGCATCAAGATTTGTGTGTTTTACCATCTAAAAGTTCTCTACACATTTGTGGCAAGATTACTCAACAAGATGGTACTGCTGTACAACATACTCTTTTTGTGAACAATGCTATTAGTCATCTCTTTGAAGAAATTCGATATGAGATGAATGCCATAGAGATTGATCGATGTAAAAACGTTGCTGCAACAAACTTGATGAAAGGCTACACTTCTTTCTCACCTAGTCAACTAAAGTATCTTGAAAATTCTGGTTGGACACCTATTACTGACGCGGGAAATATAGCTGATAATAATGGAAACTTTGATGTGACAGTTCCCCTATCAATGATTTTTGGTTTCGCCGAGGATTATCGAAAAATCGTTGTAAACGTTAAGCATGAACTTATTCTCACAAGATCGAGAAATGATTTGAACGCTGTTTTACAAGAGGCTACAATGGTTGATGCAAGACCTACATACGATGACTTTAAAATCGAAATCACTCGTATAGAGTGGCTTATGCCCTACCTCGTACTGTCAGACCGACGAAAAATACAACTATTTAATTATATTCAAAAAGATATACCGATTGCTATGAGTTTTCGTTCATGGGAATTGTATGAGTATCCAGTACTTCCAACAACCACACATCATGTATGGACAGTGAAAACATCGAATCAATTGGAAAAGCCACGTTTTATCATTCTAGACTTTCAAACAGCGAGAAAAGGAGTGCGAAGACAAAATGCTAGTTAATTTGATCACTGCAATATTAGTAATGTAAAACTTTTCCTCAACTCTCAGAGTTACCCATACGGTAATCTCAATCTTGATATTACAAACAATCAGTTTGCCATACTCTATGATATGTATGCAAATTTCCAAAATATATATTATTCTGATAGAATTGTAATAGATCGTCTTCTAAGTAAAGAAGAATTTATCCAACACGCACCACTCATAGTCATAGACTGTTCAAAACAAAATGAGTCTCTTAAATAAGCAGCTATCGATGTACGCCTTGAATTTGATTGTAAGAATAATATGCCCGCAAATACAACTGCGTATTGTCTAATTTTACAAGATCGCATTGTTAAGTATAATCCTATAAGTGGTGATATTAAGAAACTTGTATAAAAACGATATAAAGCTTGCATGAACAATTAATTAGTCAGTACTGTTATAAACCATCAGTCAGGATAGATCTCAAAAATGAATCAGTAAAGCGCTTCGTACACTCCTCTCAAGGAGGACAAAAGCGCTAGAAGTGTTCAAGATGATAAACAATGTAATACGTATCGTGGAGAACCATGTTCTGCCCCTAAAAGTGAACAGTGGAAAAATACTTTTGAGAAATATTCCACTAACACAAAGTCCATGCCAGAACATCAAGGTTATAAGAAGTTCTGAAAGATTTTATAATGTCTTTACAAATAATGTTTTATTTACCTATCTTTTTTGAATAAACTAAAATAAAAATGAATATTTTGGTGTATTTATTTATTAATCCCAACCTTTAATCCTACAAATCCAAATTATCCATCACTGTCGATATAATAGTAGTAGCCGATCACATCCCAGGTCGATAAAGTAGACTACCGATGCTCACTCTGAGCTATGGACCGATCGCATCCCAGGTCGATAAAGTAGATTACCGATGCTCACTCTGAGCTATGAAGGGGGATCGGTAATGGAGGCGCCACCGTCGACAACACTGGGGGGGGGGCGTCACTGCTGGTAGCCCGATCGATATGCAATGCTCTGACGGTAAAACAGGGACCTACTAATGTGAGTTACCATCCGTTGGTATTTGGTGGCGCAGGAGCCACCTGGCGCAGTATCAGTCTTGTCAGTCTTGCCCCTACTACTAGTACATTACGATACATGTGACCTAAGTAGCACTTCTTTACACGGCGTGAGGTTAGGGCTCGAGCGTATCCAGGGTCCTAAATAAGCCGTGCAGAAGTGTTACATAGTTCACAAGTATCTTATAGAACTTTACAGCACAGTCTTACTAAGCCCGCAGTCACGCCTATCCGTGTCAAAAGCTGTCCTATTTTGCACCGCGAGGTTAGCTTACTAGCGTAGCGAGTGTAATAAATACGGTGTATAAAAGTCAGGGAGTAAGAGAGAAGGAGACCAAACTACATGCTATGAATATGGCTCCCTTCTCCCGGCGAAGATCGCCGTGTACGCTCGGCGGAACCCCCCGTGACCAAGCGAGTAACAGAGCCGCCGGTCGGCGGCTTATCGTACTATCCAGCAAAATTCTGATTGCAAAATATTTTCGAGTTCGAATCCACGTGAAAGAGAATTTTTTTTTAGCTAATTTTTTTATTTTGTACACCAATTATAATGCCGTTGTTAATTTTAAGATGAAAAGTTGAAAATTATAAATATAAAAGTTTATGCTATATAAGTAAAGCGTGTTTAAAACGGGTTTAAAGCCATCGATATATGTGTAAATAAATAAATGTTAAAGAGATTTTTGTAAAAGCTATTATACGCACATTACTTTATGATTGTTTATGCACTTCTGTCTGTAATTTATAATGTCGTATAATAAAATATCCTGAAAATATCGTACTTACTATCCTGATTATTTTTATATCTACAATATGTTATGTCTAGAAGATCAACCAAAAACTTATATATCCTAAGTATAAAGAACTGAATGCCCACAAATTATTATTGAAACAAAATTTATTTACGTTAAGGCCAAAGATGAACATATGCTACTTTTGTAATTTAACTGTCGCATTCAGCGTTAGCCGAGTGGTTATGTCGTAGGCGTGGAAACTTTTTGACACATGTTCAAATCTCCGACTCGCAATTTTTTTTTTGAATCAGCATATAATTATTTTCAAAGATGCATCTCATTTTAAATAAATCATAATATGAACTTGTCTATAATATAATAGTAAGTTTATTTAAAAGCATATTTAAAAATATTCTTTTTGAAATGTGTAGAGTATAAACAGGAACATCAATGTTAACATATAGCACAATTATTTATAAACTAAGAGGAAGCGAAATTTTTCAAACGCTGGCTCTTGTAAAACAAAAAAATCTAAAACGAGTAAATAAAAGCAATTAATTTAATAATTGAATTTCATTGTTATTTTATTTTATCTATTTGGTTACGTTTTTATTATATATAATATATATTTATTATATATTTATATTTATTGTTATAACAAACAGCAAATAATATTTTTAAAACATACTTACTATTATAATGTATATATGCATGTGTATGTATAGCACTTTTAAAATAATTATATGCTGATTCGAAAAAAAAAATGCCGAGTCGGAGATTTGAACATGTGTCAAAAAGTTTCCACGCCTACGACATAACCACTCGGCTAACGCTGAATGCGACAGTTAAATTACAAAAGTAGCATATGTTCATCTTTGGCCTTAACGTAAATAAATTTTGTTTCAATAATAATTTGTGGGCATTCAGTTCTTTATACTTAGGATATATTAGTTTTTGGTTGATCTTCTAGACATAACATATAGATATAAAAATAATCAGGTATAACGAGTTGCCTTGTGTGCACTCGTTACGTCCCTCTCTCCCCTATATTATATGATCACGATATAATAAACATTATCTCTGTAAACATTCCTGTGTATAACATTCCTTTTCAGCAGCAGGTAAGTGAGCGGAGCAGACACCTATAACACAGAGAGAGAGAGAGCCGCGCGCTGCGTGTATGTGTGCGTGGCGCCGTCCGAGAGAGTGAGAGAGAGAGAAACTAGACTATTCACGCGGTCGCGTCTCGCGCCGCGACACTTAGAAGCTTACCGCCGTACAGTGCAGTCGTGCCGATACTGCCTCCTCGTTTCCGTGCTTCATAGATCCGTGCGTGCGTTCATCGTCCAGAGGACTGCTGCTGCGTCCGTGACCAGAATCCCCGTGTGTCGCTGGAATTATCCTGCGGCTGTTCAGCATCGCGTGCCCTTTGGTTTGCCGTTCGACTTCCTGCTGCACCCGGCCACACACGAGGCTTTGAGGCTTTCGTCCTGCTTCCCAGCGTCGAGCCACTGGTCTTCCGTCCTGCACCGCTCCTATCCAAGCCACGAGGCCTGTGCCCAGCTTCACGAAGCACAACTGTAAGTACCTGCCCGATCGCAATACTCTCTCTCTCGGCATTATTCGCTCTGCTCCGTCTCTCTTACTCCGCGCTGCTTTTGTACTGATCTTTGAGTCTTTACATAAAGAGAAACTTTACTATTACTCGGCTTGTGTCACTTTGTTCCTGACTCTGTCCATTCCCGTGCGATTCACTCATAATCTATCTCGCGAACTAGCTACGTAGCCAAATTATTCACGACGCCTCCGCGGGCTCACGTGCACGAGGACGTGCACGTATAGCAAACTGCGCTACGGGCCAGGCTTCGTACAGCCTACAAGAAGCCTGCAACTAGCTGCTACATATTTTTCCTCTCGCTTATTTGTCGATCAGTGGATGCGCCACTGATCGTTTATATTCGGATGCAGACCACGTCATTCTCTAGGATCCCGGTCTAACAACACCGTTATATATGGCGCCCTAACGTTACGGGTTAATTATTAATCTGTTAAACAATTTATACAGCTATAAATTGCTGCGTAGTTTTCGCGAGCGCGAGACGAATTTTCCGAGCGAACGCGTGTGTTTACCAGGTCCGAATTCCAAGCGCCCGCAGTAGTGCACACGTGCGCGCGCGACCTACCGTATTTACCCTTGGAAGAGTCAGGCAGCGGCGAAACGTAAACAAAGTGCACACTTTCTAGCGCTCTAAAATTTTATCATTGAGACGATTTACGCGTTAGAATTCTCGAAGATTTCGACTCGAATTTTCGACGTTGATTACGTCACGAAATATTCTGCGAGAGACTATATACTATATTGCCGTCGTATGCGATATACTTCTAAGTCAATCGAATCGTGCTACAGAGCATAATTGTTCTGATATTATAATATTTTTTTTCTCGTATATTTAATTTATTGTAATAATTTATTTCGTATATTTATTCGATTATAATTTTATTTCTTCTCGAATTTTGAATATTTTTTTTTTGTGCGTTGCGTTCTTAAATACGTAAGTGTACGTTCGACAAATAAATTCAGTCTTGTTTTTTTTGAAATTATAAAATTAATTAAAACTATTCAAAAATGGCAACCAATTGGTCTATAGCCGATCTTACAATTTTTAAAGAAGGCGTAAATGCTAGATTAAGCAACTGGATTAAAAATTTGTCGAGCGTAGAAGTCAACGATGCGTTAAATCAATTAGAACTGCAAAAGAACGGTACTCTATTCGAGCGAGCGAACAGATTACTACGAAGACTGCATGGCAATTATATAGCCGAAGACTTTGTACAAGATAGTAATACGGAAGAAGATGTCGAAAGGCGAGACCAATTGTGCTTGACCTTTGTACAATCACCCGCTTTTCCAGAAGATTTAAGAGAAGACGTCCTCACAGTAATCGAGGCTGAAGAAGCGCTTGAGGACGGCATGCATCCGGAGATGAAGCTACCGTCCAGCTCGCCACACGATCATCGAAAACTGGAGGATATGTCACTCACTATGCCAGTGGACTCGAGGCAAGAAATAACAGACTATCAAAACAACGTAAACCGTGACGCACCACAGCAACCGTCGCTTCATACGACGAGCACACCCAGCCTCGCGGCACCGCTTGCTGCTACTATAGAAGTAACGACTACAACTGTCTCACCACCGACTTGCGTGCATCTGAGCAGATCACCAAGCGCGCAAGCCACAGTAACAACAACGCCGCAAAGCATACCAGAAGTAAACCAGAGGTGGAATAGGCCTATAGTGCACACGGTTATGCCCAGTGGAGAGATTGAGTTCGTCCCGGCATCAGTGGCTGCAGAATTAGAAAGAGGCTGGACAGCGATGCGTGACTTACATCACTTCGCAGGAAAAACCAAAGAAAACCAGAGTTTATCGTCGAAAATCGCCGAATTAGAAAATATAGTTAGAGATCTACGAGTACAACTGAGTAATGTAGTATTATACTCGCAACAACAAGCAGCGGAAGACGCACGTCAGAAAATTAACCGCAGCACAAAAAGTGTTCAGTTCCAGGATACGTTCGACTTAAATTATTACGACATGCCGAATCAACATAATAATCTGCATTCGAACGAGAAAAAAGTTTTAAACGCACAAGCTCCGATATTCCACTCCACGACTAAAGCTAGTCAGCCGAGTGCTTGTACAGGAATACCAGCCACCGTGCCGAGTTCTTGGCGTGCAGACGCCCCGCAGCATCCTAACCTCTGCTGGCCGGCCGTGACCGTTCACAATCAGCCCGTATGCTCGAGCTGCGACGGGGGGATTTGGCCTCAAACAGCTGTGAATTCGCTCTCGCAACCGAGTCCTCAAGTGACAAGTCAAATTGCTGGAGTTACGCCAAGCAGCACCAGGAACACTCTGGACAACTCTCGTCTGAGAACGAAGCATCTCGGGAGGACAGTTAGAGAATGGAAATTAAAATTCTCTGGCGACAAGGGCACCAGCATTGAAGAATTCTTAGCGCAAATCGAGGCAAATCAGCGATTAGAGGATATATCCGACGATGAACTCCTTGACTGAATCCCTCGATCCAACTCCTTGACTCCTTGTTTCCCATGCTAGAGAAACCTGCGTTGTTTTGGTATCGTGCCTTGAGGCCCTCGTGGAAAACGTACCAAGACTTCAAGAGGGCAGCTCTCAATAATTACAGCAAGTGTAGAAGGAATAAGCGGAGTCTGGTAGTCGAGGCTCATCTACGCACACAAGGAGCTGACGAGCCTGTAATAGACTATATCGTCTCTCTCCTCATGATATTGAATCGCTTTGAAAACCCATGGAGCCAGCAAGAACAATTTAATCTGGTCATCGATAACATGCTTCCGAAGATTAAAAAGAGGATGAAGAAATACTATGGGATTTTAACGAATACTCAGGAACTCCTCGACAGAGCCCAGGAAGTAGAAGACGATGAGGATGGTCAGTGGAGGCCACCGCCCCCAACGGATCAAACGGTGCAGCCGGAAACGGCATATAGGACTGGCAGAAAACCCAAGAGCAAGCAGATCAGCATCTCCTCGGTAAACTCGAATTCCATGTCAGAGGAGGAATTGGAAAGATACTTTGATAAGTTTCTTAAGAAGAGGTCTATAGGCCCCGACTCTCCTACTGGCAAGAAGTCTGGTCCAGGAAAAAACTCCTCAGCGAGAAAGTCCTCTCCTAAAGAGGCAGAAACATCGCCGAAAAAGGAGCAGTCAGACGACGACCAGACGCCAACTAGCAGTGGCAAGCGCGGTCGAGGAGATAAACGAGGAAAAGGAGGCTGGCGACGTAGAGGGGATCGTGCCGACGAAATTACTCCCAAGTCGGATAAGAACAAAGACAAACCGGCAGGTCCAGACGGTGAAAACGTTCTGTGCTGGAATTGCAGCTGGCCTGGTTATACTAAGTTGACCTGCCCGGAATGTGCCCAAGATAAATCAAAAAACGGGAAAGAGAGCGAGTAGATAAGGTCCCTACCGCTCTAGAACAACCGCGGACCTTCAACGCTGAAAGCGTAACAGGAGTAGCGCAAACACTCCACGGCACGGCGAGCGACTCACCGCTAGCAACGAGTAGCTCGACCGATGTGGAGACGTTCTGCGATGGAGGTACTGTTGCCAGCGCTTTGGTTGAGAAGTTTCCACGTTGGTGGCTGGCCGTGGAGGTCGGCCAATTTAAATTAAGAGGACTCTACGACACTGGAGCTTCACGCACAGTCCTTGGCCCCGTCGGCATATCTCTCGCTGCCTCATTAAATAAGCGCGTGAGACCACATGTGGGCCCAGGGGCTAGAGCAGTCGATGGTCATTTGGTACCTATAATGGGTAGCGTTAAATTGCCCTTCACCATTGGTGGAGTAACTCATTCGATTGACGTTCTTATCTTGAATGAAGCCGACACTGAGTGCACTTTAGGTGCCGACTTCGTTCGCGCATTTTCGGCGATGCTTGATCCTGTAGCAAATAAGCTACAGCTCAAAGGCACAGATGTTGAGGTTCCGGCCGTCCTCTCATCGATGCGTGCTGAGGAGCTTTTATCGCTCGCCTCTCTCGGAATTGAATCAATTACCGATGAGCAGCGCCTAGAAATCGACAATCTGATGAAAGAACTGCTACCCGATCCTGCCTGTGAACAGTTGGGCTGCACGGGATGGATACACCACGATATCGACGTTGGCAGTGCTCGCCCTATCAAACAGCGGTATTACCCTGTTTCGAAAATTTTAGAGGACGAAATGCACGAGCAAGTGCATAAGATGCTCCGTGCCGGAATAATTAGAAGATCCAAAAGCAATTGGTCTAGTCCAGTAGTTATGGTGCGAAAATCTGATGGCAGTTTTCGTTTCTGCGTCGACTACCGAAAAGTGAACGCTGTATCAAAAATAGCTGCTTACCCGCTACCCTACATGGATATGATATTGCGGAAAATACAGCATGCTAGATATATATCGGCGCTGGATTGCTCAGGAGCGTTTCTGCAAATACCCCTTACAGAGCGATCCATCCCTATCACAGCCTTCACCGTACCTGGACTTGGACTATTTGAATTCGTCAGGATGCCATACGGCCTCGCAGGAGGGCCAGCGACATTTCAGATGCTCGCTGACCGGCTAATAACGCCAGAAATGGAACCCTACGCCTTTGCGTACATAGACGATATCATTATTGCAACTGATACGTTCTCAGACCATGTCAAATGGCTAACGTTGATTCTGAAACGAATACACGAAGCCGGCCTCACCATAAACAGGAAGAAGTCAAAAATATGCATGTCTGGGCCATTTATCGTTACGGCTCGTATAGGGATGAACTCCTATGAGCTTGAGACAGAACAAGGAGTTAGCATAGGAAAAGTAGCCGTATGTGACTTAAAACCATGCCGTGACGAAAAACAGTTCCCAGTAGAGGAGCAAGAAGACCAAGGGGTGGATAGCACGACACAAGGCCCGCCAACTCCACCAAGGAGAAACAGCGAGCCCTCACCAATTGTGCTCCCCGCACCGGCGACTGAAGTAACTGATGACTCTCCAGCGCAAATTATAACTCCCATAGTACCGAAGCGCAGGGGTAGACCGCGAGGTTCCAAGAAAACAGCGACGGTCCCAGCAGAAACTTCGCCTCGCCGTTTGCGCCCCAGAAATGGAAAATAATTAGAATTCCTTCCTGCGCTTTTGCCTGCTTGCATCTCCCTCGAATCTTGTAGATCTTCCTTCTGCTTAATCTCTTCCTCGTCGCCTGTGGACAGGAGCTCAAATCTAACTACCTTTACGATCTCTATTTTAGAAACATGCTGCCCGCCAAGGAGCCCAAGACGGTCATCGAGATCTCGCCGGAACTGCTGAGAAGACTCAGTCAGCTCGTGAGTCAGCTGATTGTGGGACAGGCCAGCGAAATACCACCGTCGCTCGGCGATCCAACCACACTGTTGGACCTCCTGCGGTCCTTAGGAGACACCGTTAGGACAACAACGGCCTCGCCAGCTCCACGAGCAGCTATCCTGCCCGCTCCGGTTCCAGACCGACAAGACGCTCCTCGCAAAGCACTGCCAGGGCCGTCGATAGAAAAGCCCCGCGGCATAGAAGCTCCGCAGCCACCACCGCTCGAAGAGAAGGCTGCTCCATCTCCGCCTCCAGGCTCCTCGCCCAATCCATCAGACACTGCAACACTGCAGGAACAGTGGGCCAGGATCGAGGCCAATGCTCGGGCTTGCCGCCGAGATCGCAAGGCGGCCCTTCTCAAGGAAAGAGCAGCCTACAAGGAGGTGCTCGCTTTCGCCGAACGCGAAGACATCAGAGGTAAAGACTTGCTGGACTTCGTAGATAAGGTGCAGAGGGCCGTCGACCTGCAGGCATATCTCGACCGAGCAGAGGCCCAATGGAACGAGAACCAGAAACAGGAGGAGAAGAGAAAAGCTCTGAAGCTGGAGCAGTTGAAAAAGCTCCAAGAGCTAGAGGAGATACGCGAGCAACTCCACAACCTGGAAGTGGCTCACGCAAGTCAACCTAGCACTCCAAAAACTAGCGAGATGCCCCCCAAGGGAGCCTGGACCAACGGCTATGGCCTATAAAGACGCCAAAAAGCCCTGCGGCCCTTTGGAAGGCCCTCGCACTGATCTGCGGTATGTCAGGTACTGCCAGGTCTGTAACTTGACAGGAGTTGCGAGGACCAAGAACTGTCCCAACTACTACCTCCATAGCAAGTTCCAGAGCGACGATTTTCCACGCTACCGCTACTAAGCATACCTACACGGAGATCTTCGCATCTTGTCAAGCTTCGTAGCATTCAAGATCACCAGAAGAGATCAAGCGTTTTTCGTTTCGTTTATTTATTGTTGCTGTATAGAAGCGTATTATTTAACTTAGTATCTGGCATCGACGCCCTCGTTTTTTTTGTTTATATTCGATACTACCTTATGTAATCGTAAGAGAGACGAAGAAACTGATAGTTACCAATATTGCTCTTATCTTAATCATTTATTATCTTTCTCATTGAATAAATCTAAGTATTTTCCTACGAAATGAATCTAAACATTTTTCCACATTCTAATTTTCACCTTTCATTTCTAATAGTCGAGAGAGACAGTTGATCGAGCTGGTACCCCGTGCTACCAGCGTTTGGGGGTGGGGAATATAAGATTGCCCTTGTGTCACTCGTTACGTCCTCTCTCCCCTATATTATATGATCACGATATAAAAACATTATCTTGTAACTATCCTGTGTATAACATTCCTTTTAGGCAGCAGGTAAGTGCGGCGGAGCAGGAACTATAAACAAGAGGAGAGAGAGGGCCGGCGCGCTGCGTGTATGTGTGCGTGGCGACCGTCGAGAGAGTGAGAGAGAGAGAAACTAGAACCTATTCGCGGTCGCGTCTCGCGCCGGACACTTAGAAGCTTACGCCGTACAGTGCAGTCCGCGCCGATACTGCCTCCTCGTTTCGGCGTGCTTCTAGATCTGCGTGGTTCATCGTCCAAGGATCTGCTGCGTCCGTGACCAAGAATCCCCGTGTGTCGCTGGAATTATCCTGCGGCTTGTTCAGCATCGCGTGCACTTTGGTTTGCCGTTCGACTTCTGCTGCACACCCGGCACACACGAAGGCTTTGAGGCTTTCGTCCGGCTTCCCCGCGTCGAGCGCACTGGTCTTCCTCCGCCACCGCTCCTCATCCCAAGCCACGAGGCTGTGCCCAGCTTCACGAAGCACAACTGTAAGTACGGTGCCCGATCGCAATGACTCTCTCTCTCGGCATTATTCGCTCTGCTCCGTCTCTCTTACTCCGCGCTGCTTTTGTACTGATCTTTGAGTCTTTACATAAAGAGAAACTTTACTATTACTCGGCTTGTGTCACTTTGTTCCTGACTCTGTCCATTCCCGCGCGATTCACTCATAATCTATCTCGCGAACTAGCTACGTAGTCCTATCACTCACTACGCCGCCGCGGGCTCACGTGCACGAGGACGTGCACGTATAGCAAACTGCGCTACGGGCCAGGCTTCGTACAGCCTACAAGAAGCCTGCAACTAGCTGCTACATATTCCTCCTCTCGCTTATTTGTCGATCAGTGGATGCGCCACTGATCGTTTATATTCGGATGCAGACCACGTCATTCTCCTGGATCCCGGTCTAACAACACCGTTATACAGGATAGTAAGTACGATATTTTCAGGATATTTTATTATACGACATTATAAATTACAGACAGAAGTGCATAAACAATCATAAAGTTATGTGCGTATAATAGCTTTTATAAATCTCTTTAACATTCATTTATTTACACATATATCGATGGCTTTAAACCCGTTTTAAACACGCTTTACTTATATAGTATAAACTTTTATATTTATAATTTTCAACTTTTCATCTTAAAATTAACAACGGCATTATAATTGGTGTCAAAAATCAAAAAAATATTTTGCAATCAGAATTTTGCTGGATAGTACGATAAGCCGCCGACCGACGGCTCTGTTACTGGCTAGGTCACGGTGGGTTCTGCCGAGCGTGCACGGCGATCTTCGCCGGGAGTAGGGAGCCATTTCGGCAATACGAGCCATATAAGAGTTTGGTCTCCTTCTCTCTTACTCCCTGATAAAAGTACTACTAAGGTCACAAATAGGCGTAATTTAAATGCTGGCTTAGATCACACTGTGCTATATAATATTTATAAACTTTATTAAGAAACACTTGAGTAGTCAAATATAAATCATCAATATATTGTCTGAGTAATCAACAAAATAAAGAAAATTAATTAACGAAATGAAGTCATTAAAAAATTAATTTTTTATAAGTATATTGTCTGAGTAATTGTCAAAAATATATAAATAATCTGAAAACAATGGCAGTCTTAACCCTGTTAAACGCAGAGAGTAGATATATTACATGAAAAAAAAAACTAATATAAATTATCAATATTCCATATATACACAGACACACACATTTAGTACATTATCATAATAATTTATATAGATGAAGAAAGGGTAGGGTGTAGACAGGAGTGGACTTAAACAAAGGGGGGAAAAGGGTAGGGTGTAGAATGAAAGTGGAATCAAACAAAGAGGAGGGAGGGAGAGGTGGAAACTGCAGATGTCTATAAAGAGCGTCGACTCACAGGGACGGGCGGGAGGGGACTTTATGTAGGTCAGTGCACATGACAGTAATTTTCCACTTAAAATTATGTTCAAAAAACATTTCGAAAAAAGAAGAAATGTGAAGTTTTTTACGGTAGAACAGAGTTTCAAAGTCTTGAACATCTTCTTATCACAAAAAAGTATATATTCATAATTATTGGAAGATTTTTACATAAATGAAATTTAAGATTTCAATATAGATCACAGTCAATAAATATCACAATTTCATACATACATAAATTATGAGTACACGTCTAGTTTTTTGTGTATGATACATAATTCACCTATTCTATCGCGTCAATATAGATAATAACGCAGACTAGATTTTAAATAAGACAGGTACAAGTGGACAAGATACAGGCGCATACACTAAATTATACCGAGTTATATTGCACTAGGATGCTGATAAGAGGAAATTTCGCATCGCTATTTCAAATTTCGAGAGTGGAGGCAGCGTCCGCATGCCTTGCGTGAGCGAATTACATAAGCGGGTGCTCTGCGCCCTGAACGATTTCAGGCCAGCACGGATCTCGTTCCGGAGACAGTGATGTCCCTCGACAACCTACCCGAGGTCCTACATTTATTCTTCTCGAAGAAGGCTGAGAGGTACGGTGGTCGCCCTATATAGTAGGACTTGTACATTGACACCACCGCATAATACGTTCTACGTTCTATAGTGTCTATCCAGCCCAGCTTCCTCCTGAAGGGAGATATATGCTCGCAATTACTTCTTCACGAAAATGAACTAGATTTCCGTCTTGATCAACGATGCGTAATTGTAGATAACTAATGCTTCGGACGATGACCGGAAAATAAATGACCTGGGACGGTACTTCGATGATCTTATATACAGGTGGTACTGCAGAAAAGAACTCGTGTATGGTGTGTACGAGCTGACCGTTTATATAGGCTCCTAAAGTGATATGACACTCCACTTAAAGGGCGTTGATCTTGAGCTTGGTTACAGGTAAGTCTGAACTATCAGTTAAATTTTCTGGGAGTAGTCATCGTGTGAAACCGAGTTGCAAACCGATCGAATATTGTGGACGAAAATCGATATCGCGACTACATTGATTATACTGCGAAGTGTATTGTTGTTTGGCTGCCAGCTGAATGAAATACCCTTGTGTAGCAATAGTTCTCTAAAGTAAGTATCTATATTCTCGATCTCGTAACTACCTGTAGGTAACACGATCACTAGTTTACTGACATACAATTTATTAGCGTCTATATTGATATTGGGTATAGAATTGAAGGTTACAAGCTCGACTAAACCAAGAACATAGTTTTTATGCGGCGAAAGCTCGATCGGAGGGCAAAATTGTGTCTCCAGTACGGAAGAAGTGCCCGAAAGACTCAACGTTAATGAGCTCTCTATCACAGCTCGTAGTATAATGACTGAATTCTGCGTTATTTATCCTTTATATACTGCCTGTTGGGCTGAAATTTGGCTGAAATAAATCACATCAGTTCCACGCTTGCGATATGCAACCCAATGAGTTCCCGGTCGATCAGCATCATCTAGATTTACAACAGCTGATTTATTATAATGTGGTCCGTCGGCAGGTAACGGGTTTCTCCTAAACACTCCTAGAAAGTTAGGAATTTTTTAATATTTCAGCGTACTTTATAATATCGACATCAGTGAGTGCTTTACGATGAAATCTTACGTGGAGGATCTTTTTTTTTCTTAATCTGTCTGTATGATGAGACTTGAGGCGAAGACCTAGTCCGGTTTTATGATGTTTTAGAAACAAACTTTTACCCAGAGCGATATCTCCCATTTTTTGATTATGTCCTCGACTCTCCTCCAACTGTAGTTTGCTGCGTTAACTGTTTTTGCTATACCTGCAGTACCACCCGCAACTGCACCAGCTGCACTTAGACCAGCAAAAATCGGTATGAGAAAATCTTTGCTTGAGACCATCGAATTCAAAACAGCCTTTCGCTCTTTTTCGCGACCTCACACTCATTCCAAGTTTCGACTTTGAATTCATGGCGTTCGATACAGAGTAAGCTGCGACTTTTTCACCGATTCCTGTGTCTTTTGCGAGAACTCTTTGCCAAGCTTGATTGGCTAAAATGTTGTCTTCTATGTATGTAGCTTTATTGTTTTCGTGATTCTGTAAATATGCTATATCGTGCTCTTTACAGGCTCTATCGAGAGGGTTAACTCCTTGATCACTGCGAGCTAAGTATTTAGCTAGTTTTATACCAGGCCCAGAATATTGATACCTGGGCAAATGAGGTTCAAACGGATGTTTATTGACTAGACTATTCACTAAACCGTGACCCTGGAGACGACGACGACGAAGCTGTTGACAGCGTCTATGTACGATCATCACACCTCAATGGTTTGATTATGACTGAGACGTGAAGCATATAAGCGCGCTATTTATAGTACCACGCACAGTCGTAAACAAACCCTCGTAGTGATCACATGAACTTCAAGGAGCAACCTGTTAAACTTCTGGTAGTAAACTTTGACACTATCATCGAGCAGGAAAAAAGTAAGAGAAAACAACAGAAACAATCGCTTCCCGATAGCATAAGAGCAGTACTTTGCGGTCCATCGAACTGCGGTAGAACTAACAGTTTACTCGCACTTATAACACATCCCAATGGGCTCAGATTTAAAAACGTATACGTTTATTCAAAGTCACTTAATCAGTCAAAATACAGATTTCTCAAGGATCTTTTACAAATTCTTGAAGGTATACAATATTTTCCCTTTAGGGAGCATGATGAAGTTATATGTCCTGACAAAGCCCTGCCCAATTCTATTATGACATTCTACGATTTAGCCTGTGAAAAGCAGAATCAGAGCATATTTCTGCATGGGAAGACATGTCGAACGCTTTTATCTCTGTCAGTCGTATGCTCAAGTACCTAAGCATCGCGTGAGAGATAATGTCAATCTACTAGTCGTCTTTCGTCAAGATGACGTCAATCTGGGTCATCTGTATGACGATCATGTCAATTCCGATATGACGTATGCTCAGTTTCAAGTTTCAAGACCAATAATCGCCGATATAGAAAGGGTTTTGATAATTTTGCTATAAATATAGTACGTGCGTAAGCTCGGGTAGTCAGCTTGTCGTCAACTTTTGAATCGTTTAAATGTCGGACTTGAAACTTAAAAAAGATATTCTGCATCAGCTAGTTAAAACTTAAAACGCTCTTAAATGCAAGTACAATTTGCTGAAATTCAGAAAAAATCAGCGAAAATTTACGTCTAAAAGAGATGGTGGTCTATTACGAAGACATATACAACTAACCCCATATCAAAATCGCGAGACGTGATACGAGAATAGATTATGTGTATTGGGATTATCCTAACGAACTTGTTGACAGACTGCGGCAATTGATTGCTGAGAGATCAGCTGGAAACCCTAGTCACATCAACGAGATTCATTCAATCGTAAAGGAGCTTCACGAGGCTGGCTATATGTATTGAGCTTCACACTATAGTTATATTCATTTTAATCATGAGCGTTGACATGTTTGGAAGTAACCTTAAGGACATAAACTACCCAAATTTGGTCAAAAAATCGAAAAAAAATGTATACAGTTAAACATCTTTTTAGACCTTCCTTTTTCTAAAACAAAAGCTTATATACCCAAATAAATTATTTTTGATTGAGTTTAAGAGTCTCAAAGATTTTTTGCTTGTTTGCGATTTTTATTATTATTTTGAAAGTTTTTTTTCTCACAATGTGATTTGAGAAAATTGTTAATATGGGCTGCGCATCAATTTTAATTCAATGAATCTAAAATTCTGCATGCAGTTTTTGAAATATATTTTTGAGAAAACTGAAGAGAGATAATAAGATTTTGTTTTAAGTTAACTAGTTTTGAATATCAACAAGTGTTTTAAAATATAGTTTTTTTGGCCTTTTTTCAATTTATATAAATTAATAATATAACAAGTAATAATAAAACTCAAAATAACTAAATAAATTATCGTGTTCTCTAATTGTATTCATTTTATTATTGGAACTCCATACTTTCAACCTGACAATGTTTACTCGAAACCCCTTGCGCAGACCACTAATCAAACATGCGTTATTTTTCACAGGATTTTGGAGGCTTTTGGAATGAAGCAGCATTATTTATTATTTTTAGGGGACCTGAACTATAAAAATAACTTAATTTTTGTAATATAAAATTTACTAAACAATAATTAATATTTATTTTTGAATATTTCAAAAGTTGACCGTTTTGAGTAGCTTCTTCCCTTAAGAAGAGTGAGGGCAGTTGCGGTCCTCCAGGCATCGATTTTAAAGTCACTGCTGAAAGTCATAATGACATGGAGAATAAAAAAGATTTAAATTTAAATTGATAGAAAACTCGATATCACATCAAGATTGAGAACTGATCAGAACAATCTAGATGACATCGTAGAGTCAGTTAAAGATAAAATGGATGCAAAGTTTAGAAATTTAAATAATAAGGACTATAAAAGATGTGATACTCACTATATCCAATAACATGTACTCATTAAATGTCTAATAGTGAGCATCGATGGATGGAACATAAAAGAGCAGTCGTTGAAGAGTTGCATTAACTATCCACGTCGCAAATTCAATGTGCAAGGTCTCGATGAAACTTGGCAGACTGATTTGGTTGAGATGATACCGTACGCTCGAGAAAATCAAGATTATAAATACATGCTTACAATCATTGATGTATTTTCGAAGCATGCATAGGCTGTACCGATTAAGGGGGCCTAACCACCTTAAATTGTCAAAAAAATGAAAAATCGGATTTGATATTTATATCAACATTTAATTGTTCAAAATGTATTAATCAAACTTATAAACTCACCTGTTACCGCAGCATTGAAGTCTCGTCAAGGTCGAATACCGAAAAACTTACAAACAGATAGAGAGAAAGAATTTTATAATGCCACGTTTGATAGTCTTATGAAGCAATATGAGATTAATCTTTACTCTACGTATAGTAATCTTAAGGCATCTATTTGTGAAAGATTAAATCAAACATTGAAGAATAAAATATGGATACAGTTTCGTATTCGTGGAAACTACAAATAGTTAGACATATTGCCTAATCTGATAGAAGTTTATAATGATACAAAACATCAAACTGTCGGTGTGAAATCTAAGGATGTTACTCTTGCAAATAAAGTTAAAATTCTCAAACGATTCTCATGCAAAAGAAGACCTCTGAAGAAGCCTAAATTCAAACTCAATGATAAAGTGCGTGTGAGTAAAATTAAGCAAGTTTTTGAGAAAGGATATACTCCTAATTGATCCACAGAGGTCTTTACAATCGTCAAAGTGTCTAAAACGAATCCAATTACAATCCAATTACTTATCATTTATAAAATTATAAGGATTTATCAGTGAGTGGAGGTTTATACGAACAAGAACTTTCAAAAGTTAAATATGCAGATGTATACCTTGTAGAGAAACTTATCAAAATTCGTGTTAATCAAATATATGTAAAGTGGTTAGGTTTTGACTTATTTATTTGGTTTATTTTAAATAAATACAAATACAAGAAATACATTTATTTTCATTTGTTTATATTTATACATTACAAAATTCAAACTTATGATCTCCACGATAAACTAATGCTAAAGCGTACTTATTAGCTTTTTTAGCCATTTCTTCAAATAGACTATCATTCTTTTCAAGAATTTTCGATGTTCTATCTGGTAAGAATTCTTGAAACTCCTCGTTAAGTGTTACAACCAATCTCATTCAGAACCTTGTTTTGACTAGTCGGATTTGTATAACCATATAGGTCGTATCCTTCTCTAACTCAGACATATTCTTCTTTTGAAGGAAAGCAGTGTTGCAAAATTTGTTTAATGCAGAGAGATCCATACAATATTATTAGAGACAGGACAAATTAAAAGAGAGAGAACGTGTTAAGTTAAGAACATTTACCTTAATAAGTTTATTGCTGCTTTTGGGTAAGAGTCTTGGTCTTTTATTCTGAGGTTCTCCGTCCTCTAGATCGTCAGGCTGATAAATGTGTGTTGAAATATAGTGTACTGTACAGAAAGTGTAGCTAGTAAGGTATAATGTGTAGCGCGTGAGAATGGGTGAGCGCGCTGACGAGTGTGTGAGGGGACACACACATGCAAGTATCCCCTCTCGCGGTATGCGTGTAAGTCACATGACTACTAGCGGTGCCGAGACTATACGAGTCTCGCACATCGTTCTCTTGGGTTCGAGTCGTCGCATAGTACACATGATGTACACGGCGTTATACATAGTAGCTGTAGAAGGAGAAGTCTAATAAATACTCAATTATTGTTTATTATAATCCTCTGCTTTACCTCATTTTCCAACAATGTGTCTGGCACTTCACTCCGCTTCTTTTTGTAGGTCTCACCACACCACGTCGGATTCCCTCTCTTCTACTGTTTCTTCTAGAACTTGTAGTAACTGCTCATCATCTAGACCTTATAGTAACTGCTCGTCATCTAGAATACACCAGTGCCCCCAAGAGAGCGTGTTTGTGCAGGTTTTGACTAGATACCTCTTGTCATCAAAAGGACTAAGCGCTACTCTTTTTTCTTCTCAGTGCAAACAACACGTAATCTAGAACGTATATTATTTTGTTTGCAACTTACTATTTTTTCTTTGAGTAAACACTTGTGATAATCCTCAAAAGTGATGCTATTTTTAACAACCCTAGATTTTACAACTTTTGCCTTCTTGATGGGTTTACTGTTTTGAATGAGAATGCTGTGTAAATTTTACTACGTAAACCGATGAATTACGTCATTATTTGTCCATTGCATTCAACTGCTATAAGACCGATAACTTTCTTATTTTTGAGAGCTATTCCAAATTCATTATTCACAGGACAATCAGATGTATCAAATTTATCGATATCTTGTTATATAATGTCATACAAGTTAAAACCTTGAACCTTATATATTAAGCTGTTGGTATCAGTATACAATAGTTTACACTTACTACCAACTCGTTCTTTGATATTGAAGTAGTGAAAATCAAATGAGCGTTTTAGAAACATTGATTATTACTGTGCGAATTTTCAAGTAAATCGACCGAATAGTTTTGACGTAATCATTCAATAACTGAAAGTTGAGGATCTCGGGTTCTATTGATCCGATTGTAATGATTTTGTTTAAATTCATATTTTTTACGTAAAATACAATGCAATTTGTCGCGATTCTCAAAATTAAAAACTTGCTGACATATGCACCTAACAACGGGCATTTGTTGATAAAAATTTTGTTAAGTATTAATTTGAATAAAATTCCTTTTTAGCATTTAATAAGAACATCATAAGCTACCGATTTCGGAGTTTTGGACAAATAATTTTGCAATAGGCCGCCATTTCGAGATAGGAAAAAATCCTTGGAATCATACGTTTTACTAACCTAAAAATATCCTACAGTGCAATTCCAATAACGATTAAGCATTTTTTGTACCTGCTTTGTCGATATGTGCATGTTTCAGTTTTTTTGTTTAACGGTTTTACAATTAAAAACTGCTGCCAATTCATTGGCACAACAAAATTTATTGTTCCAATAAATAAAATATTATTTTGAATACCGTATGTAAATGCTATTTTAAATATTTCCAAGTTCAATTATTTTGCTGCAGAAGCACTAGAAACCCCTATAAGAGAGAGCCACATATTTGAGAAAAATCGGTTTTTATATTTCATCTCTTTACTTGAGAACTGCTCGACAAAATCGTTTAAGGTTTTAACAGCAGATAGCTTTGTTTATGGTGAATCACCAAATAAAATTTCGAAATATTTGACTACATTGTTTTAGAGATATAACAAATCAAAAAATTTTCAAATAAAATTCAAACCTTGATATCTTAAGAAACATAGGGGTTTCAAAGCTGTGCAATGAACTTAGCCAAAACATATAACATATCTATCTTTTCCCGAAATCTCAAGTGCAATAAAACCTTTTTACGCCCGTAATCAAAGCACAAATAAAAACTGATTTTTTCAGTTTTTGATTTATTACTGAAAAACTAAGTTGTCAAATCACTTGAAATTTTGATGGCATATAGATTGACACGTGGCCCATTGACATGATTTTTTCCGTGAGGTTATGATGTTTAGTTTTAGAGATATGAATTTAAAAAAAAAATCACCTTTTTCATTTTATCTGCCGAACGGAGCGGTCGATCCCGAGGACCAAACGTTATCTTTCAAGTGCATTTTAGTTGAATTGTTTGTCACAATGGGATGATTGAAAAAAAACGCAAAATAGTGTTTTTCAAAAATCAAAAAATGGCCATTAAAAAGAGTAATTGAAAAAATAAAAAATAACTGTTTTTCCCGAATTCAGAATCCAAAAATAGATATGCATGTCAAATGTGACTAATATTGACGGAGTAGTTCCAGTAATATTACACACACACTCACTCACACACACACACACACACACACACACACACACACACACACACACACACACACACACACACACACAAACACACACA
>CM053172.1:26046831-26060349 GCA_012977825.3 Pteromalus puparum
ACACACACACACACACACACACACACACACACACAAATCCATACGGACATTTTCACGTAATTCGAACTTCAAATATCTCAAAACATGTTTCTATGAAGTTTTAGCGAAACTGAAAATTTTACTATTACAAAGCTTCCTCTAGGAGTAAGCAAAAACACATTTTTAACCACACTATCCTTATCGAGAATTTAATTCTTGACAACTTTTATTTCATTACTTTTTGTCCTAAAACCTATTGCATGAAAAACTAAAAAAAAATGCATTTTTCGAACTTATTTTGCAATAATAATTACCTTCCCGACCTGCTTCATATTAGAGACTTTAAGGTTGTATTCAGGTTTCATAAAACGGCGCAAAATTCGCAATTAACTAAGGTAAATGTCCCGATTATTGTACAGCTAGCAGCATAGGTTAAATATTTTCGTAAAATATTTCGATATTTATGTAAGAAGTCTATAAATTTTGGTGCCATCTGACGAAAAATCATTTTAGGAACAAAAAACATGGGTTTTGAGCTAGAATTAATGTAGAATTAATATTATAACTGTTAATTAAAGCGAGTGGCTGCACGTACGTATTATGAAACGGGTTCTCAAAGTCTTGTCCCCCGCGTTTCACCCGATTCAAACGTCAGTTTGATTACATTTTTGTTCGTAAATGATATCTAAAGTAGTCAAAAATTTTTTATATTACAATCATTTGAACCTTATTCAATACAAAAACTAGAGAAGCATATTAGTGCTCCTCTTGATTACCATAGGTTACTTTCAGTATATTTTAATTCTTTTATAAAAACACTAAATATGCATTCAGGTACACTGTGAAAAACATTAAACAATTTTAATATATGTCATATACCAAGTATAACATGTCTGTTTAGAGCAAAATTCATAATGTTAACTATTTAAACCACCGCAGGCCAAATTTGATTCTGGGCAGCGAAGAGGATATTCACACCTCTGGATCTTCTTCAAACATATGTATAATATCCAGATAAAAGTGGAGATTTGAAAATAAGTTTTAAAAGTGTTCTTTGAAGCCCAAAACCATATTTGACCTGCGGTGGCTGAAATAGTGAAGATTATGAATTTTGCTCTTCGCAGACATGTTTTTCACAGTGTACCAGAATATAATATATTACAGTTTGGTGCTTTTTATTATATAAAGTTTTATTTTCTCAATATGCATAAAATGTATTGAGAATCGTGGTTATGTTAGGCTTTATAGGTTAGATTGCCTTTTGACACAAATAAATATAAGACATACTATATTAGTTTTCTTATATCTATACGACAATTTATGTAATTAAATAACTTTTTTTAATAAAATGGACCTATAGAAAGCTTGATAATTGTAAAAAACTTAAAAATGTATGTTTTATAAATACGTACATAATGTCCTTTGAAAATGAAACACCCCACATTTTGTTCTATAAATATGGTCAAATATCGGTATCGGTATACATATTATGAAACACTAAATAAATAAATAAAAATCAGTATAAAGATAAGACAAAACCCGTATAATATAATCCTGGGTCCAAAAGCTATCATTTAAGCTATTCAAAGTATCAAAAACCCAATTTATTGAAATAAATATGCACTTTTTAAGAAAGACGAACTTCGGGCCTTTTACCTTACCGATTCCAACAATAAAATTGCTGCGACATCAACTTCCAAAACTATTCCTCTGACTCCTCGACTACTATAAATTCAGTTTGAGCAAGTTACGTGCCAATGAATTGGCAACGGTTTTTCGTTTGATAGATACAGTTATTACGAATCAAGTGTATATAAATAATGAATGCGTAACTAAAAATCTTGTTTATAACGAATTGGTTAAATAATACAGAAATAAATGAGCTTAGGTCTAGATTTAAATCCATTAAATAGAAGCTGAGATCTAAGCGATTCAGTTTTCAGTTATCTAGTGTATACAGGGTAAGAAAACGAAATTTTGGAGCTTAATATCTTTGAAACTAATTAGTTTTATAAACAGCCAAGAAAAAAGAAAAACAGTGCTATATTATGCTAACTAAATCCAAAATTTTAAACTGATCATTGCCTTTTAAGTCCAGTTATCGCGTCATGTCGGAAAAAACGACTTATAGTATACAGAGTGAGAAATAGTATATTGTGGAGTTTGTAGTACGAGTCGAAGGCGAGGTAGCACGAGCTGAAGGCAAGTGTGTACCGAGCCAAAGACGAGTACTGCAACCACACGAGGTCAAAAAGCCCACTTAGCCCTTGGTGCACACCATATTTTTTTTTTTTTTTTTTTTGTGACGCATGTATTGATTTTTGCGTTTTTCTGGCTATAAAGCGGGAGTAAATGAGCCTTTTTTTACACGGCCACTACACACCTATAAATATTTAGAAAATACGACTCAGAAACTCAAAATTTGCATTTTCAAACAAAATTTTGTCAGCGAGCAAAAAAGTCAGGAGCGGGCAAACAAATTTTTTTTTTACTGACTTTTTTGCCCGTTGCCAACTTTTTTTGCCCGCCGGTAAAACAAATAATACTTTACGCCCGCTTAATAGGTACGAAAAACGCGAAAATCGTGCATGTGTTACAAAATAGTATATTGTGTGCCAAGGGCGTAAAGTGGGCTTTTTTTAGGCCGAGTGTGGAGTTTGCAGTACGAGTCAAGGCGAGTTAGCCCGAGCTGAAGGCGAGGGCGTTTACGAGCCGCAGACGAGTACTGCAACCACACGAGGCCAAAAAGCCCACTTAGTCCTTGGTGCACACCATATTTTTTGTAACGCAAATACAGATTTTTGCGTTTTTTTTTCAGATATTGAGTGCGACTGATGCAACTTTTTTCAGAATCGGCGACCACACTATTAGTAGACTAATTTTTAAATTTATATATATATATATATATATATATACATATAAAAAATTTCCCGAAAAATGTTAGCGGGCGTTTTTCATTTTTTTGTTGCCCGCCGGTCCGAAAAAAGTTACTTTAGTCCCGCTTAATAGGTCAGAAAAACGCGAAAATCGTGCTTGTGTTACAAAAACAAAATTTCGAAGCTTAATATCATTGAAACCAACTGGTTTCATAAAAAACCCAACCCCAAAAAGATAGGAATCAAAGTGCTATATAATGCTAACTTCATCGAACTTGATTATTGTCATTTTACTCCAGTTATCGCGGCACGTAGAAAAACAACTTTTTTCAGTTTTTGATGTTTTTATCAGGATTGTTACGTCCGAATGAGCGCAAACCACCAATATACTTACTCTATACGAGTTCCTATCTTAATTAGTATTATTTTATTTGGATTGAAAATGAAGGAAATCCCTTTTGGCTACCGCAGACGCGGTCACTGCCTTCCGGGAAAGGGAGCCGGATAACGTAATCACTTATTCACACGGGGTTAGAATTTCTACAACACTTCTATATTTATGGAATTGAAATAGAGAAAAGTACCTTATTATGGTATAAGTGTATGAGTGTGTGTGTGTGTGTGTGTCGGAAGATGCGCACCAGCAGGAGGTTGCAGCTGTGGATCCTTGGCGCCTGGTCCTTGCGTCGGTGGTTCAGTACGGTCAGGCTGTTGATGGGCCGTCGGCTCTCAGCTTCTCTCCTCAATGGCAAGCAGGTGTGGACAGATGGGCGCCTCGGTGCGTCTGCTTTCTTTTTAGAGACGAGAGGATGATGCGCTTTGACGAAGGCGAACACGTGTATTTACTGTTAGCTATGGATTGTCGACTTGGGCTAAGTCCCTCGATATTCTTACGAGTGTGTGAACTTTAACTTGTGCACTGCTGACTAGTACTTATACTCGTTGTTGGTCTGGCGACTGGCAGCGATTCGGTCTCGATTGACGTTCGGATACCGACTGGCTCTCTCCACCCCTTTCTCCAGGGCTTTAGATGCTGGCTTCTAGCATTTTTCCTCATTCCCTTTTTTGGAGAGGCTGATGTGACATTTCCTCGCGATCTTGCTCTAATGGAATTATGACAGGTCAATTCATAAATACTAAGTTTTATTGCTTCTAGTTTGGGGAATCGAGCTCATAGTTTAGCTCTCCCGCTGCTTTCTGCCGCCTGCGCTCTCTTTGAAGAGCGCACATGTGAGACTTTCCAGAATTCTTTGTATTGGCATAGTCGTAGATAA
Source organism: Pteromalus puparum (assembly GCA_012977825.3). Taxonomy (NCBI): domain Eukaryota; kingdom Metazoa; phylum Arthropoda; class Insecta; order Hymenoptera; family Pteromalidae; genus Pteromalus; species Pteromalus puparum. The sequence continues at coordinate 26,050,961 of CM053172.1, forward strand.
TCTAATATCGTCCGCCTAAATTCTTTTATTTCCGACGTATTTTAATTTCACGTATGACAACGTTGCAGGGTTACGTGTTATTTATGAGGTTTGTTCTTTGACTTGTTTGTTCCGTGTTCTGGTCTCTATCTGCCATTTTTACGGGAGTCGGCTTAGATGTGTACTGGCTGCTTCTTTTTGGTCTATTTTGGTTGGGTGCGACCTCCTTTTTCAGCGGGTGGTTGCTCCGATGGCGGCGTGTCATAAGTATAGATGTGTATTTTTGTGTGTGCGCGTGTAATTACTTGGTTTTTTTATTCTATAATTTTTGTGTGCGTAATGGAATTGAGGATTCCATTATAGGATCTGCCCCATGAAATAACTTCAAATTAAAGTGGAGTATAGTCCTAATAACTTTCAATAATGTTTTTTTTAAGAAAGAGTCAACATTAAGTTTTCGAGTTAAAACAATTTTAAAACATTGCACTCTATGGTGTATAATAAAAGAACGACAAACGATAATATAAATTAGGAAGGGTTGACGGTTGCTATCGGTCTCTCCGAGGCAGGTAAATGTTTCGAAAGAAAAACAAGTTAATTCATTTTTTCTTTTGACGTTTCGGCGAACAATGTCGCGCTCATCAGGAAAACTGAGAAGAGATTCGGTTTATTATTAGCCAAATTTTAAGAGTACAAAATTATTTCGACTGTGTGACATATGAAGTGCTTACAAGAACTATAGAACTCGACAGGCTCGCTGATGGAAAGTTCGAGGCTGCATTTCCCCGCCGGGCGCCGGCGGCGGCGGGGGGAGAGCGTGTGGTCGTTGTGTCTCTCTCCGCTACTCGAGGCGAATTCGCAAGAGTTGGATATCCGCACGGCTTTTATACTCTGCGCGGGACGGCGAGAGTTGCGATCGGTTTGTTGACATTTCGCTAGTGACGTGAGCGTCGCTGCTCATATGTGCCTACAGCTGACAGTAAGGAAGGATCGAGAAGCTCGCTTCTCTGTGATTTTCGGAGATCATCGGAGAGCGGCGTGTTGGTCCGATGCGATTCTACATTATTCGAGATGTTTTTACAGGTAGCGCAATCGGAGAGCGAGTGAACGAGTGTGCGTTGAACATCTTTTTTCTATTATGATATCGGAGGTGTATGAGTCATGTGTGTTGTTGTTTTTAATTGATGTATTAGATGTATGTACACATAATAATTTTGTACTCTTAAAATTTTGCTAATAATAAACCGAATCTCTTCTCAGTTTTCCTGGTGAGGGCGACATTGTTCGCCGAAACGTCGAAAGAAAAAATGAATTAACTTGTTTTTCTTTCGAAACCTTTACCTGCCTCGGAGAGACCAATAGCAACCGTCAACCCTTCCTAAATTGCTACCGAGGGATAACTTCATGCTGAGGACCACTTCCTCCGCAAATATAATTTGATAATATAAATTTTCCGCGCCAAAAAAATAGGTATTTTATTTTCTTTTAGGTACATACTAAGCAATTAACTTTTATCATCTTTTTCGCTTTATTAGAAAAAACTAAAATATGAAAAGTAATAAATTGTTATAAAAAAATGGGTCCAGAAAATGTGAAAACTGACTTTTTCCCACTATGTAGTAGTAAAAACAAAGAACATGAGATTTGGTGGGTTAAAATATACTGAGTAGAAGCTGAGTTACAGGCGTATACGAACAAACACACACACACGCACACACACACACACACACGCGCGCGCGCGCGGAAGTAGAAGCGAAAAGAAGTAGAAGCCGCGATCAAAAAACTGATAAACAATAAGGCCGCGGGAAACGATTCTATACCAGCGGAACTACTTAAATATGGGGGCACTGCGCTGACATCGAAAATTTATGAACTAGTACGCTCTATTTGGAAAAATGAAACAATGCCGGAAAACTGGAAAGAATCCATCATCATACCGATTTTTAAAAAGGGAGATAAGACAGACTGCAATAACTATCGGGGAATCTCACTTTTAGCTACCTGCTACAAAGTTCTGTCAAACGTTATACAGGCCAGACTCACATCCTTCGCGGAAGATATAATAGGAGATTATCAGTGTGGATTCCGGCGTAACAGGTCGACGAGCGATCAAATGTTTACTATAAGACAGCTGTTAGAGAAAAAATGGGAATATTGCGAAACAATACACCAGTTATTCATAGATTTTAAAAAAGCGTATGATTCTATCAAGCGAAGCAAAATGTATCAAATCCTTGTGCTCCTCGGCGTGCCAAAAAAACTTGTGAAATTAATACAAATATGTCTGAACGGAAGCACGGGAAAAGTACGAGTAGGCGGTAATGTATCTGAATCGTTCATGATACACGACGGTTTGAAACAAGGGGACGGGCTCTCCACGGTACTCTTTAACTTAACGCTAGAGTATGTTGTTAGACAAATGCAGACTAGCGGGCTGGGCGCAACACTCAACGGAAAAACGCAGATTCTAGGATATGCAGATGATTTGGACATAGTGGGGGATAATGGCGAAACGGTAGCGAGAAACGCGGAAATACTCATAAATGCGGCCGAGGAAACGGGGTTAGAGGTGAGCGAATCGAAAACGAAATATATGATTATGGATAAACTGGGCATTTGCGAAGGAGAGGGGGATCTTAGAGTCGGAAATTTTACTTTCGAAAAGGTTAGCGAATTCAGATATTTAGGCACAACTATAAATGATCGAAACGAAATCAAAGCCGAGATTAATAAGAGACTACATTCGGGTAATGCCTGCTTCTACGCCGTGAACAAACTACTAAAATCAAAACTGCTGTCTAAAAATGTAAAAATTAGGATATATAGGACTATAATAATGCCGGTAATCTTGTACGGATGCGAAACTTGGGCGCTCACTAAAGCAGAGGAAAACCGTTTTAGGGTGTTTGAAAATAAAGTTCTGCGAAAAATATACGGGCCAAAGAAAGATGAGGAAACCGGGGAGTGGAGGAAACTGCACAACGACGAGCTACATAACTTATACGCGTCACTGAATATAAACAGAATAATTAAATCGCGAAGACTAAGATGGGCAGGGCACGTTGAAAGAATGGGAAATGATCGCACGGCAGCGCGTATAATGAAAGGAAAGTCAAATACGTCGCGACCTCTAGGTAGACCTAGACGCAGGTGGGATAACAATGTAAAAGCGGACTTAACTGAAATCGGGCAGGACGGCGCAAAATGGATAGAGTTAGCACAAAATAGGGATACGTGGAAGGCTTGCGTAGATGAGGCGATGAACTTTCGAGTTTGAAATGCTACTAAGAAAAAAAAAAAGTAGGAAGAAGATAGAGGGAATTACACTGACGGTTGACGGACGTGAGATCGTTTCTCAACCAACCATCAAATACTTGTGCATCACCATAGATGCAAGACTAAGTTTTAAAAAACATCTGGAAATAGTCAGTGATGAAGCGGCAAAAGTTGGCGCTACCCTATCACGATTGATGCCAAATGTAGGAGGGTCAACGCAGAAGCGAAGGTTACTCATAGCCAGTGTGACCACGTCGATCATGCTATATGGAGCCCCAATTTGGGCAGAGGCGATGCGGGTGAAATCGTATGCACGAAAGTTAACTACCGTGTACAGGCGAAGTGCACTAAGAGTGGCGTCCACTTACCGTACGGTATCGGACGATGTGGTCTGCATTATAGCAGGCATGCCGCCCATTGACCTTTTAGCACTGGAAAGGAAGGACGTATTCGAAGATAGGCGAAGAACGAATGACAAAAGTCAGAATGAGATCTGGGATGCTTCAAGAAAGAAGACAATGCCTGAATGGCAAACAAGATGGGAAGCTAGTAACAAGGGGCGATGGACTCATCGCCTTATACCAAGGATAGAAGACTGGATTGGAAGAAGACATGGGGAGGTTAACTACTACCTCACGCAGTTTCTGACCGGGCATGGATGCTTCCGGGCGTACCTACACCGGCTTAAACTTGACGACAGTCCGAACTGCCCAGTCTGCTTGGAAACTAGCGAAGATGCAGAGCATGTCTTCTGTGACTGTTCGCGATACGAAAGTGAACGAGAAGTACTCGAGTGCTACCTCCAGACCAGAGTGACACCTGAGTCAATGATGACAGCTATGCTGACGTCGAAGGATGGTTGATGCGCAGTAAACAACTACGTAAGGACCATCCTCAAGAAAGTTAGAAATGACGAAGAAATGAGAAGGGAAAGATAAGGCGAAACAGTCGAGTAAAATATGTTATATGAAGACCACTGAGCCGTAAAGACGAAACGCTCCCTGGACTGATGCAGAGGAACATAGGTCCCAAAGTTGAGCTCTCACTCCCTTGCCCGATGCAGAGGAACGTAGGAGCTAGGGTTGAGCACCTTTAAATGCTCCTCAGACCGATGCAGAGGAACGTAGGTAACTGAGTTGGAGCCCAGACTCCTTCACCTGATGCAGAGGAACGTAGGTAACTGAGTTGGAGCCTAGACTCTCTCACCTGATGCAGAGGAACGTAGGTGTCGGGGTTGAGTCTGTCCAGAGGATGACCGGATATAGCGAACGCGCGCTATCTACATATATGCGTATACTCGATCGCACTTTAGGTGGGCCCTGTGGAAGCACATCCCGACAAGGCTATGGGGATCGTAGCACAGGCTAAGAGGATTGAAGAACAGGGGGGAGAGAGGGGATAACCTCCAAAGGCTATGGGCATTGTAGCACAGGAAATATGTCATAAGTAATGGGGTTTCTAGCACAGAGGAACTGCTAGAAGTAATGGGAATTCCAACACACGGGATGTGCCAGAAGTAATGGGAATTCCAACACACGGGATGTGCCAGAAGTAATTGGGATTCTAGCACACGGTGTGCTAGAATCCCCATAGCTTATCTACCGATAAAGATATAACTTAATTGGGATAGAAAGTTACAGAAAATGTATTAATGCCAGTTTATACTAAGGAACCTTTAATACCGGAGAAAATAATAAAAAAATTTTATATACACAATGTCAAAACTTTAAAACCCCTCCTAACATCAAAATAAACGAAGAAATATATTTTAACAAGATTCTTAACCGAAAAGACATCAAAAAAGAAGGAATAAATTTTGAAAAGTCTTAATTAAAGAAACATCCAAAAACAAGAGGGAGACGAAAAAAACCGCTACCAAGTCATTGGAACTTAGCTTCCTCCTATTCCGCTAGTAGAAGATGATTACATAGTTTCTAAAAAATCTGTACGGTTGCATGATATTCCTTTGACGATTTAGAGTTTAGATGCATGAACACGACACTTGTAGGGAAGGGGTATCAGGGAGGTGGGGGTTAAGGTGGATGCCAAAAGGATAGGTATAAAAGTGCTGCATCAAGTATGGGCGGGCAGGTGGGCTTTTTGCTGCTGAACAGTGCGGTCGATCTCGAGGGCTAAGCGGGGAAAGTAAGGTAATTTTATTCTCTTTTAAATGCGCTATACCTGTATTTCTGTGCAACATTAAGATTATACGAAAAATGTCCAAAATAAATTTGCAAAATTCAATAAACGGCCATAAAATAAAATTTAGTTAGCACAATTGAAAATAACTTCTTTTCCCGAATTCAGAATCCAAAAAAGGATATACATGCCAAATTTTGTAGAGATTCATAACCTGGATTCGATAATATTGCGGTATACATACACACGCGCACACATCCGACGGACATTTTCTAAAAACATGTGATTCGAACTCCAAATACTTCCAAATGCGTTTCTACAAAGTTTTAGCAAAAGAGAAAATTTTACTATTACAAAGCTTCCTCTAAGACGAAGCAAAAAATGATATAATAGACAGTAATCCAATAATAAGGACAAAAGTTGATTGAATACATAATGTTATTAATATAGAATATATATACCTCTACTCTGATTTGCTTCCTTCCTCAGGAAGCCTTGTAATAGTAATTTTTTGAGTTTGTGTAAAAACAAGTAGGAAGTGTGTTTTGATTCATTTTTAGTCGAAAAATAGTGTTTTTAGAAAATGTCCCTATGGATGTGCGTGCGTGTGTGTGTGTGTGTGTGTGTGTGTGTGTGTGTGTGTGTGTGTGTGTGTGTGTGTNTGTGTGTGTGTGTGCGTGCGTGTGTGTGTTCGTTCGTCGACATCTGTATCTTAGCTTCTACTCAGTGGATTTTAATCCACCAACTCTTAATTTCTTCGTTTTTACTATAGCATGATGAGGAAAGTCCTTTTTATATTTTTTAGGCTTGTTTTCTTTTATAGCGATTTTTTAGTTTTGAGATTTCAGTTTTTTCTAATAAAGCTATTGAATAAGTTAATAAAAGTAAATTGCTTAATATGCACATGAAACAGAATAAAATTACCTATCTTTTTACCGCGGAGAATTTATATCATCTTTCGTCCTTCTCCACCATAAAGTGCAATTTTTTGAAACCGTTATAACTTGAAAACTTTCTTAAAAAATATTAGATTATTGAAGGTAATTATAACTATATACTACTTTAATTTTAAGTAAGTTGATCGGAGAAAAACATCAAAAACGAAAAAAGTCGTTTTTCTATAGGGCGCGATAACTGGAGTAAAAAGGCATTAATCAAGTTCAAATTTTGGATTTAGTTAGCATTTTATAGCACTTCGATCCCTATGTTTGGGTTGTTTACGAAACCAGTTAGTTTCAAAGATATTAAGCGTCAAAATTTTTTTTCTTACCTTGTATGCTATGAATCGTTATTTTTACGTGACGCGGTAACTGGAGTAAAAAGGCAATAATCGATTTAAAATTTTGAATTTAGTTAGTATTGTATTATATAGCATCTTGATCCCTTTCTTTGGGTTGTTTACAATACCAGTTAGTTTCGAAGATATGAGAGAGGAAGAGAGAGAGAGAGAGAGAGAGAGAGAGAGAGAGAGAGAGAGAGAGAGAGAGAGAGAGAGAGAGAGGAGAGAGGGAGAGAGGGGGGAGAGAGGAGAGAGAGCTTTAATTATATATATGTAATTGATTCAAAATAATTGTATCCATCAAACAAAAAAAAAACCGCTGCCAAGTCATTGGCACTTAGCTTCCTCCCATTCTGCTAGTGGAAGATAATTACATGGGACAATCAACTCATTCTTTGATTTAAATATTCGCTACTATTCGATACTAAAAGGATAGGTTAGGAAGACACTTGTAGGTGAGGGGTATCAGGGGANGAAGACACTTGTAGGTGAGGAGTATCAGGGGACTGGGGGTTGAGGTGCATATCAAAAGGACAGAGCTCCGTGAACTCCTTGAAAACCATGAAAACTCTCAAAATATACTAAGCTTTAATTATCAAATTATATGGTTTAACAAAAATAATAATGTTCAGTCACACAGAGTATACAGGGTGAGAGTTGAAGAATTTGAATCTTAATATCTTTTAAACTAAAAGGTTTCATAAGCTACAAAAAGAACCTAGCCGAAGTGATCAAAAGATCAATCTTTTCCTAAAATTTCAACTCAATTTAAACCTTTTTACTCCCGTAATCGTACGACATAAAAAAACCATTTTTTTTAGTTTTTGATTTTTATCTCAAAAACTAGTCGCCAAAATTGCTTAAAATTTTTACAACTAGTAGATATCGTTGTTTTTTATTGTCATGAATTTTTTCAAAACATTTAACTATTTATTTTTTGAGTTATATATGTTTATCGAAAAATTACCTTTTATATCATAAAAAAATGAATAGATCAGTCAATCTAGAAAATCTTGCGGGAAAAAGTAGACAAATTTATGTTATTTTAGATACACTATTGTTGAATATATTGTATAAATCATATCATTATAAAAAAGCAAAAATATTTTTTCAAAAATAGAAAAATGGCTATAATATGGCCATAAAATGGTCAGAATCATAAAACAAAAAATGATCTAAATTCAGAATTAGAAAAAATATATGCAATATCAAATGTCAAATTTTATTACGATCCGTCGCATGGTTCCAAAATTATGGCGGTATACGTACATACACACACACACACACACACACGCGCGCGCGCGCGCGCACACACACACACACATCGATACGGACATTTTCTAAAAACACGTGATTCGTACTCCAAACACCTCTAAATGCGTTTCCACGAAGTATTAGCAAAACTGAACATTTTACTATTACAAAGCTTCCTCTTGAGGAGGGAGCAAAAACCGCTGCCAAGTCCTTGGCACTTAGCTTCCTCCTATTTCGCTTTTTGATATTGTTAAAATGTAATAGACGGAGACGTTAGGACGAATCCTCCTAGTAGCTTTACTTTTGTGCGATTTTAATTCCCGTTAACCCTGTTACAATATCAACGGCTAATCTACAAAATCTTGCGGGTAAAAGTAGGCAATTTTAAAATGGTCATAAAATGATCAGAATCATAAAATTCTTTTTTTCCCGAATTCAGAATCAAAAAACATATATGCATGTCAAATTTTATTACGATCGGTCGTGTGGTTCCAGAATTATGACGGTACACACACACACACACACACACACACACACACACACACACACACACACACACACACACACACACAAACCTCTACTCTGTTTTGCTCTCTTCCTCAAGGAGCCTTGTAATAGTATTTTTTTGAGTTTGTGGAAAAACAAGTAGGAAGTGTGTTTTGATTCATTTTTAGTCGAAAATAGTGTTTTTAGAAATGTCCCTATGGATGTGCGCGCTGGTATATATATTCTATATTAATAACATTATGTATTCAATCAACTTTTGTCCTTATTATTGGATTACTGTCTATTATATCATTTTTTGCTTCGTCCTAGAGGAAGCTTTCTAATAGTAAAATTTTCTCTTTTGCTAAAACTTTGTAGAAACATATATGCATGTCAAATTTTATTACGATCCGTCACATGGTTCCAAAATTATGGCGGTATACGTACACACACACACACACACACACACACCCGCGCGCGCGCGCGCACACACACACACACATCGATACGGACATTTTCTAAAAACACGTGATTCGTACTCCAAACACCTCTAAATGCGTTTCCACGAAGTATTAGCAAAACTGAAAATTTTACTATTACAAAGCTTCCTCTTGAGGAGGAAGCNCTATTCGCACGGACATTTTCTAAAAACGCATGATTCGAACTCCCCCAAATGTGTTTTTACGAAGTTTTAGAGAAACTGAAAATTTTACTATTACAAAGCTTCCTCTTAGGAGGAAGCAAAAGTTGATAAATTTATATATGAAGTAAAAACAATTATGATATTAAGCAATACATAATGTTGAAGGAAGCTACGTGCGGCCAAAGAATTGCAGCGGATTTTATTTGATCGTAAGCTGCAATTTCCCGACACTAGGAGTTGTTACGAGCGGGGGGGGGGGGGGTTTGTCGATTACGGCGATGTCAGGCTCGGCCGCCTCTTCGAGCTATTAGTAGAACGCGCGCCGAGGCGTGG
>CM053172.1:26060374-26093266 GCA_012977825.3 Pteromalus puparum
GGGGGGGGGGGTTGCCGGTCGATACGGCGATGTCGGCTCGCCGCCTCTTCGAGCTATTAGTAGAACGCGCCCGAGGCGTGGAATCTCGGTAAAATGGGCTCTTCCCGTCGGGGTCTCGAGAACGGTCGGGCGGACCTCCCGGACGCTAAGGACAACTCTTTATTGCGTTCGAAAGGAGGCGTAATGGTTACTACATCCAACCCTCAATCCCATTGTGTGAGAAACCGTGCATAGGGGACTGGTTGGCCACGGGGTCCAGTGGTCGCAAACGGTGCCCTCGGGATACCAGGCGCCCTCCCGAGGTGCGAAAGCCTTCCCACTGCAAGCGGGGCTCTGCAGTGGGTGACCTTTATTTCCCTAGCTACTCGTGGGAACAAAATGGAATNCAGTGGTCGCAAACGGTGCCCTCGGGATACCAGGCGCACTCCCGAGGTGCGAAAGCCTTCGCACTGCAAGCGAGGCTCTGCAGTGGGTGACCTTTATTTCCCTAGCTACTCGTGGGAACAAAATGGAATTACAAAATACACAAAAAGAAGACGAAGGGAAGAGCGCCGACACCCAACCGGCACAGACTGGGGACGACGAACTGGGCAGAACCGTTTCACAGAAACAGGTGAACCCAGGGGCTTCTGACCTACTGGACCGGATGGAGGTGGAGGCAGCCGCAATGGTGAAACTGGTAACGGATGAACCAGCGGTAGGGGGCTCCAAGGATTCCCCCAAAACTGCCACCCGGCAGAAGAAACGTCGACCGGGAGCTCGTGAACGCAGGGCCTGGAACGCCCAAAACGTGATAAAAGGTACAAGCGTGAACACCCCGGTCGAAAACAAGAAAATACCGAAGACCGCAGCGGACACCCCTCCCCCGGAAGGGCAGAAGGCCCCCAAGAAACCGAGGGAGAGGGAAGCTGTGGTACAGACGCTCTCACTGGCGCAGAGGACCAACCCCTTGACGATGGTCATCGTCGAAGAGGGATACCCTGAGGCGCTTATAACCTACGAAAAGTTTAAGCGCTTTAGGAACGCGATGAGGGATGAGGTGGACAAAATCCCCTCCGAACTGCCGCTACCCCGCTTCGAGGAGTACTTCTGCAAGGGGGGGNATGGTGGCAACCGACCAGTGTGCCAGAACCTGGGCAGCATCCTGCATCCCTAAGCTGGATATCTGGGAGGGAGCAAACATCAAGGTGGGAGGGGTTGAACTTCTACAGAAGGTAGTCAGGACCGTGGTCTGGGTCCCTGGGAAGCCAGAGGAGGCAGTAGCGATACTGGCGAGGCTGCAGAGGTACAACCCCACCCTAAAAACAGGGGCGTGGAGGATATTGAACGCCGAGAAGAAATCTAGTGAGGAGGCTGAAGGTACCTTACTAGTACCGGGCATCCCCGAAAGTGGAATAAAAACGCTTTCGGCGATGGACAATAAAGCCTACTACGACATTGGGAAGGTGAGCTTCAAATACTCCCTGACCGAGTCGCAGTAGTGAATACCAAGCGTTAGGGGAGCTGTTGCTGTCAATCATGGCTTCGACAGACATTCCAGTAACGCAGATTAACTTGCACCGCAGCAAGGACGCCTCGGCGGTATTAACCAGGCGTTTGGCAGCGGTGCACACAGCCATAGCACTAATACAAGAGCCTTGGTGTTACAGAGGAACGATCAGACTTGAACAGGCAGGCAAGGTCATCAAGGGCCCAAGCAACGATAAAACAAGGGCGTGCATCGTGACGAAGGGTTTGGAGACAACACCACTACTGGACCTATGCACAGCTGACCTTGTTTTTCTAGCCATGGAGGTAGCAAGAGGGGAGGGCAGTCAGCGGGTGATCATCGCCTCGGCATATCTCCCATTCGAAAAGGAGTCACCAACAGAGGAAGTATCCAGGTTGGTGGAATACTGCGAGGAAAGGGGACTCCCCCTGGTTGTCGGGTGTGACGCCAACACACGCCATCTGTTGTGGGGAAGCACGAACACTAACGACCGGGGAACGACCCTACTCGAGTACCTGACTACCACAAACCTGGAGATTATCAATAGAGGTAACGAACCAACCTTCATGAATGTAAGGAGGAGAGAGGTAATTGACATCACACTCTGCTCAAGGCAGCTAGTGAGATATACTAGGGACTAGAGAGTGTCGGACGAACCCACACTCTCCGACCATACACAAATTTGTTTTATGATTACAGGGGAAACGCGACAATAGGTAACATGGATCAGAAATCCCAGGCGAACGAACTGGATAGAATACAGGAAGGACCTAGAAGAGAAACTAAAAACAGGGTTCCCAAAGGAGATACACACGATAGAAGAGCTAAACACTGTGGCAGAATCGCTGCAGAGGGCCATCACCGAGGCATACGAGGCCAACTGCAAACTGGTAAGGGGCAGAGGCAAGTATGAGGTACCCTGGTGGAATAACCGGCTAGAAAAGCTGAAGAAAGCGACCAAAGCTCTACTCAAGAAAGCAGTTAAGAGCAACGATAACCAGAAATGGATAGCCTGAAGAAGTAAGCAGAAGGAATACCGCCACGCAGTAAGGAAAGCCCAGACTGAAAGCTGGAGAGAGTACTGCAGTAGCGTGGAAGCTGGTAAAGAAGCGGCTAGACTTGACAAGATCCTAGCCCGCAATCCCGAAGCCTGGTTGGGGGCGGTTAAACTCCCAACTGGCAAGTATGCGGAATCGGACAAGGAGACGCTGGCGCACCTCATGGAGTCGAACTTCCCCGGCTTCACGATAGCAGGGGATACATGCGAGACGGCGGAGGACCAGGTGGAAACCGGTGGCGAAGGACCGCGCCACATCAGTGGCTGCAGGGAACTTGCTAATCTAATTGTCTCGCCGGCAAAACTGAGGTGGGCCATCAGCTCCTTTGATTCCTACAAATCGCCGGTAGAGGATGGGATCCTTCCGATTCTGCTCAAGGAAGGAGTCGACATACACATCATCGGACCTTTGGTACGACATACAAGGGCCAGCATTGCAGCCGGATATACGCCAAAATGCTGGAGGACAGCTAAGGTGGTTTTCATCCCGAAAGCGGGCAAAGGAAGCTACAACACCGCTAAGGATTTCAGGCCTATTTGCCTGACGTCATTCATGCTCAAAACTCTTGAGCGGCTGGTGGACAGGTATATAAAGGACTATATCTTGAAGAATAACCCATTGTGCAATGAGCAACATGCATACAGGGAGGGAAGATCAACAGAATCAGCCCTGCATGTGGCTGTCTAGCTCATCGAAGAACAGATTGAAAGTGGAGGATACGCCGTGGGAGCCTTTCTCGACGCAGAAGGGGCTTTTAACAACACGACCACAGATAGTATCTGCAAAGCAGCCGAAGATAAGGGAACAGCTGATCCGTTAATTAAATGGGTCACGAACATGCTAAGCAACAGGAAACTGACAGTTACAAGAGGTAACACCACCGTCAAAGGCTCCGTCAACAACGTATGCCCACAAGGGGAGGTTCTTTCCCCAACTTTGTGGCGTATGGTGATAGATGGAGCACTAAGGATGCTGACACACCTGGGAGTATCAGCGGTCGGCTACGCAGACGATATACTTGTAATTACCAGAGGCAAGCATCTAAACACCCTACTGGACATCACCGAGTTGACAATGAGGCACCTAAATAAATGGTGCGAGGATAAAGGCCTATCTATCAATCCCCGGAAAACGGAGGTTGTTGTCTTCACCAGAAAGTGCAAGATAGGATCATTACGAACGCTAATGAAGCGAGGACAGGAAATACAAATTAAAGAACAAGCAAAATACCTAGGCGTAATTCTAGATAAAAAACTGTACTGGAAGCCTCAAGTAGATCAACAGTGCAAGAAATTCACATCAGCTTTCTGGATGTGTAGAAGAGCCATTGGGCAGAGCTGGGGCTTGAGCTACAAGACCGTCCTATGGATATACAACTGTATCCTGAAACCAAGACTGACCTACGCGGCAACAGTGTGGTGGAAAAGGACAGATCTCAAGACAGTACAAAAGAAACTCGAAGCGCTCAGGGGATGGATCCTAAGGGCAGCAACAGGGGCTATGAAAACCACCCCAACGGCGGCCCTTGGAGCCATCACTGACGTCGAGCCCTTCCACAGAACAATCCAGGCGGCAGCCTTTATAGCAGCACACCGTCTGAAAAATTACGGACTGTGGAGAGAAAAAGGGGAACACACAAAAGAGCAGATTCAAGAAAAAGACTATGCTGTATTGTCAATGAGACTTGATAAGACAGTACGTAGATACAACTTCGAGAAAGGATATCACATCCAAATCCCATCAAGGGAAGATTGGAGTGAACACGACCCTGGTCCATCCTCAGGTGAAACCTGGTACACAGATGAAGCCAGAAAGAAAGGCAGGACGGGAGCTGGAGTCTTCCGGAGAAGGCCCGGAAAAAGGCTTATAGCACCGCTCGGAAAGCACGCCACCGTCTTCCAGGCGGAAATAACAGCCATCCTGCTCTGTGCACAACTCGCGCTCGAAGAAAAAAGACAGGGCTGCATCAACATCTGTACGGACAGCAGAGCTGCCCTAGCAGCGCTAGGTGGCTCTCGCGCTTCCTTCAGACTGGTATGGGACTGCATAACGGCCTTAAACAGACTCGGCGGAAAAGTACGCAGACTTACCCTCTACTGGGTTCCTGGACACCATGGAATCAGAGGAAACGAGATTGCGGACGAACTCGCCGGAATAGCAGCGGGACAAGATTTACTTGGACCGGAACCCGCTCTTGGCATTCAGGTGTGCACCGTCAAAGAGGCGGTGCACGGCTGGCTGANAGCTGAAAGACCGACACCTAAAAGAATGGTGCGACAGCAACGGGTGTAGACAAGCCAAAGCTCTGATAGGATCGCGCATCAGAGAGGACTGGGCGTCGGAGATGCGAGATCTAACCAGGGCGGAGGCAAAGATCTTCACTCAACTAATCACCGGACACGGGACGCTGGGATACCACCAGCACATAATAGGTCGAGTGAACTCACCAGTATGCAGGTGGTGTAACCAAAATGAGGAAAGCAGTTTACATGTATTATGCCACTGCTTAGCCTTAGCCGAGAAGAGACATAGGGCGTTGGGGATGACGACTTGTGAACCAACAGCGATCCAATCACTGACCGTTAGGACGGTGATACACCTGTACAAGTCACTAACGGGATAAGATACACAGGAATGGGGCATACCACCTGACACCTTTCACCCTGATGGATAAGTAATACAGGAATGGTGCATACCACCTGATACGCTGATCCTCAAAGGACGAAACTAGACTGGTACAACCACTAGTTAACTACCGGGGATGCAAAGGGCGTAAGCCTAGGCATCAGGACCTAATGGTCCACCCAGACCAATAATAATAATAATAATAATAAGCTAGAATTTGAGTGAACTCAGTGAGCATTTTTGTGATATGTAATTGGAATACTTATATTGAGGAATATTTATCAATTTTCTGAACATTAAGAGCATTGTTGATATTATCGCAAAAATCAGTTCCGTTTTTGCACATTTATTTTCCTCGATTGTAACAGCAGAAGTAAACATTTGATATGATGAGTTATTGGAATAATACTAAAAAAAATCAACAATAAATTAAATTTAAATTACCAAGGATTAAATTGAAGACCTGTATTTATTAATCGATATTTGTTAGTTTCATTGTTGTGATATGTGATTGAAATACTAATTGAAGAAAGGCATCAAACTCTCAATCAAAATTTGTTAGTTTCTAAGGAATTGATTCCATTACCTTATATTAAATAACATTTGTTGCTATATTCATGTAAACAATCTTTGGATGCTTTTTGAAAACTTTAATTTTTTTTTAACTTTTAATATGAGAAGAGAATTGTTTATTAATTCGAGGAGCGAGAAGCTGGTTATAAATTAAGAAGTTAAAGAAAACAACATCAGGAATCAAATCTAAATCTTATCAAGTAAATAAAAAGAATAACTAATAAAGAATTATATAAGCGGAGGAGAGGATCTTCTGCCTGACGCTATCCCTCGGTAGTGATCAAATATATTTGGTTGAATTTAACGGTCTCTCCGAGGCAAGTGGTGTGGATAGGTAGAATGAAAGGAAAAAACTATTTTATTTTTCTTTCGACGTTTCAGCGAGCAATGTCGCCCTCATCAGGTAGCTGAGAAGTCAATTTATTATTAGAAATAGGTAAAAAATAATACAGCAGTTTTGTACAATGCACATGAGACGCGGTGCTTACAATTATGGAGATTTATAGTCGTGTTGTTGGTGGAAAGTTCGAGAGCTGTTTCCCCGTCGGGCGGCGGAGGGAGCGCGTCGGTGGTAGCGCTTGTGTCTCTCTCGGCTGCGTGATTTGGATTCGCACGAGTTGGTTTTTCGCGAGGCTTATATACTCAGCGCGGAGCAGTGAGAAGCTCTATCGGTGTGTTGACATTTTTCCTGCTTGTAACGTCAGAGTCAAGGCCTACAGCTGATATATAGAATAATCGAGATGGAGTCGCTTCTCCGTTGAGTAGCGGGGGCTCGTCGGAGGACCGTGTGTCTCTTCGGCGTATCGTTACAGTTATTTGCGGATATGGTATTTACATAAACATTCGTAGCGCGGAACAGATGAAGATGAGCGACGCTGACATTTTTTTCTTTTATGCTTACGTCAGAGGCACGAGTCATGTGTGTTTTGTTTTTAGTTGGTGTATTAGATGTGTGTATACCGAATTGAGATTTTGTGTATCGTCTTTTTTATTTATTCCATTATCTTGTAGGTGTATGTGTAACATTTCAGATATTAACCTTTTGTTCAAATTAATTTCCCTGTCTTTGACTTTATAATTTTCGAAATCGAAGTTGTGATTTTGACTATTGATATGACAGGATTACGCTGTTTAGGCACGACTGCGACACGGAAGTGCCTTTATAGTTTCGTGTGCGAAAAATGTGTGAGATGCGATATCTCACGCAGTTTTCGACAGATCGAACTGAAATTCTAGGAGGAGTCTCCTCTCGCATAAACTAAAAAACTATTTTTTTTTTATCCCGATCCTCTACGTAATTTTGAAATGCGAGCACAATTTGTTCGATTTTTACGTTTATTTTTATATAAAAATTTTGGTGTTACGCGATTATCTCTGAGAGACTTTAGTCGATCACGCTGAAACTTTGTGTGCAAACTCTCCTCACCACCAGAACCTGATGGTTCTATTTTTAGCTTAATCCCGCACATGTACGCAGAATGCGGCCACCTCCAAAAATCGATAAAAACGGTTTTTTGGCTCTAACTCGAATTCTAAGCATTCTGAAAAAAAAAGTTAAATAGAAAAGTTTTAGATCTTTGAAAAATACAACTTTTTCTTATTAACATCAAATCATAAAAATGCTTATAACTCGAGTTTACAGCCCAAAATCGATTTTTTACAGCTTAAAAACCAATTATATACAATAAAACTTTGAGGCTTTAGGTTTTACATAAAAATGTTAAATGTAAAAGTTACAGATATTTTGAAAACACAACTTTTTATTGTGGCAAACTTTTTTTTTACATACTTTTTGACATACAACAACCCTATAAGCGATTTTTTGATATATAGATTCAATAATAAATTATTTTTCCTCGATCTCGTATCCTTGTAACCTTTTCTTTATTTTTTCTTCTTCTCCGTTTTCCGTCCACGTCTCTTGCAGGCAAATTACGTCGAATTCCAGCATGAATCTCCACCCTTCCTCTCCTATCCCTCTTAGACCTGCCACGTTCCAGCTCAGCACTTTCAAGCTTTCCCATCTCTTCCTTTTTCCCGAATCTTTCTTCTTATCTTTATTCTTGCCTTCTTCCTTCTCTTCGAAAAAGCTTCTCCTCTCTCTTCTTCCATACATATTCCGTTTCTCCCACTATCAGCTTGTTCCTTCCTACCTTCACTTGTTTACCTTCTTTCCTCCACTCTTTCGCTAATACGTTCAGCTTTTCCCTATTCCTCCTTTCCATCCATGTCAAGTCGTGGTCGACAAAATATTCTGACCCTTTCAGCTTGTTCTTCGCCTCCATTATCTTCTCTTTCTCGTCTCTATCCGCACATTCTACTCCTACTCTGTTTGTGACCTTGCCTCTAATCGTCCACGTCCTCTTTATCTTCACCTCTATCTCGAGTTTCTCTCCTATCCAATCTTCTATCTTCGTTTTTCCCTATCTATCTTCTTTCAGACCTGTTATAATAACGTTGTTTCTTTTCCTTTCTCGTTCTCCCTCCTCGATTCTCCACTTCAGCTCCTTCCACTGCTTCTGATCCCTCTCCTTCTCCACTTTTCCTTCTTTTTCCTCCTCCTCTCCTTTTCTTCCCTGACCTTTTCTTATCATTTCCTCCATTTCTCCTACCTTTTCCTCCACTATCTTCTCAAGTCTTTCCCTTTTCCTGCTTTCCTCCTCCGCTTCCCTCATCCTCTTCTCCTCCATCTCCCTTCTTTCCCTTTTCTCCACCTCCAGCAGTCGCCTAACCTCTTCTACCTGTCTACTTATCTTCTCCTCCGTCTCTTTCCATCTTCTCTCCCATTCCTATCTCTCTTTTCCTTTCTTCCTTCTCCTCCTCCATCCCCTTCAAGATCCGGTCCAGTTTTTCCTGCAATTTATCCATTTCTCCTTCCACCTCTCCTGTTTTTCCCTCCTCTGCCTTTTCTGGTGTCCTCACTGTGATGTTACTTCTCGCGAACGGATTTCCTTCCTCCTTTTTCTCTGTCTTTTCCCTTTTCTTATTTTCTACTTCCTCTTGCGATTCTGGGGATCTTACTTTTCTTTTCCCGCCCTCTTTTTCCTCTTTCCTAAAACTCTTTGCGAGGACCAATTGCCTTTTGTTCCTCCCTCTACACGAAAACAGGAAGAGGACCAATTGCCTTTTGTTCCTCCATCTACACGAAAACAGGAAGAGGATCAATTGCCTTTTGTTCCTCCCTCTACACGAAAACAGGAAGAGGACCAATTGCCTTTTGTTCCTCCCTCTACACGAAAACAGGAAGAAGAAAAGGGAGGAGACAAAATATAGATTTTCTCTCCTCCCTTTTCCTCTTCCTATTTTCGGCGTGCTTTCCCACCTGCTTCCCGATCCCTCCTTTACCTGTCCCCGTTCAAATCCTCGCGGGGTTTTGAATTCCAATTCCTCTTCGTTCCTCTGTGTCCCTAGAAACACTTCTGCTGTCTCTTCACTGCTATAGTTCATGCCGTTCTTCCCTCTATCTCCGTCCTTCTCTACTTGGTCTAACCTCTCTCGGCCGCTCTTTCCTTCTCTCCGTTGTTTCTCCTTTTCCCATCTCACCCTTATTCCGTGTTATTCCTTGAAATATTCCCCTTTCTCTCCTCTTTCTCACCCTCTGTCAATTTCTATTTTTTTCCTTCACACTATTAACTAAGCCGCGTATTATGTATACTCCCGCACAAACACGTCTGACTCCACTAATGGCGCCAACACCAAAAAATCGGCAAAGATATTATTTTTTAACACTATTTGACATACAACATTCCTAGAAGCGATTTTTTGATACATAAATTTAATAATAACTTCGCTGCAACATGTCCCATCTGACCCGGTGCGAAAAATGTGTGAGATTTGATAACTCAGCTTGCTCTGAGGAGCCTGACACGTCCCTTTAAACTATGCTATTACAATCCATTTTCTAAATGAAACCCTATTACTAAATCAAATCTTGATAAAATCTTGAATCTTCTGTTCACTGTCTTTAAAATCCTCTTGAAAATCCTGTTGATTCCTTCCATGTTAATTGTTCTTTTTTTTACCTACAAGAAAAATAGAATTAAATTAATAAAACCCCATATAGACCCCAATCTTACAGCAATATTGCTTGAATGTTGCGTTCACAGATTCGCTGGATTCAACAATATTGTTGAAAGATTATAAAACCTTGCTAAGCTTTTGAAGCAATATTGCTATGAACAGCTATGTCCGTTTCACCATGGCAAGTTCACCTGGTCTGGGCCGGCCCGTCTTTCGTCGTTCATTTTGCTGTTGAGTAAAAACCGCCTTATTTTGGCACGAATTTTCTATAGTGGCGTGCATTGAATCGCCTATTATAATAATATTTGCAGGGCTACCACTACAAAATTTGAGGAAAGAAAACCGCTCCCGAAATACGCCCGTCTCGAAGCGGATCCCGACATACGCCCTTCTCGGGCCGGGTACTGAGATGCGCCCTTCTCGGACCGGGTACTGAGATGCGCCCTTCTCGGAGCGGTTTCCGAGATGCGCCCTTCTCGGATCGGTTTCTTAGATGCGCCCTTCTCGAAGCGGGTTCCGAGATGCGCCCTTCTCGGAGCAGGTTCAGAGATGCGCCCTTCTCGGACCGGTTTCCAAGATACGCCCTTCTCAGAGCGGTTTCGGAGATACGCCCTTCTCGGAGCGGGTTCCGAGATACGCCCATATTCCACTCAGGCGTCGATATAGTAAATTGTGTGAAGTCAATAATTTTGTCTGGCAAAAAGATTTAGAGGCAATAGATACGACCAGAAGAATTCAATTAATTTTAAATTATATATAAATTGAAATGATAAATTTCTGAAGCTCTAAATAAACAACTTTAAGAAAAATAATAGACAGGTTTCCACGTTATTCATTGGTGGCCCTGAAAAGGGCCGATTGTTATAATCGGGGTTATCTTATGCCTGTTTGTTGGCGGGAGCCTTCCTCTTCTTCGCGGGTGCGGCCTTGGCAGGAAGCTCAGACACGTGCTTAATGTTTAGCTTCGTGCCTGGCGAAATC
Organism: Pteromalus puparum; assembly: GCA_012977825.3. Taxonomy (NCBI): domain Eukaryota; kingdom Metazoa; phylum Arthropoda; class Insecta; order Hymenoptera; family Pteromalidae; genus Pteromalus; species Pteromalus puparum. The sequence continues at coordinate 26,071,121 of CM053172.1, forward strand.
AAAAAGACGCGCCTCTTCGCCTTGGAAATCAAGCGAGGATCCCTTTGTGGCATGTTGTTCGGTCGGGGAGTCTTAACCCGAGCGACGCGTGGAGTCTCGGCCACGATCGGCCCTGGCGGCGGAACGAAGAGCTTCGGTCGAGTTGGAATACGCTGTATCCCGATTGGCCTTGGGCTGTCAGGCTGAACCTCCGTGGGCGAGATACAGAGGGTGAGGCAGTCTGAGGCGCAGTCAGGGATGGTGGTTGCGACCTCCGCAAGCGTCGGCAGCGGGGACGTGGGCCTAGGCACGACGACAAGTGGCTCTAATGCGGCTCTTCGTGGCGGGTCAACCGAAGGCTCGGCCTTAACGAGACTCACGACCACGATCTTACTGCGTACTTGGACCGTCGGCGCGTCTCCCTGAACGTCGTCCGTTCCCGGGGGAGGTGAGGCCAATAAGATGAACAAGATGATCCGCTGGTTGGTGGCCAAGGCGCGGGCCTGTTGGCGCTGATACCGCGTTCAACGCTTGTTGCGCTTAATGCGCTGCGCTTCCGATCGATGCTGAGGTTTTTTCGGCACTGTCTTCATGGCGTCTCAGAAGAGAATGATCTCTAATCGCACGCGCTCCCATTTTTAAGCCCGAAGTGCGGACCTCAGAGAGAGCGGGTGATTTTTTGAGATTCGACCCGAAAGTTCGAGAAATTTACTGATACGGGCGACAGATGCGTAATTCGTCGACTTTTGGAAGCAGTTACTGCAGACGACTCGGAAGTAATCGAGAAGCGCGAATATGTACGGTTGACCTTGAATCTGACACTTTCGGGAGCAGTTGGTCGACCGATTGTGCCTGATTTCGGAATGGTTAGAGCGCTCTCCAGAGGTATACTCACGTTCGGAGGTTAGTAGAGTCAAGGCTAATTTACGATACGTTCTCGGGCCGGGAATTTCTCTAGGGAGCCGGTGCTCAACCTCGAGATTGAGCACCGGCCCCCTTCAGCCTTGCTAATCGCGCTCCAGAGTGGGCGCTCCGGGAAGTCGAGCTCGCCAGAATCCCGTTAAACGCTTTGTGGTTACGGCGCAAAAGTGTCTCCATGGTGCGGGCTTCAATTCTATTCTAAAACTACGTTTTCCAACAGAATTTGTTACCGCGTCAATTGTGTACATACGTATATTCACCTTTTGCAGCCAATTTCACGGTCCTACCACATTTCGGGCTGAAGGACAAAAACGTGATTTTAGTATTTCTGAATTATACACTCACATATTATAAAAATAAGCAGCTTTTTCACTAATATTTTGGTTTGAAATCATAGTTTAGCTCAGATAACAAGCTAATAGGCCAAAAAAACTTACTAACAGTAATGATAAGCATTTTTTTTTTTTTGTATAATGAAAAATCTGAACACCAATATAGAAGTAAATATGTCACTGGCGCCGCAGCTTCGTCTGCTTCTCAAACTCGCCTTCGTGGCGCTACCGCGCCACTTGATATATTTAAACTCTATAACCACAATGATTAATATAAACAATTCGTTTATAAGTATCATATATTTAGACTTTATAATAGTGATAACTTAGCCAAACAATTCGTATAATAGTATCATATATTTAGACTCAACAATGGCGATAACTCAACCATTTAATTCAAATGCATCAGTATTATATCTTCAGACTTTATAATGGCGATAGCTTAGCCAAACAATTTTATAATTATTACAATATTTAAACTTTACAATGGCGTTAACGCAGCCACCCAATTACCATAAATAGACTCATTACTTAGAAATAATTTTAAGTTATTTTTTGATATCGCTCTTGATAAAGCAACATATTCAATTCAATTTGATTCAATTTATTAACAGATAAAAATAGTACAGAATATTTCTCAATAGGAAATACCCATAGCTTACAGAGGCAAACCTGTGTGCAAGCTGGTGTTACATAAAACAAAATACAATATAGTCTAATATATAAATATTAAAAAACAATTACAAACTAAATAATGTAACTTTAATCACTATTTGTAAAGAAGTTATTTGTGACAACAAGTCATATCAGTTGAACGCACACACACACACACACACACACACAGACAAAACCATCTGCACGGACATTTTATAAAACCATGAAAACTCAAAATATACTAAGCTTTAATTATCAAATTATATGGTTTAACAAAAATAATAATGTTCAGTCACACAAAGTATACAGGGTGAGAGTTGAAGAATTTGAATCTTAATATCTTTTAAACTAAAAGGTTTCATAAGCTACAAAAAGAACCTAGCCGAAGTGATTAAAAGATCAATCTTTTCCTAAAATTTCACCCCAATTTAAACCTTTTTACTCCCGTAATCGTACGACATAAAAAAACCATTTTTTTTAGTTTTTGATTTTTATCTCAAAAACTAGTCGCCAAAATTGCTTAAAATTTTTACAACTAGTAGATATCGTTGTTTTTTATTGTCATGAATTTTTTCAAAACATTTAACTATTTATTTTTTGAGTTATATATGTTTATCGAAAAATTACCTTTTATATCATAAAAAATGAACAGATCAGTCAATCTAGAAAATCTTGCGGGAAAAAGTAGACAAATTTATGTTCTTTTAGATACACTATTGTTGAATATATTGTATAAATCATATCATTATAAAAAAGCAAAAATATTTTGTCAACAATAGAAAAATGGCTATAATATGGCCATAAAATGGTCAGAATCATAAAACAAAAAATAACCTAAATTCAGAATTAGAAAAAAATATATCCATGTCAAATTTTATTACGATCCGTCGCATGGTTCCAAAATTATGGCGGTATACGTACATACGCACACACACACACACACACACACACACACACACACACACACACACACACACACACGGACATTTTCTAAAAACGTATGATTCGTACTCCAAACACCTCCAAATGCGTTTCCACGAAGTATTAGCAAAACTGAAAATTTTACTATTACAAAGCTTCCTCTTGAGGAGGAAGCAAAAATTATTGACAAACTTTATAAAATCACTGACCAATAATCATGACATTTCACTACATAAATCAGTGTTTTTAGTCACTTGCCACAGCTTTCTTAAAGATCTGGGCCATCTTCTTTACTCTATCCAGGCTTAAGATGTTCCTCTAATATATTACCTCAAACTAAGCGACAGATATTTATATAAAATATCAATTAAACATTGTTCGCAAATAATTTTAATTGATATTTTTCACATTGTATTTGTGGCAAACAATGTTTAATTAATATTTTACATAGGAATGTCTCTCGCTTAGTCTGAGGGAGTGTATTCGAGGAACATCTTTAGCCTGAATATAGTAAAGAAGATGGCCCTGATCTTTCAGAAAGCTGTGGCAAGTCACTAAAAACACTGATTTATGTAGTGAAATGTCATGATTTTTGGTCAGTGATTTTATAAAGTTTGTCCATAATTTTTTTTAGAAGAAGTGGTGTATATTATATATATTTTCAACAGAAAAACCGCTGCCAAGTCACTGACACTTAGCTTCCTCCTATTCCGATAGTAGAAGATGATTACATGGTTTCTAAAAAATCTGTACGGATGTATGAGATTCCTTTGACGATTTGAGAGTTTAGATGCATGCTATATGATCATCTATAGCATCTATATGAGTCAATCTGGTTAAAAGGTAGAATGTCAGTTAAAGGGGTAGAACCAAAAATTTGATCATAACTTGTGACGAGACGCAAGTCTCGCACATAAAACAAGCAAACGCGGCCCCGAGTCAATCAGCTGACGCCAGCGAGCGCGCGCGCACCAACCGAAAGGCCAGTCCGCACGAGCGCGAGAGTCAACAAGCAACTCAGCAGCGACGCGGCGCAGTGGCCAGTTCTACTCGAGCTTAACTCCGGGCGGCATCGTGAGCACACGTTACCGCAAGGAACGGCCAGAGATAGACCGACGCCGACGACGTCGCCTCGTGAGCACACGTGACGCACTCCTTCAATGCATAATTATATTGTTTTTATTACTTATTGCCTTGTTCAGACCGTCAATACCACTGTATGTTTTTTCTTTAACCATGAATCCTTTTGTATCATATCAAGATATTCAAAAGCATCCATTTTTTTTCAGTTAAAATTTTAGCGCGTCTTAGCCTTGTACTTTTCGGTTGAATTGGTAGCTGCTGTTGTTGCTTATCCCAGTTCGGCGGAGGTGGTCGTTGCTGCTTGGCTGAATCAGTCATTTCTAGTTTTTTATTTGCGGAATTCAGTGGTTGTTGCGATTTTGTTGCGTTGGGTGTGGATAGGTTTATTACTTCTATGGTAGGCTCCTGTTCTTGTTTCTGTACATGATAAACTAGCAGTATGGCTGGTAGTAAGGTAGGTCTCACAGGATAATCCGTAGTCTCTATGTACATATTAATTTTTTCCATTATAAATGCTGCAGAGGTCGTGATTGCTAGACTCATGTCTAGTATCGAGTTTTGTCTTGAATTTACTATTTGAGTAACAACAATTCAACCATTTTGAGATGTCACTTGAACAGGTACTGGTCTTATGTTTTTCAGCGCACTTAAAAAAAGCAGAGTTGTTTTCAAATTTTTACTGTTGTGCCCAAATCTCCCTCAGTTTTAGCAGGGTTTAATGTTTATCGAATCATAAACTTTGCAATTTTGGTACCCAATAAAAATCTAGCTTCGGCTCTCTTTTACAAATTTCTATGTCAGCAGGAACCTCCATTAGAACTGTGGTTAATTTACTTGATTTGTACATATTTAGTACTTTGTCCTTGCTAGTAAAGTTTTCAAAATTTCTTACGTTAACATCATTCTCCAGCTCTTCTACTTCCATATTTCTATAGTTATCGATTCCGACAATTTTTATTTTCGGATTATTAAACGTATCTTTCCTAACCTCATATACATCTTCAAGTTTATGCTTCAAAACATCTTCAGTTAGTGTGACACTATCACTGTTCAAACAATTAATGATTGATTCATCTTTACTATTAATAAATAGATTTTTAGTCTAAATCCTTTTTTCAGAAACAATACACTCTATCATATTTTGTTTTATATCATCATTTTTGTCACCTACTTTTTTCAGTTAACTTAGGGACCTTTTTTGTCTTGGCTTTGGAAAGCTTGCCATGTCAAATTATCTGTGACTTTTTCTTTTTGTTTTATTAGTATTTTGTCTTTAAGTATCACGTTTTTCTCTTGCAGCTCACTGATTAACTGCTTCAGTAAGGAATTTTATGTTTTTACCAGTTTGTACTTTTCTTCGATGTTGATGTTAAGAGCATCTTGAGCTGTTTCTATCACTTTACTTAGCAGTTCTTTTCTTACTTCTTCTGACTTCTTTAGCTTTATTTGAGCAATCAAAAATCTCGCAGAGTCATTTAGCTCTTTTACTTCAATTTTAAAGGTTTGGTTACTGCGGTCGTGCTCTGAACACACTTTCAGGTTCCCACTGATGGCTGTAAAGTCCAAAGAATTCTGTTTTAAACAGTTGATGTGATATGCAACATCGCAAATGATACATATCAATGTAGTAGTATTTTTTTGTTTATGACAGGCGAAATTACTACCGCACTTGTCGAGAGGCATCCGCTCTCCCGCCATGTTGGACTCTCCCTCCAACGAACTCACTCCACTAAAATGAACATATACAATCAAATAATAGTGTAATTTTCGATAACATCACTAATCTTGATCACACTTTCGATTTTGAGAATTATGAAATTAAAGACAGAGAGATAATTTTAAGAAAAGACTAGTTTTTGAAATGTTATATATACACTTGCAAGAAAACGTAATATACAAGAAAGACGATACACAATATCTTAATACTGTATACACACACCTTAGATATCACCTGAAAAGGAAACATACATGGTTCATTTATTCTGTCTCTGCTTCGCGCTGTGTATATGTACCCGGTGAAATTCGTACAAAATCGTATCGAGAAGCCAAGAAAGAGACGTCGTTTACCTACGCCCCCCCCCCCCGCCGCTCGACGAGGAAGCGATTTGCTTGAATCTTCTATCAAAGACTTAAAACGGTTTGACTAACAAGGAGAGCTACCAGGCTCCGAGAAAGGGATTCCGCCAAGACTTTCAGAAATGTTTTCTGGTAATTAAACTTATTTTTAATTACCAGAACTACTCTTAAGAAACCAGTTGTAGTTTGATCTCATATTCCTAGAGCATCCTGTATAAAATTTACTTTAACTACGGAAAATTTTCTATAAAATTAGGTGATTACAAAGGCCAAAAGATCATTTTCTTCGAATGATACAGCTAATTGAAAATTTTATCGTATTTCTGACTTGGAAAATAGTGTACAGATTAATCGTGAGAAATTAAGTATAATCTTTCATTGGTTATATTTTTTGAAAAAAAAAAATGATATTTTGGTTAAAAAACCAACTTAATTGATAGGAAATTTTCCGTACTTAAAGTAAATTTAATACAGGATGCTCTAGGAATTATGCCTTAGAAGTTATACTCAATTGAATGAACTAGGTTTTTTGGTTGAATTTGACTAAAATTGGCTATAGCTCCCGAATAAAGGCCTATGAGATCAAACTACAACTGGTTTCTCTTATTTTTAATTACCAGAAAACATTTCTGAAAGTCTTAGGGGAATTCCTTTCCCGGAGCCTGGTAGCTCTCCTTGTAAGTTAGTACAAACCACGTAAGATTGGAAGCCCGAGGTTAGTAAAGAGGAATTGAGTACATTCGAAGATCGTTGCCAGACCCGGAATTACCCTGCACTACGGTTGGATAATCGCAAGCCTCCTTATCCCCTGTAGTGGGTATCCACTAGGGGGACGCTGCTCGCGTGTATCAGAATACGAGGAGGGAAATATCTTCCGCAGGTTCCAAACGTATGTGAGCATCTACTATCTCACTACGAGTCTGTAACCAGATAACCCAACTTAAGAACAGTGTACTACTATCCTGATCCGAAGAAGTATCTGAGGGAAAAAGGGGGGGGGGGCAAGGTGAAAAGCCAAAAGGTAATCTTAAGGAACTGTATATTGACTGAGATTATTTACATGATCTGACTCTTACTAACTAACGGGAGAAGAAAGGTCTGAATTTGTACTGTTCAAGAGCGGTATGCTCATAGACTACTAGGTACACTGGAAACAGAAGAGAAGAGAACTACCCTTCGTCTAGAGCTTCCTAAGCAAGAGCCAGATCCTAAATAACTCGCTGCTGATCTCGGACTCCTTATGTATACGTAGCCTTTCCTCTGCTCAATGCTATATGCTCGAACGCCATCTACCTACGCTTAGGTAGACTATTACATGATAACTATTAGCGCCACATAGTCAATAACTTACAGGTGTTGGTAAGTTATCCGTTACTGCTCTCTTGCCTACCTAGTAGAGCCGCCGTTTTTCCATAATTGTAAGCTTGTCGCCACATCTCTACTGTATACATTGTATATGTAACAACATTTTCAAATAAATACAATTTTTCACATCAGCTCCCTGGTAAGGCCGGCATTGATCGCCGAAACGTTTTGAAAAGAAAAAATGTTGCAATGTTACAGTTCTTTTTCTCTCTCCACCTTACCACTAGCCTCGGGAATACCGATGAAGCCAAAGCAATATTTTTAGATTACCAACGAGAAATAGAGTCAGATAGAGAATTGTTTCTCTACACAAATAATCTCTAGATTAAATATAAATACTTACAAAATTTACAAAAAATAGTAAATAAAAACAATTTTATAGTTCAAGACAATCCCCTAAATATTAAACAACTTCTTTGTTTTGAAGCATTGAGAATACACCTATTGACCTTAAAACGCAATTTCTTACATTGGACAGTGTTGCAAGCCATTTTCATTCTCAATGCTCTACCAAATGATTTAAAAACTATAAAGATAAAAAAAATATGTGCAAATGAAATTGATTAAAAACTGGATAACACTCAACTGTTACTAGTTAGATTCAGATGCTGTATACATGATATACATTATCGAAAAGTCATTGCAACATCCATAGATATATTATTACACAAAATGATCTCACCAGCATATAGTAGTAAAATTGTTATTTATTGAAAATAATATTAAAATGTTTTTTAGATTGTAAAAATGTATTTTATAAGTATTTTTCCATATTGCTTCCTCCTAAAGGAAGCTTTGTAATAGTAACATTTTCGACATTGTCAAAAATAGGTTAGAAATCCATTCTGAGGTGTTTTGAGTTCGAATCACGTGTTTTTAGAAAATGTCCGTATGGATGTGTGTGTGTGTGTGTGTGTGTGTGTGCGGATGCGTGTGTGTGAGTGTATGTATACCGTAATATTTCTGAATCTAGTCTGTAAATGTTAATAAAATTTGATATGTATATCTATTTTGGAATTCTGAATTCGGGAAAATAAGTATTTTTTGAGTTTGCCAACTAGTTTTCGTTTTATGGTCATTTTTTTAATTTTGCAAAACTATATTTTGCGTTCTTTTTATCTTCCCATTGCTACAAACAGTTTAGCTACTACGCATTTGAAAGATAATAAAATTACCTACTTTTTTCCGTTTGGTGGTGAAAAATGATGAATTTTCTTGAAGAAGCCATATCTTTTAATTGGAATATTAGAATCTCACGAAAAAAATCATGTTGATGGGTCACGTGTCAAACTATATTCCACTAAAATTTCAAGTGGTTTGACTACTTATTTTTTCAGTAATAAATCGAAAACTGAAAAAAAAGAGTTTTTTATGTCCAACGTTTACGAGAGTAAAAAGACTTTAATACATTTGAAATTTTGGGAAAAGGAAGATTTTTTATGTCACTCGGCTAAGTTCTTTACGCAGCTTTCAAAACCCTATGATTCTTGAGATATCAAGGTTTGAATTTTTTTTGAAAATTTTTTTATTCCTTATATCTTTAAAACAATATAGTCGACTGCTTCATACATTTTTTTGGCTATTTACCATAAAAAAGCTATCTGCTGTTAAAATTTGAAACGATTTCATTGAGAGGTTCCTGAGTTATGAGCCAATCTCTAAAATCCGATTTTTTTACACAGTTTTGCTTCCTCCTAGAGGAAGCTTTGTAATAGTAAAATTTTCGACTTTGTCAAAAATAGGTTAGAAATCCATTCTGAGGTGTTTGGAGTTCGAATCACGTGTTTTTAGAAAATGTCCGTATGGATGTGTGTGTGTGTGTATGTGTGTGTGTGCGGATGCGTGTGTGTGAGTGTATGTATACCGTAATATTTCTGAATCTAGTCTGTAAATGTCAATAAAATTTGATATGTATATCTATTTTGGAATTCTGAATTCGGGAAAATAAGTATTTTTTGAGTTTGCCAACTAGTTTTCGTTTTATGGCCATTTTTTTAATTTTGCAAAACTATATTTTGCGTTCTTTTTATCTTCCCATTGCTACAAACAATTCAGCTACTACGCATTTGAAAGATAATAAAATTCACCCCATCCCCCATCCCTATAACTGACACTCCACCTGTATAACTGACACCCACCCCTATAATTGACACTCCACCCGTATAATTGACACTCCACCCGTATAACTGATACCCCACCCTTATAAGTGTCATCATACACTGTCCATATTTTACTTACTTATTCATATCTAATGATGGCAATATTGAAGAAGTTTTGTTATATTTACGTTCTACTAATAGTAAAAAGGAAATAAATTATGCTAAAGAACTAATGCGTGTTTTATTCAATGAAACATAATACTGGATTCTATTGATCCAATGCACAATAGCTGGTCTCAACACAGAGAATATTCTGAAATTTCATTAGAAATTAATCTTCACTTACCACAACTTAAGTTTCTGCTGCGATATTCACCTCTACGCTGACGGGAAAATCCCTTATACAAGAAAACTGCGACTAGTCATTTGTATATCCTCCAAAGGGAAAGTATATATCGCAGACATATAGGAATACTGTATTAATTTTACAGACTACTATATATTCTTTCCCTTTGTATTGATAAATTTAAAAGAAAATATCAATTTACATTACGTCCAAAAAAATAGATGAAAGTCATTTTGATTAGAGATATAAATTATAATTTAGTGATTTTCATACGCAATCCTCATGTCAATAGAAAATGCGATTAGCCCATATGCCACGTATAAAGGGTCCCTTCGCTTTTTTTATTGACTAGCAGATCGTGTATGAATATCAGTAATTCATTATTTATATCTCTACGCTTTTTATAAAAGATAAATCAGAATGACTTCGAAAAACGAAATAAAAGTTATCCCATATATTCAAGATACAAATGAATTAAAAACTCAAGTATACTCATAAGACAAAATAGCTCAGATAGTAAGATAACGAATTACTATGCCAAGAACCCGGGTTCTAATCTCGGTCATGACAAATTTTTTAATATTTTTTTAGTGTTTAATTGTTTTTAGATTTTTATTAAATATACTCTTTTATAATTCTTTTTGTAGTAAAATACTAATCTCTAGCAATTTAATTATATACAAAAATTCTACAAGTGATTTATCAAGTGATTTATCAATTGATAAATCGCGCCAAATCGTCACTTGATAAATCATTTGATAAATCACTTGACAAATCAGTTGTTTAATCACTCGATTAATCAAATGATTAATCAAATGATTTTTTGCGCCAGGGATGGCATATGACATCGGGATGAAAAGAAAATTTGTAAATTTTTATTTGTTATTAAATGTCTTATTTATTCATTGTAATTAATTAGCTTTAAATTGATTTAATTGATTGAACCTGATTAATGCCTTTTTAAATATTAGTAAATAGCGTGCGGGGATGGTTTGTTGACGTTTTTAAAGAATTCCTCGTCTCGTGTAATATTAAACCTATTTCAAATTCTCATCTTTAATTTTGGTCCAGAAATTGCTGGATCCTCTTATTTAATGAAAAATGAGTTTCTTAATATTCAAGGTCGCCTATAAATAGCAGATCCCCCCCCCCTCCAAATAAGTTCAAAAAATCAAGTTTTGAAACATTCGAAATTACACATGAGATTTTGTAATAGGAAAACGTTACACGAGACGACGATTTATTCTTTCACTGACACCAAAACGTAAACAATTCATTGTGCCGCGCGCTAAAAGAATTCGCATTACCCCATGCTCAATAGCTTGCGGGAAAAAAGCACATTGCGCAAAAATTCGTGTGCACGAACTTTGCAAAACTTTTTTGGTAAAGTGTACGATACGAGTGCACAAAGTATAGGTCGCTCCCGCTCAGGCAAAGAAATAAGTAATATAATATTATGTAATTGAACATTTTTCTAGAAAGAAAAATGCGAATATTTAAATCAAAGAATGAGGTGATTGTCCCATGTAATTATCTTCCACTAAAGCAGAATAGGAGGAAGCTAAGTGCCAATGACTTGGCAGCGGTTTTTTTTTCTTTGTATATCCCAGTCCTGCGATCAGGTAACACTGTTTGCCTTAACGAGGTTTTCGGGTATTAGTTGTACGACTAATACTGTGAAATGCTAACTTTTATAGCATTTTTGGAAAAATTTAAGTTCAGAAATTAACAAGGTTACTCATTACAAAATAGATTAATTAACACCCTTCCCATTAGAATAAAGCGTTGTAACGGTTGTCAGTGCAATCAATGTACGTCGTGCACGTTACGACGTCTCTCTGGGACATAGTCAACATTATGTACAATATCTTCGTTGTTACAGTTACTGAAGGCGCAACGCTTGAAATAGTAAGAGAGACCGAGAAAAAAAAAGACGAAAAGCATTAATCGAGCATTATCTATAGGACCACTACGTACAGTGACAAGGAGTAGTCACATTTACGAATATGAGCAGTTTCTGGATCGAAGGCGGCACTTCGCATCGCAAGAGGCAATGCAGTTTTCTCTTAAAGGCTCCAGGAATATACAAGCATAGCCAGATGATAAAAAGAGGATAAATTACAAACACTGAGAGTGCAAAAAAGCGGATTACGACTAGAGAGTACCATTAGCTGAATTTTCTTATTGGCGACGGAGCCTCAGCTGCAGCCTAGAGAAGCTCCAAATAAGCAAATGTGATGTATTTAAGCCCACCAATTAGCCAAGACACTACCCTTTTAAAATTTAAACAAGCAACAGATTGCCATTACCCAAAGGGTATAGATGGACCATGCAACAGGCCCCACGTACTTATTCTGCCTAAAATAGTCGCCGTGCGCAAGCTCTACTCGGTTCGGTTTAAATTTTCGGGACTTGGAATATTCTGCTTCTATCGGACTTAGAATATTTTGCCTCTATCAAAACTAAAAATCTTTTGCTACGATCGAGACATAGACACTGTTATAGTCATCGAGACATAGTAAATTTTGTTGGTTTCGGAATTATAATTTACGTTTTCGTTTGTCGTTTTGAAAAATTAGAATCAGTGTGAGATTTTAGTTAGTTGCGAGCAAACGTTATTTTGAATTATGTTTACATTGAATAAATTGAGTGAAATTTAAATCGCGAGGATACTTTAAATACAAACTCCTGATTTCTGACGTGTTCAATCCACCCTTGCATTCACTCCGCTTTGGAAGCCAAGCCGACACTGCCGAAAGAGGACGTGAGAAACAAGGCTCTTTCTCTCTTTCTCTCTCATAATTCGTATGCTATAAATTGATCGTATGTTCGAATTGCATAATTTAACATTAATACGTGATTTTCTCGTAACGATTAGAGTAACGTTCCACTTTATGGGTTGATAGGAAGTATCAGTACAAGTCGTTAATTAAAGTGTTTCATATGAATTAGGGAAGGTTAAATTCAGTGCGATTTTAAAGAACTAGGAAAATCGACCGCGCTTCGCGCGGGTAATATCGTTACGCGCTTCTTTCTTTATATTCTAAATAGAATCCAAACGTTAACATTTTCCTTACTCTATAATAATTATAATACGTTTGTATATATGTAGCTTGTCTCACCAATCATATATCACCCAATATAATGTAGGTTATGTGCTTTTCAATTTTTGAGGTTAGATATTCGTTATTTATTTTATAGCTAAATAATTAATTGTTACAAACCTAATCTCAGAATTTAAATTAATAAAATACGATCGTTTTTTTATTAAACTCGTTACCATTCAAATTCAAATATTGAATTTTAAATGTTGGCGCCATCTAAACCGGATACACATTGTAGACCAATCACGTTCAGCGCTAACTTCATTTATAGGCTTCACAACATCCGATCATGACTTTTTTAAGAGAGGATTATACGGCGGCTACTGGAGGCTGTTCTAAGTTAGATCGCGAAGATAGTCAGGCACCGACAGCGCTTAGACTTCGTGCGTCGAAGCTTTGTCCTCGCCCGTGCTTATAAAAGATAATCAACCGGTAGAGTTAATGTCCGCCGACAACTCTCATTAGTTTAGGACATAAAAAATCTCTGTAAATATTTACTGGTCTAAATAAATAAAATAAAATCAAGTTTTGACATTTTTAATATGTTTTTACAGTACGTGATGCATGTGCTCATTTTATAACTTTCCGTTTATAGGCGGTTTTTTTTTAAACCAATTAATTAGAATATAAAAGATTTAAAATGCATGAAAGAAAAATATTACCTTCCTGTTTGGACTAAGATTATTTGGAGGAATTTGCAAAGTGACGCTAAATTTTGTATGTTTTGCCATTTCTTCAGCTAAAAAGTTTGCTTCTTGGACTAATGCATTGGCTTTAAGAATATCTGTCTTAAGTTGCACCAAACTACGTTTGAACATCTCATCACGTTCTTGAGCCCATTTTTCAACTCTCATTTGTGTTGTTGGTGTGCAAGGTGGAAATTTGTAACCTTGATTTGTACGTAGAGGATCATATGGTAAATAAGGTGAATATGGCGTGGATGGTGAAAGGATGGTACGAAGTTGTTGAAATTGACGCTCATATTCTAATCTCTGTTTCTCTAAGGCAACCTGTATAAAAAAAGGTTTTAATTAAAATAATATTTGTACACTGTGTATTATATTAAAGTTTTGCAAACAACTTATAACTAGTTTTAATTTCTACTGTATTTTTGGATTTGAACAACATATTGTACAGAAATAAAAGAACTAATTAATCTAATCTCTCTCTCTCTCCTCTCTCTCTCTCTCTCTCACTCTCTCTCTCTCTCTCTCTCTCTCTCTCTCTCTCTCTCCTCTCTCTCTCTCTCTCTCTCTCTCTCTCTCTCTCTCTCTCTCTCTCTCTCTCTCCCCCCTCTCTCTCTCTCTCTCTCTCTCTCTCTCTCTCTCTCTCTCTCTCTCCACAGCCTCGACGCGACATCTCACAGGACAGGGAAACAACATCTTCGCCCGCTCTACATTATCGACTGCCAATTGCCGACGAAATGAGTACAAGTGGAGTAAAGCCCGCGGATCCACCATCGATCATCTGTGATAAATGTGACAAACCTATACAGACAAGGGATCCCAAACAATGTGAACTTTGTCACAATTACTTTCACACCAAATGTATCTCGTTTCGGTCCCTGCCTGTGAGAGGCGTTGCCACGTTTGCCTGTGCGACCTGTGCAGACATACACATCAGGGGAAGGCTTGAAACCACGCTCAACAGCAGCACCCAGGCCGTCTCTAAGGGCAACTCCACCACCAACCAGGGCAAGGCAAGCAGCACCACGACCAGAAAAAAGCCCCTCTCTGCGCCCCCCTCGACCAGTACATCACGCAACCAGTCGCCGGCGCGTCAAACATCAACATCGTCGAATAAAGCTGATAAAGCTGATGTCACACTGCAGGACATTCTCGCAGCGTTGACGGAGATACGCGCCAAGCAGGACGAAGCGGTGAAGGAGCAGAGGAACATGTCCAGGAAGATCTCTGGTCTGGAGGAAAGGCTTGGCCCCATCGAGCTGCGTCTCAGGGCCCTCGACGATCTGCCTCTGCTTCAAACCCGTTTGGAGAAGGCAGAGCAGAGCATCACGGAACTCAGGGCGCAGCTACAAGACCTGTCTGCGAGGCCTCTCCCTACGCTGCCCAAGGACGGCAACAATAACAACAGTAACAACACTGCCGCCACGCCTGCCACTGTCATCCCTGCGGAGATCGCCAGTCTGCGCAGTGAACTGCAGAGGGTAAAGCGACAGCAGGAAACCTCTGCCAACAACAACACCGTGGTACTGTCGGGTCTATACTACACACGCGAGACCCGCCTAGACCTACTGGCATTCTCTGTGCTGTCGGCCCTAGATCCTTCTGTCCTCAGAAGGGACATCGCAGGAGCAAGGGTCATGGGAAGACTTAACGCAGCCACTGCCACCTCGGCTGCAGACAGCAGACCTCCACCGATTGCTGTCACCCTGTCGTCCCACGCCCTTGTTCGTTCGACCATCATTGCGAAAATCAAAAAGGGCAAACTCCACACAGCAGAGTTAGACGCTGGAATCCTCGAGGAAGCAAAGGCCCTAGCCCCAGACCATCAAGGGCTAGTGAACATCAATCAGCTGCTTCCTCGAGAGACTCATAAGCTTCGCGTCAGGGCCAGACTGGAGGCCAAGAGAAGGAACGGTTGCAGAACCTATGTACGGGATGGAACTGTTTACATCCGTTCTACGGAGGATACGGAAAGGGCCACCATCATCACCAGCGACGAAGACCTGACAAGTTTTTTGTCCCTGTGGCCGCCGGACAACATAAACCACTGAAGACAGTTCATCTCGTCCCACCAGCACCACCATCAGCACAATCAGCATCATCTACAACATCATCGGCCACATCCTCATCAGCTTCCAAGGTAACTCTGTCCAAGGGTTTAAGGGCCTGCCACTTCAATGCCAACTCCCTCACGGGTCACATTGAGGCGGTTAGGCTCTTTTTGTCCACTCGTCCCACCTTTCACGTAATAGCTGTGACTGAAACCTGGCTAGACGAAAAGGTTAAAACAATCCCTTTACTTGACGACTACATACTATATAGACGGGACAGAAACAGAAATGGTGGAGGTGTGGCCCTCTACATACACAATACTTTGACTGCTACCATCATTGCATCATCTGACGGTACATGGTCTGGCAGGCCGGGGAAGCCGGAGTATCTCTTCTGCGAGATTTCTGCCAAGGGAGTATCTCCCATCTTTGTCGGCGTTGTTTATCGTCCACCACATGCCCCTTTCATCCAGGGCAATGATTTTATAGAGAAACTCTCTACACATATGCACTGCTACTCCAACAAGCTGATCATGGGCGATTTCAACGCTGATCAACTCTCCTCTTCCGAAGATGCTAAGTTCATCAGAACCTTCATAGAGGAGAACTCCCTACAGTCGGTTCCTTATGGCGCCACGCACCATAAGCAGGAATCCGACACCTGGCTGGACCTCTGCTTGATAGACGAGCAGGATCGCCTGCTTGAACACTGGAAGACAGACACACCCTTCATAAACGGACATGACCTCATAACGGCCACTCTCGACGTACAGATGCCACGACACGTACCTAAAACCTTCACCTACAGAAACTACAAAGGCATCTGCGCCGAGAAACTGAGGAACCACCTCGGGGCATGTGACTGGTCATCCCTCGCCACTTCATCACTCGACGAATGCATTGCTGTACTCAACACCAACTTAACTAACGCTGTAAATCATCTCGCCCCATTACGCACAGTGACACCTGGACAGAAGCGCCACCCGTGGTTCACCACGGCTCTTCGTGGACTTGTGAAAGAACGAGACAGACTTTACAGGCGATTTCGCAGATCACGTCTCCCATTAGATCTATTTTTCTATAGACTCGCTAGGGATGATGCTCACAGACAGGTCGAGGAGGCTAGGCTGAACTATTATCATTCACGCCTGTCCTCCCTGACAGATGTCGGCGAGATCTGGAGAGAGCTAGAGAAGCTTGGAATAACATCTTCCAAGCTAAAACCACCTTCTCGCTTCTCAAACGAAGACCTCAATATGCATTTCAGCGGCATTTCCAACAACCCGCAAGCTCCTGCTGTTGAGGATTATCTGCGTACCCTCGAGAGTCTGAATTTCCCTGAACATTTCAGTTTTAGGGAGGTTACGGAATCGGACGTTTTAGCTGCAATAACGCACTTTGACTCCCAGGCCAGAGGTAGCGACGGCATCCCACAGGTTGTTATTCACAAGGCCCTGCCAGTACTCGCTCCCATTCTTCGTCATATTTTTAACCTGTCATTGAGCGAGTCGTGCTTTCCCTCTGACTGGAAAAAGTCATTGGTGCATGCACTAAACAAAGTCAGCTCTCCTACATCCTTAACTGACTACCGTCCGATCTCTCTTCTATGCTTTCTGTCAAAAGCGCTGGAGTGGCTGGTGCATAAGCAAATCTCTGAGTACCTTGAGTCCAGGCTTTTTCTGGACGATTTGCAAACTGGTTTTCGCACTGGCCATAGCACTCAGTCTGGCCTACTCAAGCTAACGGATGAAGTCAGGCGTGGCATTAATAACAAGAAGGTAACTCTTCTTCTTCTTTTCGATTTCAGTAAAGCCTTTGACACTGTATGCCACGTCAAGCTTCTCCGAAAGCTAACACATTTCTGTTTCTCTAAGCAAGTTATCCGCTGGGTCGCCTCATATATCACAGGCAGAAAACAGGCAGTCTTTGGTGATGACGGCGAGCTTTCCACCTTTCGCCCTCTCAACATGGGAGTACCGCAGGGATCTGTCCTGGGTCCTCTGCTATTCTCCCTGTACATCAATGACATCAGTTTCTGCCTGGACCCCGATGTATCACATCTCATCTACGCGGATGACTTGCAAATCTACAGCCAATGCCACCTTGAGGAGCTCGACTCTTGTTCCACGAAGATGTCAACTAACGCCGAGAGGATTGCAGGTTGGGCTGCACAAAATCATCTAAAGCTAAACGTTCGTAAAACACAGGCGATCGTCCTGGGCTCCCCCCACTACATAAACGCTTTACCAAATGTCGCTAACACCTCTATCAATATAGGGGGGGCCCGGGTCGAATACCAATCGTCTGTGCGAAGTCTTGGAGTGGTGCTCGATTCTAAATTGAACTGGAAAGAGCACGTCACACAACTGTGTAAACGTGCTCATTCACTAATGTATAGGCTATACTTCTTCAGAAAGAGCACCAACCAAGAGCTGCGCAAACATCTCGTGCAAGCACTGTTCCCCATCATAGACTACTGTTCTTTAGTATACTGTGACCTTACTCAAGAACTTGACACTAAACTACAGAGACTGGTGAACACAGGAATACGTTACATCTTTGGTGTAAGGAGGGACGAGCACATCACCCCCTACAGACGTGAATTGCAATGGCTCACCACCGCCGGGCGTAGGAAGTACTTTGCGGCCTGTTTTCTCAGAAAACTTTTCAACACTGCCACACCATCGTACATCTTGGCCTTCTTTGACTTCCACGTCGCACTCCGTCCTGTGAGGGGTGAGGTGACTGCCCTGGATATCCCCCCCTTCGGCACGGAGACACTGAGGAACTCATTCCATATCAGTGCCTCATACCTCTGGAACTCCTTACCATCCCATCTTCGTGATAATAGATCCATCACTCAGTTCAAAACGCAAGCTAAGCGCTACTTCCTCGCACAAGAGAGTACATAGATCACCAAATAGCATTCGTCACCCATCTCGCCTTCATTACTTTTCACACTCATTCACCGCCCTAGCATTAACGAACAGCTATAGAACTTACTACTAGCATTAATAATTTTGTACAACATAATGTACATAAATAAAATATTTAAAATCTAAAAAAAAAATCTCTCTCTCTCTCTCTCTCTCTCTCTCTCTCTCACTCTCTATCTCTTTCTCTCTCTCTCCCTTTCTCTCAGTGCTCGGAGAGGGGATTGGCTGCAGTAGCTAATTGCGGGCACTATTTGTTTACGTGTATTTTAGAATAATAGTATATTACGATACGTGAGACTTAAATGGCCTGTTATTTCGCGGCGTGTAGTTAGCGCCCGAGCGCAGCGATATACTATTTTATAACACGTGTGACATAAACCCGCCACCAACAGGGAGAAAGGTGTTGAGGGAGGGGGATAGGGGGGTTCGGGGGGGGGGNAAAGTTCAATAAAACTATGAAAATTAAATTTTATACCACTCTAACCTTAAAATCAAAACTTTGATTATTTGGCGCTCGTAGTATAAAATACGGTTTGATACTGGTGTGCAAGGTAATTTTTATCTCATGTGACTTTGCGCACTCGCTTCGCTCGTGCGAAAACCGTCCCATGAAGTACATAATCACCTTGCCCACCCGTATCGAAATGTACTATTATTGTAAGTTTACAATAATAGTACATTTCGATATGACATTTGAATTTCCCGCCCAAAAAATGTCTCATATGCACTTCGGCAGGCAGGGATGACAACTTGAAAACGTTAAGACTAACTTCGAAATGTCAAAATGATTAAAACCAATTTTCTTAATTTCGGGTGCTTTTTGAGAATATGAATAGTGATTTTCCACTTCTTTCTTTTATTCTCATCATTAAAAACATTAATTACGAGTATTTTTAGTCTTTACTACAGCCTACTACGGGCCTGTAACTTAAGCAAATTATTTCACGGTGTAATAATGGGCTATTAAAATCACGGATAAATCTTAAGTTTTAAGTTATCTTAAGTATTAAGTTTTTTTTTTACAGAAAATAATCAGTAATTTGTCATAAAACTTTGCGATATGCATTTTACATGAAAAACTTAAATGTAAAAGTTATGGATATTTCAAGAACACAACTTTTTTCTGTGGTGAGTATTTGTTAAATACTTTAATGCAAAATCAAGCTTCAAAAGCGATTTTTGATACAAATAACTTGATAAAGATTACGACGAATCACGCACAATCATGCCCAACATATTATTAGAGATATTTCCTTATCAATAAAAACTTGTAGTTGGGTTCTTCCTATAAATTTCGTCCAATAGGTATGGGGGGGGGGGGGGCCCTCAATCAGCCCGGCGTTTTTTTNTTTTAGGCCTCTAGGTGCCCCCTAGCTTCCGTAATAAATTATTCGATTTTCAGAAATCGTGAAAACATGGCTATTTTTAAAATATTGCATAGGATTACCTAATTAATTTTTTTAAGCCAAAAAATACGGATCTTCTCGTTATAAAAGAACATAAATTTGTCTACTTTGTCCCGCAAGATTTTCTAGATTGACTGATCTGTTCATTTTTTATCATATAAAAGGTAATTTTTCGATAAACATAAATAACTCAAAAAATAAATAGTTAAATGTTTTGAAAAAATTCATGACAATAAAAAACAACGATATCTACTAGTTGTAAAAATTTTAAGCAATTTTGGCGACTAGTTTTTGAGATAAAAATCAAAAACTAGAAAACATGTTTTCTTTATGTCGTACGATTAGCGGGAAAGTAAAAAGGTTTAAATGATTTGAATTTAGGAAAAAAGAGTGATCTTTTGATACTTCGGCTAGTCTACTGTTTGTAGGCTTTGAAGACCTTTTAGTTTATAAAGATATAAGTAACTTCAAATCTCTTGACCACTTGCACCACTGTATACTCTGTGTGACTGAACATTATTAATTTTTGTTAAACACCCATATATTTTATATTTAAAGCTGAGTCCAATGTTTTTGAGAGGTTTCATGGTTTTAAAGGTTCATGACTAGTATTCTGAAATTTAGCATTAACTACGTTTGAAAGGTAACCACTTGAAAATTCGAATTTCTAAATTACCCAACAAAAGGAAGGAATTCGTGTGATTAACTTTAAGGAAAACCATTTTAAAGATACGTGAGACTGATTGGAAAAAAAGACGATATCAATACAGGTTGTTTCTTTCAATTGAATATGGGGCGTCGCTGAGGATGGGAGGAAGTAAGGATAATCTGCGGGGTGGGAAAATCTGTTCAACAAAGAGAAAGCAGGATCTCAAGTGAATACTGGAGCAATACTGATACATACAAAATTAGATTGCGTTCATAAAATAGCGTAAGTAAAATGTAAATTTGTAAAGAGACGTTGAGACGTGTATGGTGTGGACCAGAGCTGCCTGCTTGGAGAATTGTAACATGTTCGGCGTGCAGTATGTGCTTTATGCTGCTGTGTGTGTTCGTGTGTGTGTGTGGCAGTGCCGTGCATGCCGTGGCTTTACGCTATACTGTTATACTCTTGGAGACTACGTGATCGATCGTAATAAGATATGGACGCCTGCATATATGTTTTCTGATTCTAGATGATTCGATGTAAATTTTCTTCTCAAGATTTAGACTATTTTATGACCATCTCATGGCCATTTTCGATTTTTGAAAAGACTATTTTTGCTTTTTATCTATGAGTATGATTTATACAATATATTCACAATAAGTGTACACTTAAAGACTGCATACCGTCTTAAGAGAGCTTGGGCTTCAGCGGCACGAGCCGGATCTCGGCGAGACCCTTTCTCCTAGGAGCTATCGATAGCAGAAAATTATTACGTTAGGCGTCTGGAGAAAGCCGACTGTGGCGAGTACTGAAATGAGCGTTTAAAATTTTAATTAGCCGCGATTATGGAATATAGAAAACGAACGCTCAAGGGTCTAAAGAGTCGGGCTGTGTGGTTTATGTTAGATAAACTATTGCCCAAAGGTCAAAAAGGCGACCTGTGGAGGACAGAAAATCCCGATATCGATGGGCCTCAAAATACGATTGTGGAGTTGCCGAATGTGAGCTTTAAAAGTTTTATAAAGGCGATGTATGGGAGTTATTCAGAAACAACCGTCAAGGGTCTGTAAGGGCGGCTGATGGGTATGGTAGAAATCGTAAAATATTAATTAAACAAAAATGAAGCCAACTCGCTCAATTTTGTAATTTTGCAGGTTTGTTAGATGTTGATTAACGATTCTCCGATAATTACTGTATTTTATTATTACGATGAATATTGTAATGTTTTAGGAGCTGTCACGGAGCTATATCCTTTTGATATCCACTCTTAACCACCCTCACCGTTGATAACAATTGTCTTCCTCAACCTTCCTTTTATATGGACATAGTAGCCGAATAATTTAAATCAATAGAATGCGTTGATTGTCCGCATGTAATTTTCTTCGCACTTTAGCCAGAATAGGAGGAAGCTTAAGGCAATGACTTGCAAGCGGTTTGTGCTTCCTCCTCATAGAGGACAGCTTTGTAAAAGTAAAATTATTCATGTTTTTGCTAATACGTAGTGGAAACGCATTTGCAGGTGTTTATGAGTGGACAGATGC